>MEHQ01003475.1:25057-107668 GCA_008828725.1 Saccharina japonica | reverse complement strand
GTACTCATGTTGTGCACGGCCGTAGTCATATGACCATAGACCCTCGCATCCCTACAATGCCGGGACGGAGCGCGTTGGGTTTTCACCAACCAGGCAGACATTGCTTGCACCAAGCGCGAAACGCCGTGAGGTATTGGGCGAGTCGCATGGAGGGTGAGCTGCATCCTGCTAAGAACCGCCTCTGAGGCGGACTTGCATATGGACGACAGCTTCAATGAGTTAATTTAATTTCTGGTGTGGCCACTTCCGGAGACAGCAATGGGTTTTACTATGTAACTGCCTCGCGGACGCCTTACCATATTAACACTACGTGATACGACCATTCCCCTTGTGCGGAGCAAAGGTTCTCCACCCCGCACAAATGATCTACTCGACCGCCAGCTTTGGTGACCGCCAAAAAAAAATAACAAAAAAAAACGGCACCCTGGTTGTCTAGCTCACGCAGCGAGTGGCGTGTTTTACAGCGTCGTTGCCAACCGACGCCAACCCAACCTATAAATATATCATATATTTATAGGGGGGGGTATGAAGGGGATGGGGCGTTCTCATTTGTTGATGGGGCCCCCTAGAAAATAAATGGTGGCGTTGGTAAGATCTCGTCGAGATAGCTATAGTCCATGTTGCGACGATTGGCATTATATATATCATCATACTAATTATTTATGGATTCTCGAGGGCATCCCGTTGGAAGCACCATATATATATATACCATCAACCATTCTTATTTGCGTTAGGGCTAGTAAGGGGTTATAGGGTTGAAGGAAGAGTATATCTAGTTGGTTGTACTCGTAGTGCCTTGGTTGAAAAGAGAAATATCGATGTACGTAGGTCATCCCATACATGGAGACATGTATGTACGAGTATGTGTGTTGTTGTTCCCACGTTATTAACTCACCGCCGCAAAACAATGCAAATCTGGAGCCACACACAGGACAGGTTTTCCAGCAGCAGCTTATTATCTCTAGACGCCAGGGCGTAAAATAGGTGGTGAAATGTGGCGCTGCCGCACCTTGTTCTCGCCAATCTCGCTTTTTTCACCACGCTGCGAAGGCATGGTGCGGCTTGCCGCACCATGCTTTTCTTGTGCCGCACCTTTTTTCGCCGTAGTAGGCGAAAAAACAATTGCGGGTCCTTTTTCGCCG
Organism: Saccharina japonica; assembly: GCA_008828725.1. Taxonomy (NCBI): domain Eukaryota; class Phaeophyceae; order Laminariales; family Laminariaceae; genus Saccharina; species Saccharina japonica. The sequence continues at coordinate 106,526 of MEHQ01003475.1, read as the reverse complement.
AAAACATTTTTTTGGGGTCCTTTTTCGCCGCAGGCGAACATTTTGTTGGGGTGTTTTTCGCCGCAGCACCTCACATCTGCTGCTGACGATATCTCAGATGATTTTCTGAACGTAATTTTGTCCTCGTTTCTTCGCAAAATGCAGAACATTCTAAGGCAGCCGACACCACGTATACAAGAGGATAAACCGAGCGGGTTAGTCGCACATTTTGAGTATATTGACGCAAATATGTTGAAAAAAAACGGCCTCCGGCGGCCCTCCGGGGGCCCTCCGGGCGCTCTCCGGGGGCCCTCCGGGAGCCCCTGCGGGGAGCCGCACATCGCCTTCGGCGATGTGGTGCGGTGATTTCACCACGAGCTGGACGCCTATTTCACGCCCTGCTCTAGACCCCGGAGTGGAATATATTATATTAGAGGGGACCATTACATATAGATAGGTAAATAGGACCAAGTGTTTGTAGTGAAGAAAAAAATGAAAAATGTAGGATTTCCGACGTGTGCTACGGTAGAGGTAGCACTTTTTGGCTGACTCGTTTTCTGAACGATCGGGCTCCTTAACCCAAATTCGTCGGACTTTTTTCATTTTTTGTGACGAATAATGCTTCAGCGTATACCTCGGTCATGAGATTTCGCATCCGGAAGCACTTTTTTTTTCCCTCCAAAAATCATTTTTTTTCGGTGAGGTATGACGCTCCTTAAGTGAGGAGCTCAGAAAAAACATGGTGCACCTCTATCGTAGCATGCGTCAGAGGTTTTGGTCTGTACCGTAGGACCTATTTACTATTATTATATTATTATGTTTCTCTCTAATACCAGCACAGGAGGAGACATATATACACCTTCCTCTCCGTTGGTAATAGAAACTCAGATAGGAAACCCGTCCGATGGCACAGAATGTGATATCTGATCACCCCCCCCCCCCCGTGTTTTAAGGAGGCGGTGTATGCTTGCGCTGCCTGTGTGTATATATATACGAGTTTCGGCGGAAGAAAGGGCTGAGGTAGCTGTGTTTCTCTCGCGATAAAGATGAAAGGCACGAACCGTACGTAGTGGGCAGGGGTATAAGAGCCTTTACTATGTGACCCCGGATATGAATAACTACTACTTACTACTTCTACTACTACTACTACTAATATTAATAGTATGGAGAGAGAACAGAAGGGCGAAGACAATAAATACATAAATGGAGTGGGAAAATAAGTAGAAAATAAGTCCTGGTGATTGTTGTATGTTGTGGTTCTGATGGCGGTCGGTAGTGGTCACCTGCTGTGAGGTGGTGGCGGTGGTGGTGGTGGTGTTGGTGGTGGTGGTGGAGCTCATGGTTTATCGTTTTTTAGTTTTGTGTATTAGTGGAGGGGTGTGTGTGTATCGTTGAAACTGGAAAGTTGGAAGGCAAAGGTCAATAAAATTTCATAATTCCATCGTTTTGTTTTGTTTTTGTTTTTGTTTTTCCGTCCCATTTATCATCGATCGTCGCCTTTCTCTCTCTCTCTCTCTCTCTCTCTCTCTCTCTCTCTCTCTCCTTTCGCGCCGTAACTCAGATCCGGGGTCACAACGTAGGCATTTATCCCTCCTCCCCCACTACGGTTCATAGCCTTGAATTTGTATTCCCAGAAGTATTCAGGCCCTTTCTGTCCTTCGTCGACTGGCATGGACTTGCGCTCTACTACCCACTACGTAGGCGCTCTCACCCAGCAGTTGATTCCATTAATATTTATGTTTTTTAAATACGCTCAAAAGTCTGGACCACATGGGATTCGAACTCACGGAATCAACTCGTCTATTAATAGCAGCATTCGAGGGTCGAGGGTGTCACTATTAGCCCACAGGGGCGACCATGCCTAACCGGAGTTTCGCACATATATATATACGAAAACCCATCTACAACAATATCATACGGTTCATATTTGACGATACCTGGTTGATACCAGGTAGCATAATATATTTATTTTTTCAATATATATACATACCAGCAGATACCAGATATGTTATACTTCGTACGAGTATGCCAGGTATCATATATTATGTCATATCTGGTAGTATGTACCGGGTGTATATTATGTATATACCCCCGGTAGTCTATTAGTAGTGGTCCGCTTCAAGTGCCAATATCACGGGGGGCCATAGTAAATAGGACCTCCGGTAGACACAAAAACCTACGTATACCTCCAGTACTATATATATACTTACTTTTTCGAACAATATTGGGTCCTATTTACTATGCCCCCCCCCCCTGTAGTAGCATTGGTTGGTACCCGAGTTCAAATCCCACCGTCGTGGTGAGATTTAGGCTTCATTTTTATTTGCAACAACAAAAAACAAAACAACATGCTGAGAGCGCGCCTTCGAGCGTGGGTGGGTAGGCGGAATTCGACGCACGTCGACGAGGGAAGAAAGTGCTGAAATATTATCGCGATAAAAATGCAAGGCACGTGTATACCTATTATTAATAGTGACACCGGATCTGAGTCACGACTAAAGAGGGAGAGAGAAAAGAAGGGCAAATATGGTGATTGGGATAAGGAAAAAAATGTGAAGTAAAATACAAATGAACCAACACCCCGGAAATTTCGACATTTATTTTTGGATTTTTTTTGTTTTGGCGGGAATTGGCGGGCAGAGACAACCGGCAGATTGGGCCTTCAGTAATTTAAAAAAAAAAATGAAAAAAAACAGCCTTAACTAGTTCCCTGATAATACTACAAACCTTACTGAACTGCTTTGCAGAAACCTAAAGCTGGCTCTCAATCCGAATGTGTTTGCCCCGTAACGAACGGTATAATACAAAAGAAAGCTGCAATCTGACAGAAACAATATCGAGACGATCGTCGAACCTATATTATGTAGATATCGATTTGCTTTTTGTTTTGTGTATCGTTACTCACTCCTCGTTCGATACCCAGCATAAACTACGATATTACAGTGCAGGACACCTAATAATAATAAACAGGCTCATGAGAAAGCCACAGACAGACTGAGATTTTGAGAATAACAGAAGAAAGTCAGGATTCGTTATCATGAAGTTGGTGTAAAAGGTATATATCGTACCCTCTCTCAGATGAGAAATCCAGCCTGGGCCAGCTTTCCTGTTTCTTGATAGGTGTCGTGTGCCGCTCGCAGCACACACAGCACCACCTCCAGTTCACAGATTGTGGAGGAGGGGGGGGAGGAGGAAGAAGAGGTTGTATCGTAGCATGAACAAAAAACACGTTGTGAGCGCGAAGCGTGACAGGTGAAAACGGAATGTGGCGCAATAAAAACAAAGTCGAGGTGCATATTGTATCACACCCTTGTCACACCTGGTATATATATACTTCGTATACTTCGTATATATGTATATACTACTATCCTATGAACAGCAGCGTACACATTTTTAAGGGGGGCATTTTTCTTTCTGAGGAAGAGAAAATTGAAAAATAGAAAGAATATTCGTATTATTTGAAGAATAATCGGCCTTTAGGCCAATGGGTATGGTCAAAATGCGAAAATCGGATCTCATCCAACAAATGCCACCTACACAGGCCCATACCTCGCCCAAAACTGAAAACTGAACGTACTGACCTCAGGAAGAGCCAACTCTTCTTCCGAGAGGTATCCAGAACATGTTATGGTTGGTAGAGGGCTCTCGATTTCAATTCAAGAAAACCCCGAAACAGCAGCAGCATTTGGTATTTGCATTTGAAATCGACGAAAAGGGTCTTTTATTCGAATGCATTCATCTTTTGGGGCGTTTTGGCGCGCTTTTTCAAAATGCCAGCCCGCATTCGACAGATTGCTCATTTTGTAAACGATTCAAACATAGGCGGGTAACGAACTGTAACATGTTCTAGGTACCTCTCGGAAAAAGAGTGGGCTCTCCCTGAGGTGTGCACCTTTAGTTTCGACTTTCAAACGAGATATTGGCCTTCAAAGTGTCATTTTTGGAAATCCGCATTGTGTAACCATACCCATTAGTTCGGAAACAATTATTGTATATACGTATAATATATAGCCCCAATTTGAAAAAACAATGTAGCACCTAATAAACGTAGAAAAATTAAAAACGACAGCTATGAGATCGAGGATTTCATCGAAACTCATATTTGCACGCTGCGTGGGATACTTTAGTCGCGCGATATGTACCGTGTGTTAACCGCCCTCTCTCTCTACCTCCTCTGCCGGTGCCCATCTCCTCTCCGCTTGCCTGCTTGCGTCCCTTTCGTGGCAGTGTAAGTCGGGGTCTAGGAAGCAGCCGCCATTTTTCGGACATGACGAACCCATCGCCCCGTTCGTAGCTATCATCATGGGTCTACAGGTAAGCAAGCGTTCTTCTGCTCAAACTCGCTTATGGAAAAGTGAAACATGTTACGAGCCACCTGGTGGTACTCGTAACGAATACGAAGTTTCTACCTGCCGCGGCACCAAAAAAACTAAACTCAGTAGTAAGTAGAAAATATGAAGTCATTTCGGGCTAATAATAATGCGAGAGTTTCTGCTCGATTGACATGGTCCAAAAAAACAAGAGCAAAAACTCGTACCATATAATACGCATACTCGTAATACGTACCTGGTACAAAAATGAAAGTAGTATAATATGAGCTATCATATTTTCGATATGAAATCCTGTCCTTTCTGCTTGACACGGCCGGCACCAAAAGAAAACAAATTTAAAACTTGCAGAAAATATTGTATTTTAAGGAAAGTAAAACTATACTCGCAGAAAGTATGAGATTGTCGCGAGTTATTTATACGATGATTATAATGCGAAGGTCCTGCTTGACAGGAACGGCGCCAAAAACCAAACAGATAATATGTACGTAGTAGGGACGCCCCCTTTTCGAGCTGATTGAGGCGACCGACCGACCGACCGACCGGCCGGCAGACCGACTGGCCGACCGACCGGCCGACCGACCGATAGATAGACAGACAGACAGACAGAAAGACAGATAGACAGACAGACAGACAGACAGACAGACAGACAGACAGACCGGGATCCATGAACACACACAAGTTGACGACAGTCACCGATGCAGCATTATACCATGTTGGTAGCGTGAGTTCCTCGAAAAGGAGGTATACTGCTGTACTCGTAGGTAAATACGTATGGCACCCTATTATGTTTTATTGTGGCCACAGGGCTGGTTATATAGCTATATGGATAGAGGAGGTTGAAAAGCGTCGTTGGTGCATACAACCAAGTGATAACATACCATATATTTCAGCCCAAAAGAAGTTTCGCGCAGCAGCTCAACATTCCGCGGAGATTGACAGAATACTATTTTTATAATTATAATAGTGCCCGTAGGCATCCCGTGGGAAGTACCATACCACCAAGCATTGCGTTATTACGGTTAGGTTAGGGTTTAGGGTTAAATAATATGAACCACAACGCCGAATGATCTCTAGAACAACAAACTGCAGATTATCATTATATCGGTTCCCGATCTCTAATAATATTTCCCGTACTGGATTATCCACCACCGTAGAGTGCTCACACCGTACGTAGAGGGAAAAACAAAGTCGTTGAATACAAACGTCGTGGTAGAAGTCGTTCTAAAAGTCGTTCTGACCAGATGTGGATGATATAACACGCACTCAGATTCATGCCCTATTGCTATGGGGCCACAAAGCACTACGTAAGCCTCATATATATGCGCCTAGATGAGCATCCTACAGATATTCCAATGCTCTACGATGTCTTACCAGTTATTTCCCTAGTCATATATCACCACGACAAGCAGAATACCTTGCAAAGAAGTTGCACACACGACCTCTTCCAATCTCATATTATTGGAAACTCTACTGCTTAGTTGAAGCTTACAGGACAGGACACCTAGTAAGAAACAGGCTAATAATAAATCCAGGCTGAGATTTGGAGGAAAATGATAAATGCGGGAGTCGTTATCTTGAAATTAGTGTAGAAACCACCCCCTTTCGAATAAGAAATCCAGCCTGGACCAGATTTCCTGTTTCTTATCAGGTGTCCTGTGCTGTAGTTGTGCGACCGTTTTGACAACTTTTCGTATGAACCCAACACCCAAAATCGATAATAATAATCTCGACATATTTCAGCTATCATAATTATATACGGTACTTCGTATATGATATACGTACAGTAGGATTTAAATGCGTTATATTAATATTTCAATAGTGGAAGTAATCCTATAAATCCAATGGATCGCACAGCCTCCCTCCAATCCGATCATTGACATACTTTTATACCGTGTTCACGCGATTCTTGCTTCAACCACCCTTAACATGAAAGACAGATCCACAGATCGCCATATTATCGCATATACTACCAACATGCCACATGCACCATTGTTGGTAAAATCGTCAACAACCCAAACAAAGTTACCCACGTGTAGGAATTACAAATCAAGCCAACAATAATGTCAATCGAAACAAAATTTCTTTCGTTTCTCGTCCGCGCCTGCTGGCGTTGTTCCGCTTCCTTCGCAAGTATAGCCTTGATCCAAGGCACATCGACTGCGTCGCCTCCTACTACAAACGGCATCGTGCACCTTCCCGCCCTCAACACTAGATATCTTTTATCGCCAATCACGCTAGCATAATAGGCGATAAAAGAGATCTAGTGTTGAGGGCTAAAAGGCCCACGATGCATTTCGTAGAAGCAGCCGACGCGGCCGATGCGCCTTGGATCAAGGCTATACTTGCGAAGGAAGCGGAACAACGCCAGCAGGCCCGAGGTTTTTCTGAGGTGGGGCATTGTAAATAACTTCTAAATCTAAAAAACAAAAAGTAACAGGTTATATCATACATACTCAGACCTGGGATTCCTTGAAAGCTCTGCTTCAGGCCGATGATGATTGATGTTCTCCTCCTCGCGAAGCTATGATTGAAGTGGGCAGCGCGTGCGGTGATGCTGGACCTCATTCCCCTGACCAATCACGCGCGCTCTCCAAACAGCCCCCTTCTTGCCCCCCACTCCCACCCCCATTGACCATCATTCCCTTCCCGAGTTTATCTCCCAAAACCTTAAACAGCCCAAAGAAAATCTTAACCTTGCAGTCAGAATCTCCTGTGGTTTTCTACCGCGCATGCTCCCGTCGTCAACCGGCAATGGAATTTCCGGCGGCGGCGGTAGCAGCGGCGGCGGTAGCAGCGGCGGCGGTAGCGGTGGCGGCGGTAGCGGCGGCGGCCGCGGTGTTGCCTGCTCTTGCGTATTCTCCTGTCCTCGACGCTCATCTTCCTCCAAATTCACCATCCCCTCCTCGCCGGCCGGCGGATGACGGTCTTCTCCACTGCTGCTGCGCCGGCAAGTGTTGCGGGAGCGGCGGCGGCGGCGGCGGCGGCGGTGGCAGAACTCGATGGTCAAACCACCAATTTGGTTCATCGCTCCACGGCGGTGGCGGCGACTCCGGGTCTACCCTCATTCCCGTCTCCCGCCCGCATTCTCCTGCGTGGTTCGACGGCGGCGGCGGCGGCGGCGACGGTGGCTGCGATGATGGCGTTGCCCGCGGTCTGTCCGCCTGCTTCGCCCTACGCCCTTCCTCCGTCAGTACCGATTCCTCATCCTCATGGTGCGGCGGTTGCAGCGGCGGCGGCGGCGGCGTTGACGTCTTCGCCCTTCACCTCTTCTTGCTCAGCCTCTACCACCAGCTCTTGCTCTCTCTGTTGCTCCACCCCAGGTAGTGCGCGATTTCCAATAATATAATCTCTAAGCTCCGGGTACTGTGACTTAATGCTCTGTTGTTTCTGAAGTGTCAGGTGCCTCGCGATTTCAAAACAGCACCCAAGCAAGTCGGTCAATAGGGCGTCGGGATGGCGTCGCTCCCTCGGGCCGTCCGCTGTCTCACCGACTACTGTATGTGTTCCCGCGCTTGTTCCAGGGAGCTCTTGGCTTCACGTTGCACCTCCATCGCGGCTACACGCTTACCGCGGCCAGCTTTCTGACCTCTTCCTTCGACACAGGCCCATCTGTTCCGCAACGGGAAAGTGTAGCAATTGACCCCATCATATTTCGCAACTACAGTACGTTAAAACTAAACACGAGCTGGCTTTACCGGTCTCCCACGCACCTAATCCCCATTCATCACACGATGCCCATGTTGCCACCGGAACCTCGGCAAAATAGTGCTTCCCACGCTAGCGACGTCACGGGGCGCTCGTAAATCGGGATACCCACAGTATGTAGTAAAAGAGGGAATATATATATATATATAGGTTTTGGTGTGTGTACCTTAGGTCCTATTTACTATGGTCCCCCGTATTAGATCATTCATATGTTCGGCGTGTGTAATACTTCCCCCCCCCCTGAGTTTTGTTTTGTTTTTTGCGGTCGCTCACAGCTGGTCGAGTTAGATCATTTGTGCGGGGTGGATAATTTTTACTCCGCACAAGGGTAACGATCGTATCACGTAGTGTTTATGGTAAGGCACCCTAGAGGCAGTTACGTAGTGCTCCCATTGCTGTCGCAGGAAGTGGCAAGATCGGAAATTTAATGAACCCATTGAAGCTGTCATACATATGCAAGTCCGCCTCACAAACGGTTCTTGGTAGGATGCAGCTCACCCTTCATGCGACTCGCCCAACACCTCACGGCGCTTGCTCCGCGCTAGGTGCTATCAATGTCTGACTGGTCGGTGAAAACCCCCGACATGCCCCGTCCCGGAATTTTAGGGATGCGAGGGTCTATGGCCATACGACTACGGCCATGCATGAAAATGAAGTACACCACGACCATAGGGCCATGCATGGAAATTAAGTACACCCCCCGCTGTGTGGTCATACGACTACGGCCATGCATGAAAATGAAGTACACTCCCCCCCCCGCCCCCCCCCGCGCTGAAACGGCGTGATGTGTTTGTGTTGTTGTTGGCGCTACAGCACGCCCTGGCTATGGTGGGAGGCATCATCACGGTCCCCCTGATCATCGCAGGAACTTTCGACGCCAACCTGTGAGTCATATCCATCCGTCGCGCCCACTTATAAACTAAACTACTCGTACGCGTATATATATGAATGTATACGAAAGCCCGTTTCTTGACGACAACAAATGAATACCTTGTACCTGGTATATATCGTGAAAAAAACAAACACACAAACGTGTTGTTTGTTTTGCCAAAAACATAAATCGTATCCATTCTGTTTTTCCACTTATGGATATACTCGTTAAGGGTTTTATATCACACACAGCTTGAAAAAGGTAAGTTTCGAGGAAATAAATTGTTGATCTCACAGCTATTGTTTTTTATATTTATCAATTATTTAAGGGGGACTGGGGACTGCATTACTGGTATAAGTTTGTGAAGTATACTGCAGTATAAGTGAGCGTTTTTTTTTTGTCTTTTTTCCAGAAGTCCGCCCGGACTAAAACAACGCAATCAAAAGCGAAGTAGGGACTGGAAAAAAACAACTGAAAAAAGTGATGTATTATCGCTATGAATACGCACACAACAAACGGCCTCCGCTGCTCTTATTTACTTCACATATATATACGTGCCGATGATCTTGACTGTGTTGATTGGTGCCGACGGTTTGTTTGTCTTTTCCCCATGAACATGGGAGTGTACAGTGCGTGAAACCACTTTGCCATACATAGAGAAAACTCCCGCTTTAAGGGAGGGAGAGCCTTCCAAATAATGGAAACGCGAGGCAGGGTATGATGTGTCCTACCGAGGCCCCTACACTACTTCTAATTGCAGTACAATAAAACTTTACATACTGTTTTCGTTAACAATCGTGGCGAAAATTCGAAACAAAAACGTGTCTTGACCAACCCCCTCGATCATTTTTGTTTTTTGTAGTAAAGTTATATTTATTGCTCTCGGATTGTTTTGCGCCATTTACCCGCTCATCGTTTTTCCGTGATGTGCTTGTTGACTTTTCAGCCGTTTGAACTATGTATAATAATACTTCCGTGAATTGAACAACACACACGCAGGGGTGCTGAGCAGACGCAGTACCTGATATCGGCGGCGCTGATCGTGTCGGGCCTGACCTCGTTGATCCAAGTGAGCCAGATCAAGATACCCCGGACGGGCATCACGATCGGCACCGGACTGGTCTCGGTCATGGGCACCTCCTTCACTTTCTTGCCTGTCGCCCGAGACGCCATCACGCAGGTATGATACATAGGGCGGGGGCAGGGCGGGAAGGGGGGGGGTACTCATTTGTTGCTCGCCTTAGTCATTTGAGACATTGGCCGTGCATCCTTTTCGAGGGGAGGGTTACTCATTTTCATGCACGGCCGTAGTCGTAGGGCCATAGACCCTCGTATCCCTACCATCCCGGGACGGGAAGGAGATGGGAGGAGCGGGGTAGTCAGTTGTTGATTACCTTAAGTCGTTTCACCACTAACCATGCATCCATTTCGAGAGGAAAATGGGTACTCGATATTCATGCATGGCCGTAGTCGTATAACCATACGGAGACCCTCGCATCCCTACAATGCCGGGACGGGGCAAACCGATTTTTCACCGACCAGGCAGACATTGCCGGGGGGAACTCATGTGTTGCTTGTCTTTTGTCATTTGGCCATTGGCCACGCATCCATTTCGAGACGCAGCAGAGGGGGGGGTTATGGGTTGCGCGGCGATAGCACTGACGACACGCGACGCATGGAATTGTGTATAGAGTCTAGATGTGCAACCGTTCATTTTTCGTTATGATGCCCCTCACTTGACGAAGTCTGTCTGCAGCTGTACCTACTATTAATAGTAGTGCTGTAATATGGAACCTCGGCGGCTAAATAACCAATAGGCGACTTTTCTACGAGAAGCCAGCCAATCCCCACAGCCATATGTATATATATGTATACGAGTACATAGGTACCTGGTATGATATTTATTTTTACTTGTTGTTTCCGCTTTGATTTACTTTATCCAGATGAAGGGCAAGTCCGACTTCTTGGAAGACGACGGCGAGTTCGACGGCGAGAAAGCTTATGGCGCGGTCCTCGGAACGTTCCTCGTGGTCTCGTGGGTCGAGATCCTCCTCGCCTTCATCAAACCGCAGGTATACATATATGCATGCTGTAGTATAATAGGTGCCTGTTGAATAGTGGGCCTTTGAGGCCCAGGCCATGTCATACCGGTGCGTATGTATCAAAAACACCACACAGCAAGCGGTGGGTGAAAACAAATTATTAATTAATGAAATAGTTAAGTTACGAGTATTCTTAAAAAAAACAAATCACGAGAAAACGATATTGACTGACTCCAAACAGAGCGGGTGTACCCTTTTTTGTTATACGTAGCCCTAAATATTTAAAAAGGGTATGGGTCGTCGAAAAAGTAACTACATAAGTAAATATCGACCTTTTTCCTCGTACCGCATTATACCTACGGTAAAACCTAAATATGACTATTTAGCTCCAATTGTTTTTTCCCCACTGCAGTCCTAAAGAGGCCTGAAGGGGCTAGGGCGCCGATGGACGACCGACATCGATCGACACAACCTTACGCAGCGTTCGTCCTTTACGCCCCGCCATGCCAAGACCTACAACTCACCACGGAGACTTCTCCGCCTCTCTTTGCCGCGCCCCTGCGCTTGCTTGGCGCTCGGGCCCTGGACATTTGTCTGACACCTGACACCCATCGAATCGCCAAAATGCCTCCGGCTCCTCTCCCCAGGTGCTGCGGAAGGTCTTCCCCCCAATTGTGACGGGCGTAACGGTTTTCCTGATTGGGGCCGCCCTTATCGGCACCGGTTTCAAGTACTGGGGAGGCGGTGTTTTCTGCGGGGATAACGTCAGCAGTGCCGAACCCCCTCTGTGCGGGTGAGAAGGACGAAACGACTGGGAGGAGGAGGAGGAGGATTCGTGTCCTCGAGCAAGCAGTTAGTGGGGCTTAGCAACCAAGCGATATATCAATCAATCAATCGGCCAACCAATCAATCAATCAATCGATCAAACATGCGTTCATTCATTGATTCGATCAATCAATAAATGATCAATCATTCAGTAAATCAATCAATCAATACATCAACCAACCAATCAATCAATCAATTAACCAATCAATCGCCCGATCAAGCAATCAAGCAATCAATCAATCAATATATCAATCAACCGATCGAACCAATCAACCAAGCAATCATTCAAATCAATCAAGCAATCAAGCAACAAATCAAGCAATCAATTAACCAACCAATCAATCAGTCAATCAAGCAAGCAATTAATCAATCAATCAATCAATCAACCAATTATTCAGTCAACCAAATAGTGAAATGCTTTGTCTTTATGAAGGATGACCTCGCCAGCCTCTCTTTTTCTGCCCTCGAATATTCCCATTCGTTGCAAATGTAATTAAAAAAAAAACAAAATCCATGGTCAAAGGCATTTTCGGTATATTTATCATTCTCACTATCCTTTTGGGTCATCATTATGCTTTTCATTCTCCCTACCCTTTGTATTGTCATTTGTTATTCTCATTGACATTCTCCTTCCTCGTTAGGGCCCATCTTAACGAACATCGCTTTTTTATTGAAATGGGAAATTAATTTTTGTTTTTCGTTTGTTTTGAACACGGTTTCCCTGAAAAAACGTGTTTGGGTCTTATCGAGGAATGGTGTATTGCGTAAACAAAACGAATAACGCACAAGGGTCAACGAACACCCGTGAGCAACCAACGAGGCGACCTACGGCCTGTGTCCTCCCCGGGGCGCTGCTGCCAGCGGAAAATTATGTCCGCCGGCACCGGCTAGGAGGCTATCACTCTTGGGATGTCTTGGGTGGGCTGGCGCAGCCCCGAAGCCCAACGCGGGCAGCAGCGACGGGGATACAGTGATCGAACTTATACGCCAAGTCGCGACCTGGTCGGTGCTCGTGTGGTTTGGGAGAAAAAGAGGGGTAAAAAGTTGGATTTGCGACGGCCTATATTATGTTTTAGGCGTCGCAAGCGGTCTACCCCATGCTAGGGGCCGTCAGACTTCGCGCTGCGTGGCCGTGCCTCTAGGGAATGGTGGATCTCGCCTCTGAATCAGGCTCAAGTTTGCGTGGCTTCCTTCGGTTTCATGGAACACGCCACGTCGAGTTGGATGAACTCCCCAATTCAACAAAACGAAAGAGCAAAAGAAGTCCCAAAATACTTCCTGTGGAATTCCGTTTTATTGAACTACTCAGTTTTGAAATCGAAATATCTTGCTGGTTATTCACCTTTCGACCAATCAAATGCAAATCAAAACAAACGAAAAACAAAAAAAAATCAAACAAACGAAAACAAATGCTCGTTAATACGGGCCCTTATCGCTCCATTTTTTGCTATCATTATGCCTTTCTTTCTCATTATCCTTTAATTTCCATTGCCGCCATTATTATCAATAGTCTCAATATCATTCTCAATATCGTACTCATTCTGCAGGGGCAATGGCGAGGTCCTGCTGCCGTTCGGCTCGGCCGAGTACGTCGGCCTCGGCTTTTCCGTGTTCGCCATGCTGGTAAGCCCTATCTATCCGTAGGCCCCATGGCCTTATTGGGCTCTCGAGGGGAAGGAGTGGAGGGGCGGGGGGTATACTCATGTCATGCATGGCCGTAGTCGTATGACCATAGACAAGGGGGGTGTACTTCATATTCATGCATGGCCGTAGTCGTATGACCATAGAGTAGATTTAGGTGTGTGCGTGTACCGTAGGTCCTATTTACTACTATTAATAGTCCGAAAAACAAGCAATGTATCATACGTACGTACTGTTGTAGTAGTAACTGCTGTAGCATACTTGATCGGCAGTTGAGGTCTGCCTGCCAGAAGGCAAAAAGTGCAACCAACCCCTACGGTGGGATAGGGCTAATGTCTTCAAGGAACTACTAATTGTACATATGAGTTAATTCGTATCACACTCTAATGTCTTCAAGGAACTATTAATTGTACATATGAGTTAATTAGTATCACACTCGTAGCTCGAGCCATTTAAGTACTACGTACTTCGTATTTATGACAAAAACAAGAGGAAACTTTAAATTGGTATGTTTCATCTATCGATATCGTGTGCCTCGTATATAATAAGGTGAAAACTCATGAATGTTCTTGAATTCATTGTAGCATGGATTATAATGAAATAACGTTCTCGCATGTATAACCAATTGACTACAGCAGCAGCAATAGAACCGGCTCCAAGGAACATCATAACCACTTAATCATGATTATGTTCCACTGTACATAAGGGAGATGGTGTTTTTATCCTGCAGCAAACTTCTCTTGTTCGTGATATGCCTGTCCCATGGGAATGGCGTATCAGGCTTATGATCATAGCTTGCAACTTTTCTCTGTCTGAGCCGGATGCTGGCAATATTTTTGCCGCGCCGTCGACTCGTTCCGTCTTCTTGTTTTTTGTGCGCCTCGTGCCTTTTTATTTTATTTTTATCAGGTGATCCTGGAAGTGTTTGGGTCTCCGTTTGCCCGCAGCGTCAACGTGGTGGTGGCCCTCCTGTTTGGCTACTTTGTCGCCGCCGTGTCGGACAAGGACGGCTTGGACTACGTCGTCAGCAGCAAGATCGACGCCGGTCAGATACCATCTATACCATAGCATATCATAAAATATTATACAATATCGTATAAGGTCGTGTCATGTCATGTCATATCATGCCATGTCATGCCATGTCATGTCATCACAATTATGATAATACAGTATCATATCATATCATATCATATCATACCATATCATACCATACCATATCATATAATATCATCATGTCATGCCATGTCGTGCCATGTCGTACTTGTTCTATATACTGTATGTATGTACACGTATACCTATACCTGTACCTTTATGTGTACTAACTACTGTACCTATAAATGGCTCAAAAGGCGCCTGTACCTGGATTTTTGCTGTACCTATACATGTACCTATACCTATCCCTGCACCTTTACTAGTGTCTTTATCTGTATGCATACACCTACTTTATTTTTTTGTCTATACCTATATATGATATACATAAATACATTTACCTTTCTTTACCTGTAACTCCAATCTATTTTACCTGCACCTAAACCTTGTACCTTTACCGTGACCTACACCTCCGCCTGTATTTATACACCCACCCTACGGGTATACCTATACATCGAACCTTCACCTTTAACACCCCCTTGACCTTATTTCGCGCTCTCCTCTTCTCTTTCTCTCCTCCGCCCCCCCCCCCCCCCCCCCCCCCCCCAAACCATGATCACGTTCTCTGCCACGCCAGCCGAGTCTATCACGTTCTTGTGGGTCTTCACCTACCCGCTATCGGTGTACCCTCCCCTCATCCTGCCGGCCATACTGGCCTTCACCGTCACAACGGTCGAGACCATCGGTGACGTCACCACCACCGCCGAAGTATCCAAGCTCCCGGTAGAGGGCCCCGAGCACTTCCAGGTATAATATATATCGGTTACATTAGATTTGACGGTTACAGTTGGTGGCGGTTACAACTCTATTGGCCGTTTTCGTAGATGGCCGTTACATTAGACGAACGGTAATGAATTTCATCAGCAGGCGACGAATAAAACGATGAGTTTCGACGAAAGCTTCGATCTCGCAGCTTTTGTTTGTAATGTTTATATATATAATAGCACACATAGAACGATGGCCATTACTATTATACGACGGTTACATTCGTTCTGCTACGATTGCACGGAATCATGTGTAACCCCCGGGCGCCGCACGGAAACCGTACTGCTGTTGTTGTCGTTTGCGTTTGCCCTCCGGCAAGGGGCAGCATGAAATGGGCTTCAAAAACGTTGACCACTCTTCTCGTGGAAATTTCCAGAAAAGAATAAAAGAAAGAAAATCAAAATGGGAAACGAACAAAACAAATCATCAGTATTTTTATTGCGAGCGAATGATAGTTTTCTAATTGTATACACCGCACCAAACAAATACGTGGAGGCAGGTCGGTTTTATCTGAGCTGGCTGGTCGAAGCCGTGTTTTACGACCGAGGTTCTACAACCACCAACCTGTAGAGTAATATCATACTGGAAGGAAATGTGAGGACCGTTTGATACTTCATGGTTATGACTGAACGCTCCCTACATTTCCGCCCAGGGTGGTATAGTGTAGAAATACTGTAAATGCGATTGTCCAGGGTTCACCATGTTATCAAGCAACGCACAACTATTTTGATGAGGACAGATTTCAACGTTTGATGACAAGATTGCAAATCTCCTGTTGCTCTGCGTGAGGTGAGTGAGTGAGTGCCCGGCGCAACAATGCTATCTTACAGCCAGAGAGGTGCCCGGCTTAACTTATACCCTTTTTCCTGGCGACGCTGGTATGAGCGCTTCACAGGCCTAGAAACCCGGCTGCAAATAAAATAGGTCTGTTGTTACAGGGATACATGTTACAAAAGAAAAACCAAACCGTCCGTCGGCCGTGCGTTTTCCCGACAGGGCTAGATGCGTATCATTCAATGATGGAGGATGTGAAACCAGCGTGTACCGAGCGGGAACCTATGTGTAGTCCGCCGCACGTATACAAATATTGCTGCTGGAGGGAGTCGCATTGTGTGGGTCGTCAACGAACCGCCAACATACTATTGACGATAATGGTGGACCGAAAAACGCACCCCCGCCCTTACTCCACTCGCCACCGCGCCCTCCTCGCCCCCCCCCCCGCCTCACTCCACTCTCACCCCACCCCCCCCCCCCCGTCCTTCAACCGGCACCCTCAACATC
Organism: Saccharina japonica; assembly: GCA_008828725.1. Lineage (NCBI taxonomy): Eukaryota > Phaeophyceae > Laminariales > Laminariaceae > Saccharina > Saccharina japonica. The sequence continues at coordinate 89,937 of MEHQ01003475.1, read as the reverse complement.
CCCATCACTACTCCATCTCCAAACTCCACCCCCATCCTCATGAACCCTACCCCGACACCCACCCCACCCCTACCCCCACCACCCGCACACCATACCAAAACCCCACCCCATCTCCCATCCACCGAAACCCTCTACCCACCCACCCCTTCCCACGCCACCTCCAACCCTTACCCCACCCCCCCCCCCCGCCCCCCCCCCCCCCCCCCCCCCCCCCCCCCCCCCCCCCCCCCCCCCCCCCCCCCCCCCCCCCCCCCCCCCCCCCCCCCCCCCCCCCCCCCCCCCCCCCCCCCCCCCCCCCCCCCCCCCCCCCCCCCCCCCCCCCCCCCCCCCCCCCCCCCCCCCCCCCCCCCCCCCCCCCCCCCCCCCCCCCCCCCCCCCCCCCCCCCCCCCCCCCCCCCCCCCCCCCCCCCCCCCCCCCCCCCCCCCCCCCCCCCCCCCCCCCCCCCCCCCCCCCCCCCCCCCCCCCCCCCCCCCCCCCCCACCCCACCCCCATTTTTTTTTTTTTTTTTTTTTTTTTTTTTTTCCCCCCCCCCCCCCCCCCCCCCCCCCCCCCCCCCCCCCCCCCCCCCCCCCCCCCCCCCCCCCCCCCCCCCCCCCCCCCCCCCCCCCCTAAAAAAAAAAAAAATAAAAAAAACAAAACCCCCCCCCCCCCCCCCCCCCCCCCCCCCCCCCCCCCCCCCCCCCCCCCCCCCCCCCCCCCCCCCCCCCCCCCCCCCGCCCCCCCCCCCCCCCCAAACCGCACCCCCACTCATCGCACCCCCACCTCCACCCGCACCTGCACCCTCACCTATCTTCAGAGGATCCGCGGTGGTCTCCTGGGAGACGGAATCTCCAGCTTTTTGTCGACCCTCTGCCACAGATGCCCGACACCCCTTCAGCCAAGAACCAACGGAGGGAGGGAGGGAGGGAGGGAGGGAGGGAGGGAGAGAGGGAGGGAGGGAGGCAGTCGCCTCTTTAAGAACCCTTATCTTCCTTCCTTCACCACAAAATTGAGCGATCCCCCCCTCCCCCTCCCTCCCCACGTTGGCGTTCTTTTTTTGGTACGAAATTCACCTCGGCTGGAACACTAGTAGGAGCCTTGACCGTGTCGTCAGGGCCACGAGAATATACTACTGGTACCAGATACATGCTGAAGTACACCGTAGACACATTCGAGTACCAAGTATAACATTATTGGTATTCCCAATTGCCTCCTGACAAGGTGCACGTATCACACCATCCCCATCCACATATAGAAGGGAATCCAGAACCCAACGACTTCATACATGGAAGATACTCTCAAATCAGATTCGTGCAGGTGGTGTGCACATTTGTTTGGTATTTGGATTTATACCAACCACGCATTGCAAAAAAAATATAGGGTCCTGGGTTGGGATTGAGGTTGGGTTCAAAATATGTTCTCTCGCGATGTTTCTTAACAACAAATTACAATAATATCTTAATACGTAGCACAAAACAAAAACTCTCAAGAATCTTCAATTGTGTTCCATACTTTAATCTGACACGTTTAGTAAGACAGGCACAGGCCTGGTAAAGGGACCGCCAGACTCTTCCCCCGCCCCCCCCCCACCTTAAACGAACCGCATGGTATATACCAAACCAAACTTCAAAACATGCACCCCTCCTCCCCCCCCCCCCCCCCCCCCCGGATTTCCGGTTTCCTCCAGATCGCGGCGTTCTTCACGTCGATCCCGGACTGCGTCCTCGGCGGTATGACTACGTTCCTATTCGCTAACGTGGCGGTTTCAGGCGTAACGATCCTCGCCTCTATCGGTTCTAACGGCTCCAACAACGGCTCCAACGGCTCTAACAACGAAGCTAACAGCCCCTCCCGGCGCAACCGTTTTATTGTGGCGTGCTCCTTGGGCCTCGGGCTCGGCGTAACTCTCGCCCCGGCTTGGGCTACGAACAACCTGTGGCCTTGCTCGGACTGCGGAGAGGCCCTTCAGGTAATTTATTTCGCGTCCACCACAGATGCGATCACACCCCGACTTTGATGAGTGTGCATGCGTTCTTCGCCTCCAGGCGGCGTACTCACTTGTTGTTTGCCTTAGTCATTTGACGGTTGACCACGCGTCCCTTTCGAGACGGAACACCAGGGGGAGGCGGGGAGAGGGGGGGGTGTACTCGCGTCGTGCACGGCCGTAGTCGTATGACCATAGACCCTCGCAGAGCTACAATGCCAGGACGGAGCATGTTGGGTTTCACCAACAGGGGGTACTCGATATTCGTGCATGACTGTAGTCGTATGACCATAGACCCTCGCACCAACCAGGGGGGAGGTGGGGCAGTCATTTGTTTCTTGCCTAAGTAATTTGACCATTGACCACGCATCCCCTTCGAGACGGTGCATCGTTCCTACTCCTAATAGAGCCGCCTCCGACAGTCGGGCGCTCACTACGCTGTTTCCATACTTTGTGCGGTGTCGAGGGGGGGGTGTACTCATGTTGCTAATGACGGTAATCGGGGGGGGGGGGGGGGGGGGGGGGGGGGATTGCAGTTACGACGTCCGGCTCATATCGTGAAAAGGGTGGATCGTCCTCACAGTGCGGAGGCGTGCGAGAACCATGAACGCGTGCTTTCATTGCAGTAAAAAAAGAACTAAAATACCGCCACATTTATCAGGCATCGTCCGGTTGGCCCTCTACGCGAGCAAGGCAAGCAGTATAGAGTTCTCTGCAAACGCGTTTTGTTTTTCTTCTCTCATTCACCGTCTCCCCACTCATTTGTTTCCCGTCGGGCTCTCTTCTCGATGTCTTGCGTTTGAGCAAAATACGCGGGTACGTGAAACATATACAGGATGGGGATGTATTCAGCTTTCAGTGTCCAGGTTACCCTCCGGCACCCCCTCCCCCGCCCCCCGTTTGGCATGTTTTAGTTTTTCTCACAATGTTTATACCTTCCATTTTCCACCCCCCTTACAACCCTCACCCCGTTCCCACCCCCCGTTCCACTTTTGTCTCCATTATGTTTTTTCAAAAACAAGTCTTTCCGGGATGGCGTTATACTGGTCATCAGTACCGGCTACAGCATGGGCTGTGCCACGGCTGTCATTCTGAACCTGATCGTCCCTGCTGAAGCTGCCGATGACGCTGCTGCCGCTGATGGTGATGATGACGGCGACGCTGCTCCAACCACCGCCATCGTCACGGCGAAGGGGAAGGAGAGCAGAAGCAGCGCCGCGCCCGTTGTGATCGGAACCTCTCCTTCCGCCGACTTTTCTTTTGACAAGGCTTGAATTAAAAAAATAAACAAAAATTGTTAAGCTTTTACCTTAATCACCCCCCCCCTCTTTTTTTAAGAACTTCACTGCACCACCCATTTTTTTCGTTTCGTGTTGGTTTTGTTTCGTTTCGGGGGCAAGGGCAAACCATGCACTTGGAATGATTTGGTGCGGGATGATTTTAGTTTTGCAGAAGCATTAACTGAACTGGTTTTGGTGGGAACAAAAGCTGAACAGCTTTTACCTTAACCCATTTTTAAGGACTGAACCGCACCGCTCACATTTTAGTTTTCGTTTTGGGGGGGGCGAACAAAAACGTACTCGGAATTACCTAAGGCAGGATGAGTTTTGAGCTGCGCGCAGCTTACGTTAACCCATTTGTTTAAGAACTGAACTGCACCACCCACGTGTTTTACGGGGGTTTGGGGTTTAGGGGGGGGGAGGGGGGGGGGGCAACAAACCCTGTACTTGGGATTATTCAGTGTGGAATGGTTTTTGCGGAAACGAAAGCAAAGCTGGACCCACGCGGTTTTGATGGGGACAAGAGCTGCTGCCACCTCAATCCGCCCATGTTCCGGGTTGGGCTACGAATGGACTTTGAAAGCAGACTCGACTCGTTGTTTTCAGTAGCAAAGAAAACGTCCAGATATATTCCTTGGAAAACATACTACGGTATCTACGTACAGCAGCAGTAAATTGAAAACTCGACATTGGCTCACATTTTTCCAAGTAAGTTAGTAAATCATTGTGATCCTTCCTGGGTACGTGCGTAGTTTTATTTATATTTTGCAGGGCTCTTCATGGGCTTTGACCCAAAACGTGGACCGGCTAAGGAAATTGGTGAACTATCACGGGCCGGGTCGGGTCTAGTCGAGCCGGGTCTGGTCGGGTCGGGTCTGGTCCGGTCCGGTCGGGTCAGGTCGTGTCGGGTCGGGTTGGGTCGCCCTTACCCGACCTTTCCAGGCTAAACCTGACCCCGCTAGGTTCGACTCGACTCGTCAATAGCCCTGATAGTGTTTGTGGTAGTTTTGCTGAAATAAGTATTGCCACCTGGTGATGTTTTATCATCATTGTTGGTGAGATATGCGCCACGGTGTTTGTTTTTTCATAGTAATTCCTGATACTACTACAGTACAGGTGAACACGAGCATTTGTTACGGGGAACATATGATAGCAATCAGACCCAAAAATAGCGTGTCAAAATATAGGGAGATACATGCGTTTTTGTTCTATATTGGGTTTTGAGTATTATTCTTATTACATAAGCCCACCCCGGAATAATGCATGAGGAAACGATCATCGTACATACGATCAGAGGTATGCTTATACATACATACGACGAATTTAGCAAAAAGGACCCTCACGCACCAGTCGGCCAATCTCTCGTCAGGAAGGCTGTTGCCTTACGTTGAGTTGTGCTGTTTTTTTTCGTTTCGTAGTTGTAGGAGACAATTCTTCAGATACCTTGCCGTCGCGCGACTGGCTAGCCAATTTAAGGACGTAGTTTTGTTTTCGTAATTATCGTTTTCTTCTGTTTTTGTGCTTCGTTTTTATTGTGTTTTGTGTTTGTGTGTGCTCTTGCTTTTTCTTTTTTTGTTTTCTTGTATTTTTTAGTAATTTCGTTGCGCTGCGTCTTGTGGTTTTATGATGGAAGCCAACTTTTTTTGTTTAATTTGCCTTGTGAAAAATAACAGGATTCGACTTTCACAGAACACGCTTTTTTTTCTCGCGTGTTTTGTTCTGGTATTGTTTTGTTTTGCTTCGTTTCGTTTTACCTTTTAAGTCTCTGTTTTGTTCTGGCTGTTCATATTTTATTTCTATTTTTCGAGTACGTAGCTATTTTGTCTAACGGGTTGTTTGTTTTCGCTTCCGTTTTGTCGGTGCACTCCCACTGCTGCTGCTGCTGCTAAACTCGCCTTTCCGTTTTTTTTTTCTTGTTGGGGGTGATTTCGTAAAACTCGCACACCGCACCTCTTTGGCGCTTTGTATGGAAATACACCGGTAACTTTTTTTTCTGTATGTACCCTCACCCTCTTCTATTGTTTTGGAAGCACAAGCACTTTGCGGGCACAACTTACTAGGAAATGGAGTTGAGACATGCTTGGAGTAAAACGAATAAATAAGTTGAGCCCTAAAACGCCCCCCCCCCAGGGGGAGTGGGGTTGAGCGGCAAGGGGGGAGGAAGTAGGGGAGGGGGGAGGGTAGGACGGGGACAGAGGAATAGGGGGAGGGCGGGAGAGAGATTCGCGTGCGATCGGAAGAGTAGATGCATTGAAGAATAGCTCCGTTCAATGCGTTACTTGCCGTTCGTTTTATGATTGCGCCGCCGCTGCCGCCGCTCGTGGCTCGCCCTCCGGTCCGATCTCCGCCCGTAATTGAAGTAGTATGTAGCCCCGACAATGGCAGGGCGCGCGGGTGGGGGCGGGGGTTGTTGGCTTCTTTTTTGTTTTGCGTTTTTTGTTGCTTCCAGGGAGGTCGCAGGGGGGGGGTGTACTCATGTCATGCATGGCCATAGTCGTGTGACCCTAGACCCTCGCATCCCTGCAATGCCGGGGCAGAGCACGTCCGGTTTTCACCGACCCGGCAGACATTGGCTGGCACCAAGCGCGAAGCGCGGTGAGGTGCTTGGCGAGCCGCATGACGGGGTGAGCTGCGTCCTTCAAATAAACCTTGTGAGGCGGGCGCTTTTTCTTGCGTATGGACCACAGCGTCGAATTAGTTGGGGGTGGGAGGGAGAGGGGGGGGGGGGGGTAAGGTATTTTACATCTTTGACGATTTCTGTATAGGCGAAATATAACGGCACGTCGGATTTGGAATGTACACAAGACATTTTTACGAACGACGTATCGAACGCCTTCCTTTTCCCCCATCTTGATATTGTTGTTACTGTAGTTGTTAACACGGATAAAAGCGTACATGTTACCCCCCCCAGGGGGGAAGAGGGTGAATGGGGTCGTGGAGGGGGGAGGGGGGGGAGGGGGTGTACTCGTGTTGTGCATGGCCGTAGTCGTATGACCATAGTCCCTCGCATCCCTAGGAGGACCTGTTAAGAGTTGACCTGTTTTCGAGGCGCAAACGACTTACTCATAGAGAACATGTAGATGATCTATAGGCATCCATAGTCCAACGTATGCTCGGGCAAAAGGGGCTCGCCCAATCTCTGTTTATGGTGTATTTTTATTTTCTCTTTTGTTTTAGCTGCCACACTTGTAAAATTCACCTGGAAAATATTGCAACTATATTTGTTGCCACGTACCAGAGGTACGTATAATACGAACCAGTAAAATGGCAATTGCATCGGACGGGTCCAACATAATGGAACCTCGGATTCGATCAGAATATCTTAGAATGACTATCCCAGAGAGGTCGCTCTTCCTCTTCGCTCCCAAAAACTCCTGAGCTCACGAGTCGGTCGCGAAATTTCGTGAGAGCATGCCAAGGACTACTCGCGGGCGACACCGCCCCTTCCAGCAGACTCGGCCCAGAGGCGACTGCCCCAGTTCCGGCGTCGCCCGCGAGGTTGCCAGACACAAAGCACAAACGAGCTTTGCAGACGTTTGAAGATCCGCATTATGCCCTTCGGAAGACCTATGGGGACCTAACCCCCGGGAGGCTTGGGAGAAGACTTTATATGCTTCCACAACATCCTCGTCTATGTGGAGCACTGTAGTGGCCTGCGCAGGTACATAGCCGGCTAGTAAGGTCCACGCCGGAGTCGCGGAGCAGCTAGCGTCGCCAACCGTGAAAGTGCTGAGAAAGGACGATAGCGACTTGCTCGGGCTGACCGCTAGGTTGCAGCCCCCCCTCCGAGGTACGAGTGGGTTTGAGTTGTGGGACTCTTGCGAAACGCTGTTTTGTACTTCTTGCTTACGTATCACCATGCGGCTGAGCTCTGATCGTGCATCTGGGCTGGTGTGCTTCCTACCGCGGGCTGCATCTCGACTTTCGGCAGTCTTTACATACAGTTGTTCCTACATGGTGAGTTCGTAGTCCTACTTGGACGTACGGTGCTCATGGTACGCACGTGCCGTAGTTGTATGCCCTGCCTTTGTCTACCGTGGTGTTCTGGGCTGTGGGCTTGAGTTGTGCGTTGTGGCGAGGTTGAACTACTCGCGCCTTGTACGCCTTGTTGTTTTGTTGTTTTTTGCTGTTCCTCGATGGTTAGTGTGTGAAAGGGGCACAAATCCATGGGGCATCTTGCGCCCGAGCTACCTTGACGTGTATGCTCTTCACGCTCCTGCTGATGCTGCTTCGCTGTTGCTGTTGCTGCTGCTGCTTCTGCTGCTGATGCTGCTGATGCTGCTGCTGCTGATAGTGCTGCTTCTACTGCCTCTGGACCCTGCCATACCTCTGTAGTCCACTGCCCTAACCCGATGTCGCCCCTCCCGCGCTGCCTTCTCTCCTGTGCAAGATTTGCCGTCATCCACGGAAGCTCTTCGCCCACCACGACGAAGCCCATGGTGCGTAAGACCTAGACGCTCGCCGGCTCTCCCTCGCTACCAGGCATCAAGGTCGACCTTATACTAGCATGTTGGGACAACCAGCTGCAGGGGTGCTTGGCGTATTGCCTTGCCCGCGCAGAGCGGTGGGTAGACAGACGAGGTGCCATCGGGCAGTTGGAAAGAGAGATGAACTACGTACATATATGTATAGTTATGTTTGTGAAATTTTCGCACTTTTCGCAACTTTTCTCTTCGCGCGAGCGCTTTTCGGCAAAACGCTAAGTACCCCGACACGGGACGCCCGGCCGGACACATTGGTCGAGGTTTGGGCTCGATCCGAGCTCTGTGGCTCGCGTGGCGGGCGCTCAAAGTTATTTTTTCGGCGGGAGTGGATAAGACGATTTCCCGGGTGTCGCTGCGTGAGGCCCTGTTTATGTTCAGTCGTGCGTTTTTTGTGCGTTTCTTGCCGAAAGCACGGGGAGCACACACCAACAACAGCAGCACCACAGAGAGCGTGTTACAAACCGTACAACCTCAATGTTACAACCCTGCTGCCCAGCAGCAGCAGCAGCAGCAGCAGCAGCCATTACATCATGCATGCGCGTGCCTCAGATCCGTGCTGTACCGTGACGAGTTGCTTTTGTCGAAGCCTGCGATTTTCCGAGTCATGGTATCATACCTGCAGATCGATACTCATGTACGAATCTTTCCGCTGTCCCGAAATGTAAGAAACTTTTGTTCATTAAAACTATATATAAACTGTCGTTACTTTTCCGGGCAGAGTGATACAGCACTGTGCGCCTCGAAGGCAGATCTGTGATGTGCTCTGTTGTTGCTACGAGTAGTTTTGCTTTCATAGGAGCCAGCAATCCGTCACCAAACGACACCACCACCACTCTTCTACCCGCTGCTGCTGTTGATGTTGCTGTAGTGCTGTGGCTAGCTGTGTCTATCGGAACCTACCGTCCATAATCCACACCATCTATCTACCCTTTTCTGTTCTGCTGCTGTGTGTGTAACAGAGCCACGCCCACTCTGACCGGAAATTAATGACCGCTTTTGAATACCACGATACATCACACAACATGCAACGAACACAAGCAACGCCACAGCCCCGGCTAGAAGCACAAGCAGCAGACGTGACTGTGGCGGATCCACCGTATACTGCTGTGGCTGTTAATTAGTGGTTGCTTCATTGTAGCAGGCTTGCATCCGTCATCAACCACCACCATATCTCTCTCTTCTGCTGCTGTTCTGTTGTTGCTTGCTGCTGTGCTTGCATCATGTATGTGCGACCTGTCGTGTGTCTGACGCGGGCCGCGACAAATAATCGTGTAGTACAGGAAAATGTATCTTTGAAAGTATACGCGTAGGCAAACGGTCACCATGCACGATTTTATGCTTGAAGGCTTGATTCGATCCTTGGCGATGACTCTGGATACTTTTTTTGTATTGTACGTAACCCAGACCCCCATAATATAAGACAGGAAGCACACAAAAACTAAGTGGATTTCTTAGGCAGGTATATAATATGATATGCGTATGATACAATATCGCATGCTGTTGTTTTGATATTAATAGTAGGTTTTCGATTCGCCCTTGCGCCACTCCCCCAGGCACGTCCCGGAGGGGAACCTTGTATACATTATCCTTCAACGTACAACTTAAGTAAGTGAGAGCAAGGGGGCCACCTGTTCCCCTCTACTCTGATACCCCCGGAAAACCGTTTCAAACATAATGTAATGCAACCTCTCCGGGAAAAAATAAATTACGCCGCAATCTCCGTAGATGGATTGCAGTCACACAACTCAAACACTTGGACTAATGCGACAATCATACGCATCAGACATTCGCACGGCTACACCTAACGTAAAGACTATGTCCGACATCCCTATACTTCACATAAAAACATAACAACACAATCACAGGAAATGGAGCGACGAACGTAAACCATAGACAGGCAAAGAAAGAGGTCGTTTGATGGCCTAAGTTAACTTTTGGCCCGTCACGACCGCCTTAGACTTAGGATACTACTGTTATTGTGGAGAGGGCCTTGATGGCTGTCAAGCGCACGAGGTGTAATACTGCCGTCACGGGCGCTGTCAAGCGACAGCAACAACACCATTCCCGACATTCGGCGTACAAACTACTTGGAGCTAGTGTTGGATAGTGTTCGCTGTAGTAACAGAGTGCCATGTGACGCTCGGTCGCAGTACCGCACTGCTGTACACCGTGGTGCGTTTGGTGTGCTTCGGTTGCCTACCCTTTCCTTTCGTTGTTTTCCTTTCATTTTGTATTGTCTGTCACATCTCCTCCGGGAGAAGCACGACAATGTTTTTCGTATTTTGTTATCGTTTTTATTTGTTTGTTTATTTGTTTGTTTGTTTGTTTGTTTGTTCGTTTGTTTGTTTGTTTGTTGATGTGTTTTAATGTATTTGTTTGTATTATTTACGTTTTCCTTTTCGCTTTTTTGTTTTTAGTTTTTCACGAAGCTGGATTGCTAGCAGGGTAGGTCGTGCCTGTCGTATATGGCCTTGAACTGTCCGCTCTGCTTACTACTTTGCAGCGTAGTATCTTTGTGCCGTAGTTTTGTGACCACATGTAATAGGACTGGGTGAGACACAGCAGAGCATCCCCTTGCAGGTTCGTCTATTAAGTATCCTTGGTGTTACTCACTTTCGTGTAGATTCAAGCGTAGAAGAGAAGCAGCGTTTACTAGTACCAGAGCCAGATGACATCTGACTCGGGAGAGCTTCACGCATGGCCCTCCCGATCTTATGAATACCCCGAATACGAACACCATCCAAGTTATACGAAAACGGGCCAATTACCTATACTGAGGTACTTACCGACCTTCCAATCCCATACCAAGACAACAACCCACCCTGACGAGCCGCGTATGCAGAAATATGCGAAAAACGGGGAAATCCCAGTTCCCCGAACTAGAACATGAGTCCAAGATGCGGCTCCTCGAAACCCAATTCCACACATCGACGTTCCTAGGCTAAGAAGCCGGAAAAAAGCCAAGAAAGGCAATTGAACGAAAAAGCAGGTGCTGTGATCGAAACCAACCTCCAATACCTCCCGCGAGGCGCCAACAAGTCGAGGGGGGGGATGACGAGAAGGCAACGACTAGCACAGAGAAGGATACAACTGATACCGTACGGGGAATGGGCACTGCCGACAGCCTCGCGAGGGGAAGGCGAGTGCCTTGCTGAAGAATGCAGAACAAAGATGAAAAAAACAAAGAGAATTAACGATACAATCCTGTGCCACACTATACGTAGCCAGACTGCCTTACTGACCACCCCCCTCGGCTCTGGCGAGGGAGGGCGTCGGCTGTTAATTATGGAAGGTGGCCGACTATAATGATAGTCGAGAGGTAAGCGCTTATATTGCTGTGAGGCAAGTCCGATTACGAGCTTCGCTCAGAAGAAAGACATCGATGAAGTTGAAATGGCGCTCTCAGGCCGATTAAGAGGAAGAAGAAAAGGAGAGTGAGAGAATGGGGGCGCCATCATCGGTCAGCTCTCAGCAAGACGCACGCCCTACGGCTAATCCCGGGGCATTGTACTGCCCGAGCTACATCAACGTTCCCAGTATCGATACTTAGCAGCGTGCCCAGCATCGATACAGATGTTGCGTGCTCGAGATCGTTCTTGATGCGTACTCGTGAACGTTACTTTTTGCTATTGCGCCGACAACCGACGAACGACTACCAGGAAAAAACCTTGGAGCGTTCCTATTACGTGTATTTCGAGTACCGAACAATATCACTCATATATCAAGTATATCCTGCTGTGGTACCTACGTGGATAGATCGTGCTGCTGTGCTCTGACTTATAGATTACTATGCTACCGATCAGCGACTCGGTAGGCTACTGGGTACTGCTGTAGCGAAGTACCTATCACTAACACGACCCCTCGATGGAGGTGACAGCGTCAAATTTGCTATTCGACACCGAATGAGATAACCCCTTAACGAAATTACTTGCTTGCGTGAGCAAACTGATACTGACTTGAATTCTCCGTAAACTCGAAGACCTACACAACAATGTGTCCTGCTACAGGGAAGATGTTCTGACCTAGGCAGCAATTGAACAACATATTCAGACCCGTGTATGAATGGCGGCAATATGGGTGTAGTCATGGCACATACGCTACCCGTGGCTTACGTACGCTACAAAAAAAGATGCGAATATCCCAGCGATCAGTTTGTGACCAAGAAATGGGGAATCAAACAACATTATGCCAGTCTGCTATGTATCTGCCCACCTCACAACTTGCGTGTTTTATGCAAGTTTACCTACTAGCCTACACGACTAGAATCAAACGCAAACAATATTCCAGTCAGTTAATCGACCAAGAATAGAAGATGTTAGTATTACGGGACCATAGGGGGACCATAGTAACTAGGACCAAAACCTGTTAGTGAAAATAGGTAAACATATAGGTTTTGGTGTGTGGCGCAGGTCCTATTTACTATGGTCCCCCGTATATAGTAGTCTAAAACAGTGACCTCGTTTATTTCGCAACAAGCATAGAATCGAACGGTCTCCCAATGTTCCTGCCGCCCACAAACAAAGGAACAAAGGGGCACTGCCAGCGCTAATACAGCTGTCAGACTACGAATACTATTGTAGAGAGACATCACCCCTCGTGTATACCGATTTCCCGGTTATACTCGTCCACATGGAGGCTCCTCCTGCCATGCGTGGTAAAGTCCCGGAGTCGCGAAGTAATCACGACGTGAAGCTTGCTCGAAGCTCCGATGCGTGTCCTGGCGTGTGCGCAGGATTGCAGTCCTGCATCCCGAGCCTGTCCATGATGGGAATCGTCTGGTTGATGGCCTCGTTCACTCCAGAGCCGATTGCCACCAAACGATCCTCCTCCGCTGTTGATTATGCAGTCAGTGTCTGCGTCTTGGCCCCGACTCTGGTGGACCCTCCTTCCAGGAAGAAGAGAAAACCCGAGGTTGGCTTGCGAGTGTACACGAAGGCTGTTGATGTCAGTACTGGTTCTCCGTCACCGTGTGCGAAGTCCAGAGGCCCTGCCGCGGGGTTATCCCGTGGTTGTTCTTCCGTTAACGTGAGCGTGTGAATCTCGTTCAGCTCGCTGTCGGTCTCGGTGTTGAGCTTGGGTCGAGCGCGTACCTCAGGAGCAGCTGGTGCGACCCCAGGTGATGCGGACGCTGTCGATCCGTCGACCCCTGACGATGATGACGCAACTGACGCTCCGGTGGTCCTAGATGGCGATGACCCAGCGACCCCATATGATGCTATTCCTCCCGCTAGTGCTCCGAAAATCCAAGATGTGGAGGATCCACCGATTCCAGATGCAGTTACTCCGGCAAGCTCAGGCGATGGCGATCCAGTTATCCCAGGCGCTGGTGCTCCGATGACCTCACGTGTTTGTGCTCCGAGGTTTCCGGGCGATGTTGTTCCGTGAAGGGGATCTTGGTGTTTCATCATCATGTTTTCCTCCTTCGAGACTCGAAATGGGTCTTGGTCGGTGTCAATGAGACTCCCGCACCTATCCCGTGGTTTTTCCAGATCCAGGGGGTTTACCCGTGGTGCTCTCTCCGTGAGATTGAGCAACGGGGTAGGGGTGAGCTCGTCGTACGCTACCTCGGAGGTGTCCTCGGTGAAGCTACCCTCGGCTGTTGGACCAGATACCGTACTGACGGCCACGTGCTGCTGTGCATCCGGTGCGACCCCAGTCAAAGTATAAGATGCGACCCCGGGCGAAACGCAACGCGTGACCCCGGGCGAAATTGCAGGTGTGACTCCTGGCGTGTCGCTCCAGCTCCTGGTGAGGGTCCTCTAGCCCCTGGCGAAGACGCTCCAGCTGTTGCTGATGACTCTCCGGTTACTCCCGCTCTCGGTGATGACGATCCAATGATCTCGGGCGATGATGCTACGCCGATCCCAGGCAATGCTGCTCCGGCGACCCCAGGCGAGGATGCTTCAGTGGCCCCAGGAGTTAGCGCTTTGGAGGTCCCAGACGGTGAAGCTCCGCTGTCCGTAGCAGTAATCTCCACCTCCAATGAAATTATACCCAAGTCATCTTTGCGTTGTTGTAACAGCACCACGACCTCACCCTTCCACGGGTGAAGATTACCTTCCTCAAGGACGGTGGTGACCCCCGAGGTCATTGCTACGGGGGAAGAGAAGACGTGACGCCCCAGGCCTGATACGATCAAGCTGGGAAACCGTAGTCGATGCTTCTTGCCGGTCTGGTCGACGATGGTGCCGTAGAGGATCCCGGTTGCAGTTCCTCTCAGCTCGTTCTTGCCTGTAGTCATGATTGTCTTCGGTGCGTCCAGCAGCGCGTAGTCCTTCATTCGGTCCTTCAACCCTGGGATAAGCTCGCCATCCAGAACGTGTTCAGTTGCACCGCTGTCCACTACCATATGATTCCGCAGCTCTTGGGCAGAGATGTCCGTCCCTTAGTAAACACCATCCACACGAAACCACCGTTGAAATTGTCGTTGAGATTAAATGTCGGCTTCTTGGGGTCATCCGTAATGGAGGCGTGGGCGCTGAGCACAGCAGTGCTGAAAGCGTTGCCCTTCTGTGGGCGTGGCGCTCCCTACTTATAGGAAATTACTGCTGATTCTGGCTTAATTACAGCGCATGTTATACAATGCGTTGGGAAAATACTGCTGATTTAAGCTTGATTCTACAGCAGTACATGATATTGATGTGTGAAAATCAGTGCTGATGCATTGTAATGGTAAACAATATGTTTTGTGGTTATGGAGAAGAAATATCAACCAGAAATCGGTACTGACGTTGTTTTCGTCACTATTATTGTTGTGTTGGGAAGAATCACGAAGGGGGGTTTGATGGCATGATTCTACCCACAGGCATAGTGCATAATTATGTGGTTCGTTACCTAACGATTTGTTGCTCAACGAGTCAAACTGCACCCTCACATTTATGAGATGTAGTCCATGCCGAGGTGACGTTGAGCCGCGGCGGAAGACACGCGTCGAGTCCGTGGGGCAGGGAGCAGGAAATGGGGGTTGAGCGCGTGGGTTTGGGGTTGTTTAGTAGCAATTGACTACAGTAGATTAAATGTTTTTGGATCGTTTATTTCGGATGAAATTGACGAGACGAAATATTCACGATTCGTTTGTTTTATGATATGATATGCTTGGATTGTAATATGCTTGCATTCTTATACGTGTATGCACATGGTATACTGGTACCTGATATTTGACATTCTGCATTGCGTACTACGACCTCTGAAGTACGATGTCAGAATACTTGAAAGTAACAGCATCAACAGCTGTATATTGCCACGTACCAGGTATCGGTTATGGCAGTCAATTTATCATGACCTGGGGTATGATTGAAAGACGGTGCTTTACCTGGTATATCGAGGGCCTAAATGCTTGTTTTAATAGGAGGATAGTTGAATCATAAAGCTGGACCGAGCAGTCTTGTACGTGAGTGCACGCATACAACGACAACAACGTTATGTTTGCTTCGTTGTCTGCGGCGTTTATTTGATATAGATCGCTGATGTTTCTGGTTTGTGGGTTTGGACTTGAGTTTGGTTTTGATTTTATGGTTGAGGGATTTTAGAGTCACACTGATATCGCAGCATTTTACAATCAACCAAACGATGAATGTTTTGTCGTCTACCGAGCAGGGGGGAGATAGTAGTTGTACACGGTAACACAACGAAGACTTTCCATCGCAGATAGTGGAGTCCAGATTTGGGTTATATCATACGTGCATGCGGACTATGCACGCAAGGCTACTGACCGGAGGTCTGTCTCTGGTGGAGCAGTTATGCGCGCTGGTGTCTGTGTATGGTTTGATTATAGGACGTAGATGTCTGGAGCATGTGTCTAACGGGTAATTTGAGATTAACACGTACGGTCGGCAGAGCAGCATGCCGACTTTCTCATCAAACCGTTGCATGCTGAGACGTTTCGCTTTGACCGTGACTCTGTGGTGAACTTGTTGTGATTTCATCCACCGGTTCCTTTGTTTGTTTGTTTTTCAGGGGGTTTGGGGGCATTTGGTTTTGGGGGATAATAGTAGGAGTTTTCGATGTGCACGGAATGTTTTTGGAAAGTACTTGAAGTATTTACATTCGAATTCAGGAGTTCTTAAGGAAATGGGAGAAAGTGTTGGGAGGTACCGATACGCCGAGCAAGGTTAATACGTCAGTAGAGTATGCCGATGATCTTGATGAACCGTGCCGTACGCTTTGGCTATTGATTAAATGCGCACAACGTACAGGGGAACCAATTACTGACACCTGTAGTACTTTGGGATTCAGCTGCGGATTGTTGTCTTCTTGTATACTTCGGAGGGGAGTGTCAAGCAGGGGAGCTGCTATGATATTATTTGAGATGTTCTATATCAGAGATGTTCTGTAGTTGTGCTCTTACAGAGTACACACCAGGGGGGTCGATGTTATCGGGCGGTACTGTATCTATATGAAGACGGTGTTATTGATTTCGTTTCAAGATTTTACCAGCATACTCACGTTTGTTGGATTTTCCTCTTCCCGTAATTACTGTCTCGCTATAGTTTAGGAGATAAATACTGGAATCGAGATTGAGAGATTCGGTATCGGGATTGCCGTTTTA
The DNA here is from genome assembly GCA_008828725.1 of Saccharina japonica. Lineage (NCBI taxonomy): Eukaryota > Phaeophyceae > Laminariales > Laminariaceae > Saccharina > Saccharina japonica. The sequence continues at coordinate 73,661 of MEHQ01003475.1, read as the reverse complement.
CGTTGACAATTCTTGAGGATGGAATTTGGGATTGCCGTTTTACCTTCGCAATGATGAAGGATGGACTTTGGGGTTGCCGTTTTACCTTGGCGATGATTTATTATGGAATGTGGGACTTGCCGCTTTACCTGGCAGTTTGTGATAAGTTATTCGGGACCTATCGTATCGCGCACCGAATAGGGGGGCTGTTTATGGTATGCGGTTGTTCGATACTGGTTTCCCTATATGTGGGGGTTTCATACTGGTCTACGGAGATTGGGGTTTCATATGGTGTGGCGAGGCAATATTATCTGAGATGATGGATGCCTCGCGTGGATGCTGCTCCTTCGGGGGCAGTCGATGATGTTAAGATACGACCCGGGCTTGAAGATAAGATACTGCCCGTATATGTGTGAGGGTGGAGCGTGACAGAAAGGTACGGCTCACTCCTGTGTGGTGTTTATGGTGGGCCATTGACGACAGGTACTGGCCTACTTGTGTGTGTGTATATTTGGTATTTGGTGTACGAGTACCTTATCTACTACTCTCTCCTTGACGACTCATGGTATAGCCACGTGGTTACACATAACGCGTTCGACAGTGGCGCATACAAACAGGAGGGTTTCTTTCAAGGCCATATAATAGGTATTTATTGCGCTCTCGGCGTGGGTTTGGTATGGGGTTTGGTATTGGGTTCGGTGTCTTCCTTTTGTTTTCTTGCGCCCTGCCGATGTTAGAGGTAGGTACTTCGCTACAGCAGTAGCCGGCAGCCTACCGAGTCGCTGGTCGGCAACATAGTAATCTATAAGTCAGAGCACAGTAGCACGATATATCCACGTACGTACCACAGCAGGATATAGTTGATATAAGAGTGGTATTATTTGGTACTCAAAATACACGTAAGAAGAACGCTCCAAGAAAATTCTCCTGGTAATCGTTCATCGGTTGTCTGCGTAATAGCAATAAGTAACGTTCACGAGTACGCATCAAGAACGATCTCGAGGACGCACCATCTGTATCGATGCTGGGAACGCTGCTAAGTATCGATACTGGGAACGTTGATGTAGCTCGGGCAGTACAATGGCCCGGGGTTAGCCGTAGGGCGTGCGTCTTGCTGAGAGCTGACCGATGATAGCACCCCCATCCTCTCACTCTCCTTTTCTTATTTTTCTTAATCGGCCTGAGAGCGCCATTTCAACTTCATCGATATCTTTCTTCTGAGCGAAGCTCGCGATCGTACTTGCCTCACAGCAATCCAAGCGCTCACCTCTCGACTATCATCATAGTCGGCCACCTTCCATCATTAACAGGTCATGCCCCTCGTTATCGCGCTAGCGCTGCGACTCTAGCTGCGGACACGACGACACGCGCCGCGAATCCGAGCTACGGCGTACTACGAGTAACTCTGCAGCACTGGAAGATACGCCCAGCTCTGCTGCGAGCTTTATCTGCAGCACCACGGATCATCAGACTGGACTACTGACCAGGGCTGGCTGCAACCGGGACTGATATTGTTTCCTCGGAAATATCAATCAACGTGAGTGAGCGGGTGAACCCAGTACAAGCTACTGCTGTCTCAATAGATTGAATACTATATTCCTATACCACAGTTTGGCTACCCAAGAGAACGATTCGCCTACAGTACTGCGAGTGCGACTTCTGCTGCTGCTGTACACGGCGACAACAAAGCCTCAAGATCGACCTCGAACTACGTACGACAACCGCGTCCAATACAACTGCTGCTGCTGCTGCTACTGCTGTAGTTAACGGACTGTTGTACGAACATCACGACGGATAGCGGTGTTAAACCCTCAAGATCGACCTCGAGCTACTTACGACACGTTCAACACAACTGCTTCGACTGCTGTTGCAGTAGTTCAAAGGTTGCTGTACGTATTCCACAACGGACTGTGGAACGTAAATCTCGGACGCCGAGCGACTCCTCCTGCACGACATCACCAACCCCGCGATAACAACTACTGCACGGCTATAGATTGTTGGAGGCTCTGCTTTTAGGTGCTTAACTAATCGTGACGGACTACGTATTAGTAAGTCTCGGACGCCGAGCGACTCCTGCACCACATCACCAACCCCGCGATAACAACTACTGCACGGCTGTAGATTGTTGGGGGCTCTGTTTTCGCGTGATTAAAAATCTGTGACGGACTACGGATTAACAGGTCTCGGACGCCGAGCAATACGACACCAACCCCACGACACCAACTGCACCGCTGTAGGTAGGGGCTCTGTTGTGCGTATTTTTGAATTCCCGACGGACTGTGAATCGTAAGTCTCGGACGCCGAGCAATACGACATCAACTCCACTACACCAACTGCACTGCTATAGGTAGGGGGCTCTGTTGTGCGTATCTTAGATTTCACGACGGGCTGTGAATCGTAAAGCCTCGGATTCCGAGCAGTACGACATCAACTCTACGCAAGTAACTTCTGCTGCACTGCTGTAGTAGTTTGGAGCTCTGCTGTGCGTATTCAAAAATCGCGCATACATCCCGAACTACTGCTTGTAGTTCGGCTGCTGCTCGTAACCATCCGCGCTGGATGGCGGACAACTGACGAGACCACTCTGCATCGAGTTCGACGAACTGAGCTGCTGTACGAGACATCCACACCCAAGACTGTACTTTGCATCGAGTTCGACGAACTGAGCTGCTGTACGAGACATCCACACCCAAGACGGTACTTTGGGCTATACGTGGACACCGTCAAGTCAACGCTGCGTCTACGCATCAAGACCCACTTCTTCGAGATACTGTGCTAAGGAGGCCTGCTGTACATCAAGTTCGGCTTCAAATTCTTCCACCTGAACCTTCGTGGGGGAGGAGGGAGAAGAGCCTACTTTGTGACCCCGGATCTGAGTTACGACTAGGAAGGCGAAGATAATACATGGGATGGAAAAAAAAACTACTGTACAAGACCGTTCTACGCACGAGAGTACTACTTCGAGTACGAAAGGCTGCCAAGATGGAGGACTTCAACAGCAACTACAGCAACACCGCCAATACCGTCAGGGGTCTCAAGATCTTCAGCGGCAGGGTGCCCTCGGAAATCAAGGACTGGCGGAAACAAAACTGCTTGGTGCTTAGCATCAACCGCAGGGATGTATACGCCATTATGCACGGGCACCCCAGGCCGACCACGGCAACGGGGGGGTCAACAGTTAGATATCTAGCGCAGCAACAGGAGGCGTATAACAGAGCGTTTCACGACCTCTACGCGGTCCTTTTCATGGCAACGCAGAAACCGGTATCTCTCATCGTGCTCAAACATGAGGATGCAACCGGTACTAGCGGTAACGGGCGGAAGGCCTGGGAGGAGCTTCAAGAGAAGTACCTCAAGGTTACCGACGAGACTATCCGCGCCAAGACAGCAGAACTGGAAGCAACCGCCATGAAAGCCGGAGAAGACCCGGACGACTACTTCACCGAGTCGACAATCAAGAGCGCCGAAGTGGAGGCGATGGGCGAGCCCATGACTGACCGGCGGTTTAAGAATATCGTCGTTCAAGGGATTTCGACGGAGTACAAGAGCATCAAGTTATTGATGTATCGTGATCCGACCTTTGATCTCGCCCAGATCCAGACGACAATGCGTCATCTGTATCTTGACAACCTGTCCCGCAGCAATGAGGCGAAGGGTAGGATCGCTGGGCGTGGTATCGCCATCTCAACGGAGTCTGTCATTTGCTACAACTGTGACGAGGTAGGACACATCTCGCGCAACTGCCCTATGCCAGCCAAGGGCAACACTGGAGGATACACCAAGCAGGGCAACAAGAGCAACAAGAAGAAACCTTCTGGAGCAAACGCTGGAATTGGAGACGGGAACGGCGCTGGGGAAATTTTTAAGTGGTGCTCCGTTCATAAGTCCACGACTCACAACTTCAAGGCCTGAGGGACAACAACATCGGGCGACCCTTAATCCAACAAGGTTATATTAAATATGTACGGGGCGAGTAGTTGTTAGTTTCCTTGGTGGACGAACTGATCACTGGCGTATTGCTTCCAAAAAGTGCTGATCATCGCTAGCTATGATTGGCACTTGAGTAAAATTTATATCGCTTCCAACGAGTGCTGATGATCGTTAGCCATGATCGGCGTTTGAGTCAAGTTTTTATTGCTTCCAACGAGTGCTGATGATCGTTAGCCATGATCGGCACTTTAGTAAAAATTATATAGCTTCCAACGAGTGCTGATGATCGTCAGCCTGATCGGCATTTTAGTCAAATTAAAGTAGGTGTAGGCTAGGCTCTGCTGAAAACCAAATTCAGACTTGATATTTACAGGCATCGAAGGGTGGATGGCATATGGTGGTACTATAGTACATAGCTCGTATAATAGCAGTGCGATTTCCATCAAGGGGGAGTATTAAAGATGTTTGGGCGTGAACACGTACATCTCTGATGAATGTTCATCACCACTGCTGCAGCCGGAGACAGCAACAGGTAGCACTACGTAGTACTGCTGTAGCCGTGCACAACAGAAGCATCAGCGACGATAGTTATATCAACGCGGCGTGTTATGATACCGTTTCAACCGATATGCGGCATAACCTGCCGGGTTGTTTTATTATCTTCACGAGGTCCTACGAGTATATACTTACCGTTTCGACCAGTATGCGGCATAACCCACTGGGTTGTTTTTTCCTCTCACGAGGTCCTACTGAATTTAGCGAACGGATCATAGCCTGGGTAGCTGGAGAGAGAACACGGACCTACCCCACTCTCTCACTACTCTCACCACGACCACTAGACACCAAAGTCTATCGTTCTCTAAGATGTTATTGCCCATATAAGCGGCCTTTTTAATCCATAACATCAATCTTCACGGGGTGGGTCATCTGTGGATTATCACCTGTCCGCACCAGCACGACAGCCTACTGCTGCACGTCCCCGCCTGTGGGACCACCTGCCAAGGGTATAACAACTATACTTCCTTAGGGTGTGAGCATATCCCCCTTTTTGTTACGCCTACGCGAGGGTATCCCCCCTTCCATCTACTAAAGTTTGGAAAAGTCCCCCTTTTTCCGTAACATCTCCCTCTTTGTCACGTTGCGGAGAGATATCTCCCTTTCTGTGTCAAAAAGACCACGGGTAAGTGACCACTCCATGTTCTGGTTGTTATGGCACGCCCAACAGACGACGTCTAACGTCGAAAAGACCAACGCCCCAAACCCAGGCAAACGTGGTCAGCATATCAGCATACGTGATATACGTATCTATCACAAACGATTCCGTGAGTACTGCCTGCATACTATATATGAGAGCAGGTCCTGTGACACGCACATCTGGTTCAGAAACAATAGTGGTTTCCAGGTGTGGCCCTGCAAATCAATGCATTACATTGGTTGCTCGTAAACGTCCCCGTAGTCGTGATTTAAATCTCGCCTACGTAGTCGTGAATATCAGTTCCCCTAGTAGTGCCGGTACCGCCGTATACGTAAACGCGTATATCAGGTACGTACCATGGCGTAGAGGAGAGGAGAGTCTTATTGTACCAGGCAGTTACCTGTTGAGCTGTTCGGTCACAGTGATGGTTAATATATGACTATGAGTATACCGTTAATGCACTGGGCCGTTGGATTGGTGTTGATGACCACCTCTTTAACGAGAACCTCGCCGCCGGTGCTTGGTAGTGTCCCCCCTTTTGTCACGATATATGGAGGTTGTCCCCCTTTTTGTCAAGTGCCCAATATTATATGTTATGATTATCTTACATGTACACGAACCCGAGCATCAGGCCTGGGCTGGATCTCTACTGATCTGCTAGGAAGTACACCGTATATATGTGACCTCCCTTGAGTTCCACAGACGTAATATTTTGTTCCCCTCAAAATCCGTAGTTCGCGCGATCGAAGTATCCCACTCAGCTTGCAAAGATGAGTTTCGATAAAATCCTCGATCTCACCGGGATCTCACAGCTGCTGTTTTTTTTGTTTTTTTTCCAATATATGTATGTATGATACATACTATATGCACAAGAAGGAAAACTGAAGATCAGTCCTTCTATTGCATTACCACTACTCGTACAATACGGCAATATTAATGCTCTCCTTTACTACACTACTACTTACTATTACTGCTACTAGTATTATATACTATACTACTACTGATGCTCTTTACCAGCATGCCTCTACCGCCTTCCCACTGCGGCGTACTGCTACCCTGTCTGGTTTTTACCATGATAATGGTGAAGGAAATGCGTGATCACACAGTAACGCCAACTGGCAGCCACTACCAAGGTCTTGGTTTGAACCACTACATATGGACCACTACTCGTACGGCGACATGAATACTATCTACCAGCATGCCTCTACCGCATCCCCACTGCGGCGTGCTGCTACCCTGTCTGGTGTATACTATGATAATGGTGAAGGAAATGCGTAATCACGTATTAATCATTCAACAGCAAGTAGGCGTCCTCTTAACGCCCACTGGCAGCCACTACCGGTACCTAGGTCTTGGTTTCGATTCATTGATCAACCACTGCATACCACTACGTACTCGTACGGCAATATTAATGCTCTCTACCAGCATGCCTCTACCGCCTACCCACTGCGGCGTGCTGCTACTCTGTCTGTTCCGTACTTGAGAATGGTGAAGGAAATGCGTAATCACATACTCTACGTATTCATCATTCAACAGCAAAATAGGCGCCCTTCTAACGCCCACTGTGGCAGCCACTACCAAGGTCTTGGTTTGGATTCGTCGATCGGGCGGCGTCAGCCGCAAACCCCTTATATATAATAAAAACTGAGTCGACCTCGACGCGGCATACAAACTGCAGTCTGTGTCAATATCATTTGTTATCTATGTACCAGGTATGTGGTTGTGGCGGGTCGTATGTATGTCCGTAGTGTGGTGATGTCTTCGTGTCGGTGTTAAGGTCTTAGTCCGTTGGGCTATACTGGTAAAAGGTTAACCAATCGCCTACCCGAACTAAGCCTTATAACACTCTCCCCGGGATATTCAGGACAGACCGGATATACGGGTCGTCGTGTCAAAGCCAATTGGCCTCGCGGTTCCAATGTTAAGGGGACTCAGAGAGAGTATTTTTCAGGTTATTGACATGAGGAAATTCACTTTTCTTTAAAAAGTGTTTTTCATGGTGGAGGTGAGATTCGAACTCACCGCCAGCAACTCATGTCCTGCCGTCGTCGCCATAGTTCAGGCATTAGTCCGTTCGGCTATACTGGTAAAAGGTTAACCAATCGCCTACCCGAACTAAGTTTTATAACATCGGGCGTATAGGAGACAGTGTACGTATGTATGGCCTCTGATTGGCTCAAAATGCGCCAAAATCAGTTGAAAGCTATTAATAGACAAGGTAGACAAATCCAGGTGTGCCTGCCCATTTCATGCCAAAATCACCAGGTCATGTACGATGTGAGGCTGGCCTAGGCCCAGGCCTTTAAGGCACGCCGCAGGCGCAAATAGGCATATGGAGATAGGCCCGCCGCAGGCGAAAAAAATTGAAATAGGCACGTAGATAGGCAAATGCCTGAAATGCCTTAAACGTGCCTATCTATGCCTGAAATAATGCCTTAAACGTGCCTGAAACCGTCAAGGCACATCCCACACTAATTTCAAGTAGTTTTAGGGTTTCAGGCATAAATGCCTATCTTGCTCAACCCAACACTAATTTCAAGTAGTTTAGGGTTTCAGACATAAATGCCTATCTTGCTCAACACGCGACTGTGTAACACATTTTGAACTGCACCTTCGTTTTCGGAGACGAACCACTAGACGAACTACCTGGTACTTGGAATTAGTTAGCATTTTCCCTTTGGAACTGCACACCTGCGTTTTTCCTATGATACTTGATTGAAGTTTCGGAGCAACGAAATGGCAAAAAATAGCTAATAATACGATTACTAGCTTAAAAACATATGTATATACAACAGCAAACAAGGCTGCAGGTGTGCGCGTTAACTGCTGTAGCAATATATTCACAAGAATAATGGTGTACGGCGCTACGCAAATTTCCTCGAGACTCGACTATTAATAGGTATTTTGTACTGGCTCAACGTGAACCATCGTACGGTTAAGCCATAATTCATCGTTGTGTACGGCTTGGGAAAGCTACACTCCAGCTTGTGTTTTTTGGCTTCCGCGAAGTGTTGCGTACCGTATTAATAATGGAACAGGGGACGCTCTCTAAAGCCATAACTCATATAGTATGTATGAAACAAAACGAGCTTTGATTCGCACTGACTGTTAATAAAAATAAATCATCAATTTCGAATCCAAACCTTGTGCATGCGCGGGCGAGCAAATCATCAAGCCCCAGCGTTGGCTATGTTCTGCCCCATCACCCTTCAGCGATATGATCGGTCGATTCATCGGACACAAAAACCACAAGAAAGCACCATCCAAATCATTGAAAGCCCGTTGCCTAGTCTACATCGTTCCGTGAAGAGCCTGCGTATCAGAAGACGCCAAGCAAGAGTGTTGTTCTACGTCACCCAATGACCCTCACTTGACGGCACACTACGATTGGTGTTGACCGTTGACCCCTCTCTACCGCAATCTACGAAACTGCTGGTGGTGTGTGCGTACTTCCTTCTTTACCGGGCATGGTGCCTGGCTGTTAGCAGAGCTGTGGCCGTGCGGGATGCTTTGGCTGTGCGCTGTGCGTCGGTGCGTGCACTGATGCACTGCTGTTTGACCGCGTGATCGCAAAAATAATCACAACAAATAACCCCCTTTCCCCTAAATTTGGGAGTTTCAATATGACGGCGTATTTGTTTATGCCTTTTTTTGTCATTTTGACATGCCTGGCCGTGCCTGAGAAAAGATAGGCAAGATAGGCACGAAAATCGCGTTCAGGCACGCAGTTTTCAGAAAAGGTCATTCAGGCATTATTTCAGGCATGCCTTAAAGGCCTGGGCCTAGGCTGGCCCATGACAGGTGTCCTAGCGTGTGATTTGTACTTGGTTTTAGTGTTGTACCTGTTTTTGGCACCAAAGTGACCAGGTATACCTTATTTTGGCTAAAAACTTATATATACTTGGTATATGTCAGGGCAAACTTCTATCTGACACAAGGGGTGAAAGTGCTGTCTCGTGACATCTTCGCCAGCATGAGATTCCGTTCTGATGTTGCAAAGGTCGTCAGAGTCCGAGTCCGGTTGGTGTTGTTGTTGTTGTTGTTGTTGTCTTCACATTAAACTCGTTTCAGTTGCTAATCCCTGTAGTCTGATCTAGCAAGATCACAGCCCGTGGTCACAAAAGTGCTGGAGCCATCAGAGAATCCTAAAGAACACGCACACTTAGCAGGGAAAGGATACACCAGTCCGAAGAGGTGTACACCTAAAAACCCCTACAGCATGTTATGCGTGTCCAAAGCTGAACTACACGCCCGCAGTCTCCATTCGACTACAGCAGCATCGCCCCCCCCTCCCCCCTCCCACTCTTTACCAATGAATTTGCCGACTACAGCGTAACTACTGTCTGAAGTGCTGTCTGTACAAAAACACACGGTAGGCGTGGGAACAAGATGGAGCACGCAGCTGCTGTCTGAAGTGCTGCCGGAATGACAGTCCGCGGGCACACAGTGAAAAAGAACAGCCAACCAAAGCCATCATGTCAATTGACAATTGCCCGAATCTATCCTGAACGTCTGTGTTAGGCACAGCATTATAAACATCGACACTGATCAGGAATCGTTCCACATTGAAGGGGTCTTCCACGATCAGGCACACAATGAAGGCACCCGGGGTGTCCGCGCCATCTCTGCCGCGTCTCTCTACAAAACCAGTGACGTCATCCACACAGACCCAACAACGAAATTCAGGGGGAAAAAACGAAAAAAAAACAAAATGTCAACAAAAATGATTGTCCGTTCGTCACGGGTCGATGTCGTCCGTGCTCCGGATGGCTGCTCGCTCCGCGCTGCTGTGTTGCTGCTGCGGCGCGCTGCTGTGATCCGGCGCGCCGCTCCGGTGCCACTTGGCCAGTCCTAGCACGACCACACTCGGCCTGCTCCGTCCGTACTCGCTCTCGTTGTTGTCCTTCCCAGTCGGCTCCTCGCTTTCTCCCTCGTTGCACTCAGGGTGCTTGGTCTGGAAAATAAAATTTATCGCGCTGAAGGGATTGACCAGTCCAAACTACAGCTCGTCGCCACACGCTCCCTCCTCCTTTGATGGCGAAGCCAGGTTACTGAGACAGTACAGCTCCCTCTAGCAAACACACCTAGGGCCGTGTACATAGTGTCCGTCCACCTTTCTGATGGCGTCTGCCTCCTCGCACAAAAGTGAGATGGACATTGCTGTCTACACCGACGGCCAAAAAGGCCCGTGCATCTGAATTTTTGCGCCTAACGCACCAGTGCCGATCCAACTCTGCCGCTGCACACGCTTCGCGGCGGGTGCGCAGTAGCAAGAAGGTATCGGTCCGCTTGAGGGTGAGCCTAGCCTTGCTCGCTAGAAAGACCCCCCCCCTCGCTATGGGCCATGCCAAAGCAAAACCTTTGCCGAGGCAGCGAGGGGAAGAAGGGACTCTTTTTTTTTCCTTTTATCGTTTCATCCATTTATTATATTCGCACTTTTGTCCCTCTCCCGCCATATTAATAGTCGTAACTCAGATCTGGGGTCACAAAGCAGGCCCTTCTACCTCCTCCCCACCTCGGTTATTGCCTTGATACTTATCGCGCAGAGGGTGTGTGTGTTCTTCACATTAAACCTTCCTTTCTACCCGTCGACATCCAGAGGGTTCGGCATTCCGATCGTTCGTCGATTTTTATCGAATTTTGCTAACTCACGCTCTCGCTCTTTCCGCTATGAGCTGGTTCTAGCGACACCCAAAAGATTGCTTCTTCGCACTTTTGCACTTTGGTTTTTGAGAGTTGGAAAACGAAATTTGGCATGGTTGTGCGTCATGACAAGATGATAAAAACCAGAACTGACCGCTGGTCTTTTTCGATTTTTCTTTTTTGGGTTGTTGAGATACATTTTTCGTTTTTTTCTGATCTTTTTGCGGCAACTTTAACTCTCCCTGATGCACGAAAAATAAACTAAAGCAAGACCAGCGGTCAGTTGTTTCATCTTGTCATGACGCACAACCATGCCAAATTTCATTTTCCAACTCTGAAAAACCAAAGTAAAAAATGATTCCCGTGAAATAACTCGTAAATAGTTCCCGGTTCGTGTAGATTCTAGTAGTAGTACTTTGGAAGGCGTTAAATGTAACAGCCTTAAATGTTTCGCAGAACAAAACAAATGCCACAGACGCCTTCTCCTTGTTGACACGATCATGTCAACACTTCGAATTATTCATTATTCGACGTATTGGCCAATTTATGGCCTAAATACTAATATATATATATGAATTTTACTATAGGCAGTTTCAACCCCTATGCAACAGCGCCTCCGCAAGTAATACGAAAAATGTCAATATCTCTCGAACTACAACTCATACGGTAGAACTCTCTTCAACGATGTGTTCCCCTTGTTCATGCGGGCATGTGGATATGTTTAGTGTTGAACAATTCGGCGTGTTCCGGTTTTGATTGGCCGAGGGCGGAATCTCACGCTTGTCGCTGGAACCAGCTCGTAGTCAAAACATTTTTTGCGAGAAAAAGTCCCTACGAGCGTGCACTCGGGGGGGGCTCGAACTCACGACCTTGACTCTTACAGGGACGAGATGCACCACCTGCCATCCCACCGGGGACGCCGGGACTCAGCCACATTGACTCGCGAGCCCGAATCTCATTTTGAAGTACTCGTACTGAGTAACAAGGGTATACCCAAGGCTGAATGAAATGACTGAGTGCTCGCGAGTCCCTAGGTAGCCGAAGGCTGAAATGACCGAACCCCCGCGAGCCCCTATATAGCTAGGTAGGGTGCCGAAGCCTGAAAGGCCTGAATACTCGCGAGCCCCTATGGGGTACCGAAAGCTGAAATGACTGAGTCCTCACGAGCCCTTTAGTGTACCGGACACTGAAATGACTGAGTCCTCGCGAGTCCAGAGTCAACGGATCAAACAAAACACTGGTGCTACGGTAGGGGGGGTAGGCTGATTTTCACTACTACCATGTTTACTCCACTCGGGCGAGTGGCTCTGTACCTCGCTCAAAACTGGACGCAGGAATATGTTGTTGTCGCAGAGTAGCAAGCATACCATGGTGGTGCATATATATATATCTCGAAATCAAAAAGCGTTAAGACTTAAAAAAAAACCGCGAAACAATTTAGTGATCACTCGGCGGAGTGGCTCTCATGCGCTGAAAATAATGGGCGTAAAAGCGACCCCCCTACAGCAGTAGCACCAACCAGTCAAAAATAGAACACCGTTAGTACGTTTATTGAGGATCAGGATCGCGTTATCGCCCTTTACGAAAAAAAGGGCAAAAAACGGTCGTCAGAGTACTGTACCAGTATACCAGTCATCGGGACTCGGTCATTGACTCGAGAGACCGAGTCTTTAGAATTATACTGAGTCCCCACGGTACCAGAAGAAGCTGAAATGACCGAGTCCTCGCGAGTCCCGAGGGTACTGAAAGCTGAAATGACTGAGTCCTCACGAGTCCCTATAGGGTACTGAAAGGCGAAAGGACTGAGTCCTCGCGAGTCACTACTATATGTAGGGTACTGAAAGCTCAACTAACCGAGTCCTCGCGAGTCGCTAAGGTACCGAAAGCTAAAACGACTGAGTCCTCGCGAGTCCCTAGGGTACCGAAATCTGAAATGGCTGGTACTCAGAGGAATTGATAAGGGCACTCTGACGCGCCCTTTGCATGGTACAATGTTTGGAGTGTTTCGCACTTTGTTTTTTCTTCTTTTTTCATCCATTTTACCTGGTATTATTTTCGCCCTCGTCTTCTCTTGCTTTCCCATTATTACGTAGTAGTAGTCTTAACCATGATCCGGGGTCACGAAGTAGGCTTTTTTCTCCCTCCTCCCCACTCCGTGCGGTTCTTGTGCCTTGCATTTTATCGCGAGAAGGCTCCAGCCCTTTCTTCCCTCGTCGACTCGCATCGCATTGCGCCTACCCACTGTTATTGTCTGTATGCACCAGCCGTATAATTGCACGTACTACGTGCTGTTTTTTTTTGTTTTCCATCCCATTTATTATCTTCGCACTTCCGTCTTTCTCCCTCCCTAGTCGTAACTCAGATCCGGGGTCACAAAGTAGGCTCCTCTCCCTCCTCCCCCACTGCGGTTCTTGCTTAGCATTTTTATCGCGAGAAGATTTCAGCACTTCTTCCCTCGTCAACTCTCGTCGAATTTTGCTTACCCACGCTATAATATGCGCTCTCGACAGTCGGTGTCATTTGAGAATAAAAACCTCCATGGGGAGAATCGAACCCTCGACATCCGGCCCAACAAGCTTCGTGGCTACCAGTTAGACCACCGGGGCGACCGGATTGGGCTGTTAGAACTTCACGTACTTTTGCACCATCTTCACCCTTGCTCCCACCCGGACCTAATCCCACCTGGATCTAATCCAATTTGGCACCCTGCTCCCACCCACAAGGTGCAGAAATATAATCAGCCCTCCGCAGGAGCCGCCGGAGGCCCACCTGGCACCTCGATCCCATTTGGTACCCATGTAGGCCATACATATCTACAACAACTCCTGCTATGCATATAACCGTATTGAATGTACGTGCGGATTCGTTAGACTCGCACGTACGTGCAAGTTCTCCGGAGCCGGTCTGTATGACATCTCCGGAAGAAACACGACACTTACTTTCTTTCTTCGTCTTTTATTATCGTTTCAGTTTGTTTGTTGATCTGTTTCACTCGTATATACATCCTCGCCATCCTCGTACTATATTTATTTTTATTCTTCATTTTTCCCTTCCTCGCATTTTGTTTTTTTCTCTTTCACCCAAAGCTGGATTGCTACTAAATAGCAGGGATTCGTCGTGCCTGTCGTTGTGTTTTTTATCGGTATGGCATTGCATCGTCTGCTCTGCTTACTGCATTGCAGCGTATAGTATATCCCTGTGTCGAAGTTTTTGTGACCATAGAAGTGGTGCATGTGTTAGTGTGTGTTCTTCACATGAAACCGTCCTTTCAACCCGTCGACATCCAGCACACCCAGCAGTGTCTGCCGATTTTTCATCCTGCGTACGAGAGATACCAATCAATATGTGGTCACAAAACTACGACACAGAGATACTACGCTGCAATGCAGTAATCAGAGCAGACAACAATGCTGGCATATACCTAGGATGAATAGTCGTGTGTGGGTGTGCTGGATACTGGATGTCGACGGGTAGAAAGGACGGTTTAATGATAAAAACACACGCACGCTCGTACTATTTACGGGGGGCCATAGTTAATAGGACCAAATTTTATTAGCAAAAATAGGTAAGTATATATTTTTTTGTCTGCACCATAGGTCCTATTTACTATGGTCCTCCGTAATATTAGTAGACCTAGCATCACTACAGCGCTCAGCAGTTCAGTTGATTCCGTTTTTTTTATGTTCAATTACAACTAATTATCAAGAAAAAAAGACCCCCAAAAACATTTCTCGCCTCCGGCAGGGGCGGGCGGGGATTTGGATATCATACACCTACCCCCCCCCCCTTGAATATATTATATATTTTTTAGGTTGGGTTGGCGTTGGTTGGCAACGACGCTGTAAAACACGCCTCTCACTGCTTGAGCTAGACAACCAGGGTACCGTCTTTTTTGTTTTCTTTTTTTTTTTGGCGGTCACCCATACTGACTGGCGGTCTTGTTAGATCATTTGTGCGGGGTTGATAGCCTCATCTCCGCACAAGAGGAATGGTCGTATCACGTAGTGTGTATACGGTAAGGCATCCACGAGACAGATACGTAGTGATACCCGTTGCGGTCTCTGGAAGTGGCCACAACAGATATTAAATTAACTCATTGAAGCTGTCATCCATATGCAAGTCCGCCCTAGAGGCGGTTTTTAGCAGGATGCAGCTCACCCTCCATGCGACTCGCCCAATAACTCACGGCGCTTCGCGCTTGGTGCAAGCAATGTCTGCCTGCTTGGTGAAAACCCAACGTGCTCCGTCCCGGCATTGTAGGGATGCGAGGGTCTATGGTCATATGACTACGGCCGTGCACGACATGAGTACACCCCCCCCGGAGGGCTCGAAAATTATTGTTTTAACAACAGTTTTTGTTTTCAGTGTATCCAGCGTGTATCGGTGTACGTATCATATGTGATTTGTGTGACAGAGTACCGGAGAGGCGCAAACCCTCACATCGAGTCAAATAGTGTAACATGACACCACACATACATCCCTCGTGCGACATATTTTACCTTGAAGGCTTGTTCTGCTTTGCCACGATGTAATGTTTGAGTGTCGAACACTGTTCGCGATGTCGCCGGCAGTGACGTACACGACGTGTGTACAGAACTGTCAGAAGCATGTGGGACTTGTGTGGGAAGGCAAGCTGCCAATGACACCAGGCATGGTCAGCAGTTGGTTTCCCTGATCGATTTTCGTTGCAAGGGTATATATACACAGGTGTCGAATATACCTACCTGGGGTCTATCGATATATTATCTGCTAAGAAGGAAGGAACCTGCATGTTGATCCGACCAAGCTTGTCGACCGAATACAATGTGCCGAAGCAAGAAAAGAACGCACTCGACATTACATGCAAAGCCTGCCGATCCCACGACTCTTCGGGGCCTTCTGATCCACCTTCGAGCGAGCTCATAGCTCCTTTGTTCCGCTCACTACTGCTGCAGTCGATGTCACTACTACTGCTGCAGTCGCTGTCACTACGCAGTTGCGGCCAACTCGTATAGGTCGTAGCGCCGCCCAGTAGTATTGTAGTACTACTATGGAAGGCCTTGTATCGAACAGGGGACGGCTCTCTACCGTCCCCTGTGTTCAATAGCGGGAGGGGACGGTGTCCGGTAGTATTGTAGTACTATGGAAGGCCTTGTATATCAAGCAGGGGGGGGGGCGGCTCTATACTGTCCCCTGTGTTCAGCTTTATATAGTTATTGTACAGGCGTAAAGGGAGGGGACGGTCTCAGGTACCCCCCCCCCCTGTCAAAAGTAGAAAAAAGGTCAAAGTTGAACAATTCAACGTGAGGTATCGAAAAAATATTTTTCGACCACCCTCGGTATATATATGTTTATATACCAAAAGTCCGACCCACGTGAGGTTTGAAGTTCGAACCCCTGTGGAGCAACTACTCTTCGTAGCATTCGAGGGTGTGTGTGTGTTCTTCACATTAAACCGTCCTTTCTACCCGTCGACGTACTACTATTAATAGACCATCGGGCTGACCGGCTATGCAATATTATCTTTTTTCCCAGTCTGAAGTTTGAGAGTTTTTCACGCGAAACCGTCGTGTGATATCAACGTTAGTTATGCATTTTTTTTACTCGGCAGGTAAAACGTCAAATTGCCTTCGGTGGGCTCAACCTTCTGAGGCGGCGCACTTCGACAGACAGCACAGCAAGCAGCAGCAGCAGTAGGCGTCCTTCGACGGCCGAAAAAGCTTTGTAGAGACCTCTACCACCACTACGACTACTACTGCTACTGCTACCGCTACACGCTACATTGATCCCTGCTCCTCTATACGATACGTAAACGAGGAACGCGAGGTTTTGGAGCTCGGCAATGTCCGCTTTTTTCGGCAACTACGACTGGAAATTCCTGTGCCTCCCCCCCGTCCCGGTAAGGAAGCCGGCGTGGGAGGACATATTACGACGCATGTATTACGTATACTCGTGTAGCGCGGACGTTTAGGGGGGTACTCGTAGGTTGTTCGCATTCTGCACAACAGTCTGGCTGCTGTTTCGGGTTTAAGATTACCGCATTGTTATTACAGCTTTGCGGTTACAGATCCGGGGTCAACATAGTAGACTCCCCTTATACGGTGCGTGCCTTGCCTTGCATTCGTATCGTACGAAGGTTTCAACACTTCCTTCCCTCGTCGACTCGCGTCGACTTGAACCTATACCCACCCACGCTACACGTATATAGCAGACAGACGCTTTCGACAGTTTGGCCCATTTGAGAATAAAAACCTCCGTACCACAAAACCAATATTAAATATTAATTTTAAAGCTCCTCATTAATTTAAAGTTGGGAAAGCTTGTACCATGTATAACTTGGAGTGGAGCGCGTTTGGGTGGGAATCAACATGACTTTTTCCTTTTCGCTTTTTTCTTTCTTTTCTCTTTTTTTTCTCTTGCATGCACCTGGATTGCTAGCAGGGTAGGTCTTGCCTGTCGCATATGGCATTGCATGGTCTGCTCTGCTTACTGCACTGAGTGTAGTATCTCTGTGTCGTAGTTTTGTGACCACAGAACTGGTACCTTTTTAGGATGATGAATCGGCACGGACACTGGGTGTGCTGGATGTCGACGGGTAGAAAGGAAGGTTTAATGTGAAGAGCACACACACACACACACACACTGCGTACCGCGAGCCTCTGTTGAAGCTGCTTCGAACGCGGCCCTGTTGCGTGTTTGGTTTCGGTATTATTATGTCGTTATATTTTTGTTTTGCCTCTGCTGTAGTTCTTATGCCTGTGATAAGGAATAAGTATAGTCCAGGCAGAACAATTTTTCCTAAATTTCGACATTCAGATATTGAGTTGTTTTGAGGTGGTCACTTATTTTCACAAGACAAAAAATATAGTGCCGGAAAGCTCTCTTTCAAGCGGATCGAACCATCGTATCAGATGTGTTTTTTTCGTCGTTGGGTCGGAGTATTCCGCTTTTCCGACAAACACTGGTTAAGATTTTGAAGGTCGACACGGTGGTCGTCATTTTAGTTTTACACCGGATTTGAACGTATCTCGTCAAGGGGAAAAAATCTGAGTTGACATTTCTTTTTTTTTCTATTGTGAAGCGAGATATGGGTGAAAAACCGTATTTTTCCGGCTCCAGCTGTGGAGATATTAGCGCGAAATTCAAACGATGAATGTAGAAAAACTTCTCGGATTCGGATGAATTGGACCTGGACCCAGGACCATGTTTTTTATTTTTTCAAAGAAAACTCTGTGGGCCGAGAAAAGCGGTTGTAAAAAATGGCGCGCTCATTTGTTTTTTTCAAACACTATAACACTTGAAGTTAGAGTGCCACAGCAGTAACACTTGAAGTTACAGTACCACAGCAGCAACACTTGAACTTAGACTACCACAGCAGGACAAGAACCGAGTACAACAGCACACAAGGTGGCACACACACAGCTGGTGTAGTGGAGTACACACACCCAGCAGTATATACCAGGTGGCACACACAGAGCTGGTGTACTGGAGTACACACACCCGCTGTCTTTTGAAGCTACAGCATGCGAAGGTTTAGTCTTGTTGCGATGTAGCAGTGATTCAGTTTCTGCAGTGTGTTCGCACGTAATATATGCACTACTGCTTTGTATGTATACCTGGTTATAAAGAGTGTCTTCTCGACAACTCCAGCATTCATTGGGCGTCGTTTTGGGTCATATCTTTGCCGTTTTTGAGGTAAAAAAAAAAAAAAAAACTCATTTTTTTCGAAAAATGGCCATTGTTCATGGATTTTATTTTTAAGACCGGTTTTGGGTTCCTCTCGGCCGCGCGATTCGGGAGCACTTTGTTTCATGTGTCAATTCTCAAAAATGAAGGAGAAAAACCCTGTACCCCCTTAGGAAAAATTGTTCTGCCTGGACCATACGACTACCTGGCTTGATGGATGACGAACTCGGTATTTTTCCTGTTTTTTTTTCCTAGTGGTCTTGCTTTCGTGTTTTTTATTTCTATTTTTTATTGTATTTGCTTGGTATATCGCCTGTCGCATCTCCTCCAGGGGGGCTCGACAGCGATGCTACAACCCCTCGCATTGTTGTTGTTGTTCTTGTTGTTGTTGTCTTCACATTAAACTCGTTTCAGTTGCTAATCCCTATAGTCTGATCTAGCAAGATCACGGCCCGTGGTCACAAAAGTGCTAGAGCCATCAGAGAATACTAAAGAACACGCACACTTAGGAGGGAAAGGATACACAACAAGTCCGAAGAGGTACACCTATACTTAACTATATTTTATTGTATTTTATGTTTTTGCCGTGATCACTTTTTTTGTCTTCGTTTTTTCTTGTCCTTCCGTACTTTCTTACGTAGTTTTTCTTCGGTTGTTTAGCTACGTTCGTACGTACCAGGTATTCATTGTTTTTGGGCACTATCCAAAAATAGGTATACCTACGCATTTTGAGCCATTTATAGGTACACGGCGTACTGTACCCCGGAAAAGGCTTCCTGGCCCCGCCTGACATTGGGCCTGCGCTCCATCGTACCTATAAAGGGCTGAAAAAGGTCAAGGTACACCTATTATCAGGTATTCAAATTCCCCGTCACCTTTTTTGTCTTCAAGTATATCTATATCGTATAGCAAAGGAATTTCGTGCCGCCGTGTGCAAGCGGTTCCTCGAGAATGGTCGAGGCTTCACAGCTGGCAACGGGGGAGGGCGCCATGATGAATACTCTTCTTGCCATGGTGCAAGAGGTATCTCTGACTGGCGTACTATTAATATCGTGCTAGGCCTCTTCTCAAAATTGTACTGGTATGAGGCTACTCCGTACGAGGCATCTTCCCGCTTCCCGCTATTATATACTGCTGCTGCTTGCTGACACGGTACGGAAAGCGAGCAGTTCAATCTCAAATTTACTCGATGTTTTGTTCGTATGTATGGTTTCAATGCGGCCACTATACGATATATATATATATATCTGGTACAACACTACAGAAGAAGCACTCGTCGTAAGAGTGAGTGTGGTCACGAAAGCAATGAAAGCATCCAAGATAGAGTGGATACATGAAGGGCCATACAAATACTATTACGACGTAATAATAGTAAGATTTTCGAGGCCGCACATTCACTCCTGATATTCACGCTCAAAATCCAAACTACCCCTCCCTGGTGAAGTTTATGGCTTTTCATGGACAAAAGGCTCGTGGCGCGCGTTTATTCCTTTGTTTTAGTATTACCTGATTCTGGCTCAAATGGATCAGGTATACCTGATTTTGGTATTTGCCCTTGTTTGTTGATTTTATTTTTAGTATTTATTTTTCCCTTTTCGCTTTTTTTCTCCTTCACGCAGCTGGGTTGCTAGCAGGGTAGGTCGTGCCTGTCGTATATGGCATCGCATTGTCTGCTCTGCTTACTGCACTGCAGCGTAGTATCTTTGTGTCTTAGTTTTGTGGCCACAGAAGAACTGGTACCGCTCAGGATGAAGAATCGGCACAGAGTATTCCTTTCGTTTCATTTGATTTGATTTCGTTGTCTGTTGTAATGGTATTACCTGCTGAGCTATAGGGGTAAAAGATCGATCGATTACCCAGCCCAGGGTAATCCTTATAACACTCTCCCCTCTGAACGGCGGGATATTTGGGACGTCGGTACCGTATACGGCCGTACGTTGACCTACCCGCTCCGTTTCAATACCTGGGGTACCAGGGAGACGTTTTTTGGGGACGCACGCGCAAGCGTTTCTATAAAAGAAACGTTCGAAGTGAGATTCGAACCCGTGTCCTGTCGACGACGCCAAATGTAATGGTATTACCTGCTGAGCTATAGGGGTAAAAGATCGATCGATTACCCAGCCCAGGGTAATCCTTATAACACTGTCGCATCTCCTCTGGGAGAAGCACGACACGTTCTTTCTTTTTGTCGTGTTTTTTTGTTTGGTTGTTTGATTGCTTGTGATTTGCTTTATTATGGTTATTTTTTATTATTATCTTCCTTTTCGTTTTTTCTCTTTTTTTTTTCTTTTTTCTCTTTCATGCACCTGGATTGCAAGCAGGGTAGGTCTTGCCTGTCGTATATGGCATCGCAATGTCCGCTCTGCTTACTGCACTGCAGCGTAGTATCTATATATGTGTCGTAGTTTTGTGACCACAGAACTGGTACCTTTTTAGGATGAAGAATCGGCACGGACACTGGGTGTGCTGGATGTCGACGGGTAGAAAGGAAGTTTTAATGTGAAGAACACGCACACTATGATGTATGCGATACACTGCTGGTTGGTGTAATAAACGATGTCTGGTCTTCGAATATATAATAGAGGTTACTGCTTGGCTTGAAAGGATTTAATGATGTGGTTCGCCGCCTACGTGGAGACGTGTTGCTAGTGTTCTCACATGAATTCATCGCCACATAATAGCCACATAGTGCAAGTCTGGGGCCATAGGACAGGTTCCGGTAACTTAACTCTGGACCGGAGTGGAATATAAATATATACGTATATATACTACAAGTACCACAGCACCTCAGGAGGAGACATGCACCTTCCTCTCCGTTGTTTAGATAAACTCAGATAGGAAATCCGTCCGAGAGAAAGTGATGTCGAATCAAACCCCCCCCCCGTGGTTTAAGGAGGCGGTGTATGCTTGCGCCGTGTGCATATACGCGAGTTTCGGGGAAGAAAGGGCTGCAAGCAGTCTGCTCGCGATACCAAATGCAATAGCAAGGCACGAACCATGCGTAGTGGGGAGGGGCATACGAGTCTATATACTACTACTTCCCTTTTTCCCCTCGCTGCCTCGGCAAGGTCTTTGCTTTGGCATGGCCCATTGCGAGGGGGGGGGTCTTTCTAGCGAGCAAGGCTAGACTCACCCTCAAGCGGACCGATACCTTCTTGCTGCTGCGCACCCGCCGCGAAGCGTGTGCAGCGGTAGAGTTGGATCGGCACTGGTGCGTCAGGCGCAAAAGTTCAGATGCACGGGCCTTTTTGGCCGTCGGTGTAGACAGCAATGTCCATCTCACTTTTGTGCGCGGAGGCAAACGCCATCAGAAAGGTGGACGGACACTACGTACACGGCCCTAGGTGTGTTTGCTAGAGGGAGCTGTACTGTCTCAGTAACCTGGCTTCGCCATCAAAGGAGGAGGGAGCGTGTGGCGACGAGCTGTTGTTGGACTGGTCAATCTTCAGCGCGAGAATTTTTATTTTCCAAACCAAGCACCCTGAGTGCAACGAGAGAGAAAGCGAGGAGCCGACTGGGAAGGACAGCAACGAGAGCGTGTACGGACGGAGCGGGTCGAGTGTGGTCGTGCTAGGACTGGCCGAGCGGCACCGGAGCGGCGCGCCTGAGCAGCAGCACAGCAGCGCGCCGGCGCAGCAGCACAGCAGCGCACAGGAGAAGCGATCCGGAGCACGGACGACATCGACCCGTGACGGACGAACATTTCTGTTTTTCTGTTGACAAATTCTTCGTTTTTTCCCTGAATGTTGTTGTTGGGTCGGTGTGGATGACGTCACTGGTTTTGTAGAGAGACGCGGCAGAGGCCTTGGCGCGGACACCCCGGGTGCCTTCATTGTGTGCCTGATCGTGGAAGACCACTTCAATGTGGAACGATTCCTAATCAGTGTCGATGTTTATAATGCTGTGCTTAACACAGACCGTTCAGGATAGATTCGGGTAATTGTCATTGGACATGATGGCTTTGGTTGGCTGTTCTTTTTCACTGTGTGCCCGCGGACTGTCATTCTGGCATGCACTTCAGACAGCAGCTGCGTGCTCCATCTTGTTCCCACGCCTACCGTTTGTTTTTGTACAGACAGCACTTCAGACAGTAGTTACGCTGTAGTCGGCAAATTCATTGGTAAAGAGTGGGGGGGGGGGGGGGGGGGACGATGCTGCTGTAGTCGAATGGAGATTGCGGGCGTGTAGTTCAGTTTTGGACACGCATAACATGCTGTAGGGATTTTAGGTGTACCTCTTCGGACTTGTGTATCCTTTCCCTGCTAAGTGTACGTGTTCTTTAGGATTCTCTGATGGCTCTAGCACTTTTGTGACCACGGGCCGTGATCTTGCTAGATCAGACTATAGGGATTAGCAACTGAAACGAGTTTAATGTGAAGAAAAACAACAACAACAACTATGTGGCCCCCAACATGAACTACTGCTTAAAACTACTATTTATTCTAATAATAATAATAATATGATAGGATAAAGAGAAAAAAATAAGGGCGAAGAAATTAAAGTCCTCTGGTGATTGATATATTGTGGTTCTGATGGCGGTCGGTAGTGGTCACCTTGTTGTTGTGGTTCTGATGGTGGTTGGGATTGTTCATCTACCTGTTGTGAGGTGGTGGTCGTAGTCGCAGTGGGGCTTATGGCTGATCGTGTTGCTTTTGGTGTGTTTGTGGAGGCGTGTGTGTATCGTTGGAATTGCAACGTAATGTTATTTTAATTTCGTAATTCCGTCGTTTTGTTTGTTTTGTGTTCGTTTTGTTTTCGGTCTCATTTATGATTTTCGAACTCCCTCTCACAAAGGAGGCGCTTCTCCCTCCTTTCCGTTACGGTTCTTTCCTTGAACTTTTATCGCTAGAAGTCCTCAGCCCTTTATTTCCCTCGTGGACTCGTATCGAACTGCTGCTATGATAGGCGCTCTCAGCAGTTGATTCCATTTTTTTATGCAAATAATATACCTTCAAGGCTGTGTCACGTGGCATTCGAACTCACGAAATCAACCCTACCTAGCAGCACTGATATTAATTGTGGGCGACCCCATGCCATGTCTTCATTTAGTTCCGGAGTTTCGTATATATATATACAAGTCCTCAGCCCTTTATTTCCCTCGTGGACTCGTGTCGAATTGCTGCTAGGCGCTCTCAGCAGTTGATTCCATTTTTTATGCAAACTATATACCTTCAAGGCTGTGTCACGTGGCATTCGAACTCACGAAATCAACCCTACCTAGCAGCACTGATATTAATAGTGGGCGACCCCATGCTATGTCTTCATTTAGTTCCGGAGTTTCGTACATATATACATATGATATGATACGATATACGATATATATATACGAAAACCCATCTGTTGTTGTTATCTTCACATTAAACTCGTTTCAGTTGCTAATCCCTATAGTCTGATCTAGCAAGATCACGGCCCGTGGTCACAAAAGTGCTAGAGCCATCAGAGAATCCTAAAGAACACGTACACTTAGCAGGGAAAGGATACACAAGTCCGAAGAGGTACACCTAAAATCCCTACAGCAGGTTATGCGTGTCCAAAACTGACCTACACGCCCGCAATCTCCNCGCAAAAATAATCACAACAAATAACCCCCTTTCCCCTAAATTTGGGAGTTTCAATATGACGGCGTATTTGTTTATGCCTTTTTTTGTCATTTTGACATGCCTGGCCGTGCCTGAGAAAAGATAGGCAAGATAGGCACGAAAATCGCGTTCAGGCACGCAGTTTTCAGAAAAGGTCATTCAGGCATTATTTCAGGCATGCCTTAAAGGCCTGGGCCTAGGCTGGCCCATGACAGGTGTCCTAGCGTGTGATTTGTACTTGGTTTTAGTGTTGTACCTGTTTTTGGCACCAAAGTGACCAGGTATACCTTATTTTGGCTAAAAACTTATATATACTTGGTATATGTCAGGGCAAACTTCTATCTGACACAAGGGGTGAAAGTGCTGTCTCGTGACATCTTCGCCAGCATGAGATTCCGTTCTGATGTTGCAAAGGTCGTCAGAGTCCGAGTCCGGTTGGTGTTGTTGTTGTTGTTGTTGTTGTCTTCACATTAAACTCGTTTCAGTTGCTAATCCCTGTAGTCTGATCTAGCAAGATCACAGCCCGTGGTCACAAAAGTGCTGGAGCCATCAGAGAATCCTAAAGAACACGCACACTTAGCAGGGAAAGGATACACCAGTCCGAAGAGGTGTACACCTAAAAACCCCTACAGCATGTTATGCGTGTCCAAAGCTGAACTACACGCCCGCAGTCTCCATTCGACTACAGCAGCATCGCCCCCCCCTCCCCCGCTCCCACTCTTTACCAATGAATTTGCCGACTACAGCGTAACTACTGTCTGAAATGCTGTCTGTACAAAAACACACGGTAGGCGTGGGAACAAGATGGAGCACGCAGCTGCTGTCTGAAGTGCTGCCGGAATGACAGTCCGCGGGCACACAGTGAAAAAGAACAGCCAACCAAAGCCATCACGTCAATTGGCAATTGCCCGAATCTATCCTGAACGTCTGTGTTAGACACTACAGCAGTCTAATAGTATCATACGGTTTATATTTGATGATACCTGGTTGATGTAATATATACCAGGTATCATATGTAGATCATATATTATGTCGTAGTGTATATATATGTAATCACACCCTGGATACTTCCTACTTCAATGGTCTATTTTGTCTATAATTGTTTTTGGGTGTTGTCTATTAATTGGAATTGCCCAACCAAAATATTTCGATTGAAGCATATTCATTTGAATCTCCCGGCCGGGAAATTCATTTTGGATGCTGTCTACTAAATGGAATGGTCCTGACACTTGATTTTGGGTGCTGTCAATTAATAGGAATTGCCTGGGCAGGTATTTGGACAATTCCTATTACATTAGTCTATTGTGGCAACAACTGATTTCGGGCGCTGTCCATGAATTGGATTTGCCCAACCAAATGATTCCGATTGAAGTGTACAACTTGGAATTGTCCAGGCAACTATTTTTGGGTGCTGTCTTGATCTATTAAATGCAATACATTGTCGAACTAAATTATTTCGAGTGATGTCTATGAATCGGAATTGCCCAGTCAAATTGGTTCGAGTGAGATGTATTAGTCGGAATTGTCCAGCCATTTTTTTCGAGTGCTGTCTATCAATTGGAATTGTTCAACCAAATGATTACGGTCTATTGATTGGAATTGTCGAGGTCAAATGTTTTTTATCGAACACTAACCACTGGAAGATCAGGACAAACCCTATTGACCCAAACAAAACAATAATTTGGAAGGTCAGGACAGAAAGCTATTGACCAAACCACTCCTACGATTTTTGATAGGCAAGAACTTACACTGATTGTTGAAACAAGTTCAATTGGAAGGTCAGGGCAGAAAATTATTGATCCAACCATTCCTATTAATAGACAAGAACACAAATAATGTTTTGAAACAATTTCAATTAGAAGGTTAGAGCAGAAATATTTTGATTGGACCATTCCAATTACTAGACAAGACCAGGGAAAAAATGTTGAAACAATGTCTATTGGAAGGCCAGGACACAAACCTATTGGCTGAACCATTCCTATCAATAGATGCACCACGAAAGCAATATCTCGACCAATTCCATTCAAATGGACTTCCGGAAGATCAACTGTAAAAGCAATAGTCCACTGTGGATAGGTCCCATATCCTATTGAAGAAGTAATAGAGTATTGGAGTCTCCAAGTCTCCGGAGCGAAAAAGTTGCATGAGAAAAATCCAGTTAATTATCAACGCTCTTAAACAATTGCCTAAGCAATTCCTATTAGTAGGCGGACTACAATATGTTGTTGTCTTTGTAATCCCAATTGCTATAATAGGGTAAGAATCAATTGTCTGCCTCATTTCAATTAATAGACTTTTTGGTGGGTCAATAGTTTATTGCGATGTATATTGTCCAAGGCTTAAGCAGAAAGGGAATGTAAAAACGCTTTCTCCCTATTAATAAATTCGTCGCCAAATATTAATATGTTGTCCGATATATTCAATTCAATGGGCATCCTCCGAAATATGATGTTGTCTGGTCAATTCCAACTAATAGACTGCCTCATGAATCGATTGGCCCGGCAATTCCAATCGATAGACAGCCTCATGACTCGTTTGTTTTTGCAACTTCAAGAAATAACACCCTCACATGCATACAGTGATGTGTCAAATTCCAATTGCAGCGTCTGAAAACAATTGACCGGCAACATAATATTGTCTATTAAATGGAAATGCCTGATTGTCTGGACAATTTATTTCGAAGCCTGTCAAATAAATGGAATCGCGAGGACAACATTTAGAATGCTGCCTAATACCCTAATAAATGGAATTGCCCGCGCAATTAATTTAGAAGGGTGTCAATTATTTAATAAATGGAATTGCCAGCACACTTGGTTTAGAAGGATGTCTATTAAATGCAATTGCCAGGACAATTGATGTAGAAGGATGTAAATTAAATTGAATTGCCCGCGCAATTGATTGAGAACGATGTCAATTAAATGGAATTGCCAGCACAGTCGATTTATAAGGTTGCCATTTAAATGGAATTGCCAGCACAATTGATTAAGGATGTCAATTAAATGAAATTGCCGGAGCAATTATCACCGACAATATGCTGCAATAGGCCATTAGTTTTACAATAGAACGGGATACTAAATTGCAATGAGACTGCGGGTTCAACAATGGAGTATCGTAGACACCTATTAATGCCAATTGCTTCGACCGTTAACGTTGGTGAGTGTATATTAATATAAATTGGATGGACAATAGAGCCTGGTGAGTTTCTATTAACATAAACTGTCTGTACGATAGAGCTCGATGCGTTTCACTTAATTGGAATTGAGGACCACAATAGACAGCCAATTGTGATAGGAAAATATTAATAGACAATTAGACTATTGTCTATTGTCCAGGGTGTGATTTATGTATACTGTACATGGACCAGCAGTCCGACATTTTCAATTTTTGAAATTCTTGGCGGGAATTGTCGGGCAATAGAGACAACCGGCAGATTGGGCCTTCAGTAATTTGAAAAACAGACGAAAACTAATGTTTTCCATTAATACTACAAACTACTTGTTGTACTGCACTGCCGTGCAGAAACCTAAACCTGACTCTCATCCCGAGTGCTTTGTCTCCACAACGAACGGTGTACAATAGAAAGCTGCAATCTACGTATGTTGGCTGGTGCTACGGTAGGGGGGTGGCTTTACTTTCAGCGGATGAGAGCCACTCTGCCGAGTGACCACCATATTTAATCGCGAATTTTTAAGTCTTAACGCTTTCTGATTTCGAGATATATATGCACCACCATGGTATGCTTGCTACTCTGCGACAACAACATATTCATATACACCTGCCTCCAGTTTTGAGTGAGGTACAGAGCCACTCGCCCGAGTGGAGTAAACATGGTAGTAGTGAAAATCAGGCTACCCCCCCCTACCGCCGTAGCACCAGTCTGTTGTAAGGCTTAGATTGGGTGGGTGGTTGGTTAACCTTTTACTAGCAGCTCAACGGACTAAATTAAATGCCTTGACAAATGGCATCGGCGGCAGGACATGGGTTGTAGTGGTCGTGAGTTCGAATCGCACGGTCGTGAGTTCGAATCTATGCGGTTCATACCCATCTATGGGGTCCATAGACCATAGATAGGTCCGAATCTCACAACCACCACGAAAACGCTTTGTACAGAAAAGCGAACCTCCTCATGTCAAGAATCTGATAAACACTCTCCCTTGGTCCCCATACATTGTTAAGACTAGATTGTTAAGAACTTCGGACTAGACACGTACGCGCCCAGGCGAAGACCAAAGACCCCGCTGTTCCGAAGGGGAGGAGAGAGTGTTATAAGTTACGAGTATAAGGCTTAGATTGGGTGGGTGATTGGTTCACCTTTTACCAGTAGTAGCCCAGCGGACTAAACTAAAGCCTTAACACGTGACAGAAGAAATATCGAGCTGATCGTCGTACGTAAAGGGTCAACCCGTGCACCGGGTGCGGCTGGGTGATGAGTGGGTGGAGCTTACCATGAGGCGGTGGAGAAGAAGGAACCAGGTGTCAATTATGTGTAGTCCATAATTTAACTTGAAAGTATTTAGATTAACTGAGAGCAAAGGGGCCTCGTATCCCCAAGCTCTTTGACCCTCAAAAGCAGGCCACACGTTATTTGCATGCAACCCTTCCAGGGAAACAAAAATTCCGCCGCAATCTCCGTAGATGGATTGCAGTCACACAACTCAAACACTTGGACTAATGCGACAATCACACGTATCAGACATTTGCACGGCTACACCCAACGACTATGTCCGACAGCCTTCCTAGCCGCGGCACACTGTCATGTCAACTGCGCCTATTCCGTGCCACGTCCACACCCATGCTTGCTTTCTTTGTTGTGAACCTTTTATCTCCTGATAATTTTTGAATTTCGGATGAAATTCCTGGCATTCCTTTCAATTTGTTTTCTTGTTTACGTCAGATGGAAGAATTCCAACTCCTTCCCTGCCTCGCCAGCACCCATGCGGAGCCCCTTGTATTTTCACAAATAAACACACGCTCCCTGAATTTTGCAGCCTCGTATTAGGTTCTACTCGTCATATACAGTATGTACGTCCTGCGTGAGGGCATATAAGACCCGTAAGTACGCGCGATGGAAGTATCACACTCAGCTCGCAAAGACGAGTTCCGACGAAATCCTCGATCTCACAACTGTTTTTTTTTTTTTTTCATTTTTGTTTTCATAAATATATGGCAGTTGTTACACCATTGACAGTAGTAGTTACTGTAGTGTACCGGTAGGTTGGTCGTACCGGCGGGCCCGGGCAGCAAGCAGTATGCTGCTTTTTTATGTCCGCTTGTATTCGGACAGGAGAGAGATAGATGATGATCCACAGACAGATGATCCACTCCACTCCCGGAAGATTGATGGTGAATATTAATATTATATATATCGTACGAAGTATACGTAGAATGGGCCGCTTAATATGTGGACAAGTTATAAAAAAATTAAGAGAACAATGGACATCGGAGTCACCGGTTAGGACGTATCTATAATACTAGGTATGTCAGTGATGGTGTACAGTAGTACGTCTCCACAGCAGTAGAAGGACAATGTCGCTGCTAAGGTAACATAGCTGAGTACAGAGATAACTGGTACGTAAGTAAGTAGCCGACAGTATGACACAGAAGTAACAAACCTAGGATACCAGAGGCAACGCAGTTCAACTTCGTCGCCACTACGTACCGCCACGTACTATAAAAGTACCGTAGGTGTCTATAGTATAGCATTATAAGAGGTATACAGCAGTAGTAGTCGTACACGTATGTATATGATATGCACATACAAGCACATAGTCGTACGTAGTGTGTTATCGGTCGTAGATACAAGTATGGTGTCGGTTTGTAGAAAGTGACAGTTTCATCATTAGGAAATGCTTCTCTTCCTGAGAAGATTTTCAATAATAACACATATAAATCTGGACCCGGATCACCAGTAAAACCAACTTCTACAGAGCTGAGCTCTCATCATATCACAGAACCAGCCTAACCGCGGCTCGGCCCTTGGCCTCTATCTGGCATCATACGCCAGCCACAAGCCAATCAACATCAACATGCTAGGGTGGGCTAATGTTGTAACCATTTCCAAAATATGGTACGTAAATATAGGGGGATACACGTTTTTTTAGGTCCGTCGTAGGTTCTGATTACTGTGCCCCTCCCATAACAGACGAGTTTAACGACGGGACGGAACGATAAGAGTGTTAAAACGGCAGATGAATTTGTCGACAGGGATAGGAAGGGGACGAGACAGGAGGGGATGAACACCACGGGACCAGACGGGGTGACCTCTTGCCGACGTTTTTTTATAACCGTCCAGTCCCATCCCGTGCCGCCACTACCACCGTCAATCCCGTTCCGTCCCCGACAAGGTATTTGATTGTGCCGCGCGTTTTAAGCCGTGGAAAGCAATGCTCATTTTGGGCCGGATTCGAACTCACCGTAATCAACCTAGAAAAAACAAAGTAGTTGCGAGGTCCAACCACTGTTAAATATCAACCAGGGACGCCGGTATACACAACAATGGCATAAGAACGAATAGAATGAACTACCCAACAACAACCACCACGCGCTAACCGCTACCCCCCCCGCCCGCCCAATGCCCTCTTCTTGTGTCCACTACTTATTATACAGTAGTAGATCGGTCAGATTCGTTCGATCGACATCGGGGATAAACAAAATCCGACCGAGGCGGCCAATTAATGCAATCGCTTTTGACTTATTTATTAATTTGTTTTCCATCCCATATATATATGATCTTCGCACGTCTGTCTCCCTCCCTATTAATAGTCGTGACTCAGATCCGGGGTCACGAAGTAGGCTCCTCTCTCTCCTCCCCCACTGCGGTTCTCGCCTTGATTTTTGTATCGCGATGCGTGCCACGATAGAGAAAACACTTTTTCGCTGAAATGATTTCTGAGTGATCGCGCTCCTTAACCCAAATTCGGCAGACTTGTCATTATTTTGTTGCAATCTTGTTCCTTGTATGCTTCGGCCACGGGGGTGTTCGTCAGATACGAAGTATCACTTTTGCTTTCCTCCCTCCCTTAATGATCAGCTTGGGGTGAGGTGTACAGCTCTTCAAGTAACCACCCTTAGAAGGCAAAAAACATGGTGCACCTCTATCGTACCATTTGTCTTGCGCAAAGGGCTCAGCTTTCCCACAACGCTCGTCGATCTTCGTCGAATTTTGCTAACTCACGCTATCGCGCTTTCCGCTA
Source organism: Saccharina japonica (assembly GCA_008828725.1). NCBI lineage: Eukaryota > Phaeophyceae > Laminariales > Laminariaceae > Saccharina > Saccharina japonica. The sequence continues at coordinate 42,477 of MEHQ01003475.1, read as the reverse complement.
GTCAATATATGTTTTAGCAAGAAAACGTCCCTCCGAGCATGCACTCGGGGGGGGGGCTCGAACTCACTAGCTTGACTCTAACAGGCTTCGTGGTTGCCTGCTAGACCACCGGGGCGACCGGTCATATATTGCTATTCCCACAACGTCTTCCACCCGACTATTTCCATCAGCCAGAGGGGGCTCGCTCACTGTCTCACGTATATATGTGTTGTGCTTTTGGCGACACGCTAAGCGTGCGAGCTGATTGTTTTCCTTGTATTACGTATATACGTACCAGGTACTACATACGTGTTTTACAAATCACTCATCAATTAATTGCACGGGTGTACGACTGTGACGAGCGGGTACGTCCCCGACATTTGAATCAATCGAGTATTATTATGAATACCTACTATGTCCTGGTGCGCCGAAACAGTTGGCTATGTACGTATGTATGTATGTTCTTGGTACGAACCCAATCGAGTTTTTGCTCCGATTCACAGCGAATAGGCCGCCCTCTCTCCCTGCCTCCTCTGCCTATTATTTTGGGTGTCCATATCCTCTCCTCTCCGCTTGCTTGCCTGCTTTTGCGTTCCTTTTGTGGCCAGTGCAAGTCGGGGTCTAGGAAGCAGCCGCCATTTTTCAAACATGACGAAGTCATCGCCCCGTTCGTAGCTATCATCATGGGTCTACAGGTAAGCGTTATTCAATGCGAAGAGTCTACCTAACACGGGAGCGCATATTTATGTCTCCTTGCGTCATTTGTATTATGTTTCGTTTCAGAGTTCGTTTTTGTTTTATCGCCTTTTTGTTCCTAATTTTCTGGTTCGGCTCGTGTCGTCGTGTTCTCGTGCCCGGTACGCCGGCGTTTCACTCACTTCACGCATTCATTTGCGCTTGTTTGGTTTTGTTTTTTCTCTGTCTCACAGTCTGTGACCACATAGTTTTGTTTCTCTCTAGGATTAGGAACCAACACAGTAACACAGACACTGGGTGTTCTGGTGTAGTTGGGTAGAAAGAACGGGTTCAATGTGAAGACGACACACGGCACCAAACAACAAAACCCAGGGAGTACCAAAACGATAAAAGTCATTGTACGAGCGCTATTAATAAAGTAAGTTTCTGCTTGATTTGACATGGTCCTCGTAACAAACAAAAACAAAAACAAAAACTCGTATAATATATACCAGGTACGTACGTACTTCTGATACACACACATATATATGAAAATATTTACGAAGTATCATGTTTAAATGTACGTCTTAAAATCCTCCAAACCAAAAAACAAAAAAACAAAAACTCGCAGAAAATATTATATTTATTACGAGCTATTTATACGATAATAATGCGAAGGTCCTGCTTGCCAGGGACGCCCCCTTTTCGAGCTGGCTAAACCGACCGACCGACCGACCGACCGAACGACAGACAGACAGACCGACAGACAGACAGACCGAGGGGGGCCTACATCAATATTTTTCGTTTAAACCAAGGCACTAGTCACCTATAGGGGACCTTTAAGCCTAACTCCTAACCTAACTCTAACGCAAGGGTTGGTGGTAGGGTACTTCCCATATGGGATGCCCACGGGCAGGCATTCATCGAAGTCATACAACGTCAATCGTCGCAGACCGACCGACCAACAGATATACAGACATACAGGCAGACATACAGACATACAGACAGACAGACAGACAGACAGACAGACAAACAGACAGACAGACAGACAGACAGACAGATAGACAGGCAGACAGACAGACAGACGGACAGACAGACAGACAGACAGGCAGACAAGCAGACAGACAGACAGACAGACAGACAGACCGGGACCCACCAACACACATAAGTTGACGACAGCAGTTACCGTTGCATCATACTACCATGGTTGGTAGCGTGTGTTCCTCGGAAAGGGGGTATACTCCTAGGTACGTACGGACGGCACCCTGTTTGTTTGTTTTTGGTGACGCAGGGCTGTGGTTAGGGTTTAAAGTCCAATATAGGTGCTTGCTGCCTTGGTCGAAAAGACAAATAAGGATGTAGGTCACCCACTTCCACCGGACGCGGAGGTCCAGGCTGCAGAAACAAGGAGGAGGTATTGCGGCACATACGTGTAATAATATCATACTACAATACTTGGAAGTATATACCTTTATATTTCGTGTACTACTCCATTTAGTTGTACTGGTCGTTTTGACAACTTCTCGTATAAACTCAAAACCCAAAATCGATAATAAGCACGGCATGTTACAGCTAAGTATATACTTCGTAATGTTTAAAAAATTAAAACAACAGCTGTGAGATCGAGGATTTCGGCGAAACTCATATTTGCTAGCTGAGTGTAATATCTATGATATATTGCAGCAGCTGTTGCATGCGTACAGTAGCATCCAAATGCGTTTAGATTCTAATAATGGAAGTAATCCTATAGATCCACTAGATCGCTCCCTTCATTCCGATCATTGGCATACTACTATACCGTGTTCACGCGACTCTTGCTTCACCACTCTTGAGCATGAGAGGCAGATTAACAGACCAACGCATTCTCGCACATAATACCAACATGCCACATGCATCATGGTCGGTCAAATCGCCAACATCAACCCAAACAAAGCTATCGACGTGTAGGGACTACAAATCAAACCACCAATAAATGCCAACCGAAATATCTTTCGTTTATGTCCGCGCCTGCTGGCGTGTTCCGTTTCCTGAGCAAGTGTTACAGCCTTGATCCGAGGCACATCGACTGCGTCGGCTTCTACATACTAAAAACGGCACCGTGCACCTTTCCGCCCTCAGCATTACGTAGATATCTTGATCGCCAATGTTCACTGCGCAGGTACACAACATACGGTCCACCGTTAGACATACGCCACCCGGCGGCACGCAAGCACGCACGCACACAAGTTCACGACAACCACGCAAATATCCTTTCTTTGTTCATACTAAATATTTTGTAGCGGCAGCTACGCCATCGGAAATGTACATAGACCACTCAACACACCGGATATGCATACTGTAGAAAACGACCAACAGTAGTAAGTAGACAACAAGGTGATGAGCAGGATCTGTTCGATAGGTACAGATAGATACATCCAACTCGAGAAGTGTTACACGTTGCTATATATATTATGCCGAGCGTGTACGGCTCCCCACCCGGCAACACACGGCCTAGATCACAAAGATCATGCAGATCGTAGACATTTTACAGATCATACCGATGACATAGATCATACAGATCATACAGATCATACAGATCAAGAATATACCTGTCTTCCCTGAGAGAGCGTAGATTGTGAAATGTGTATCGCGTAGGACCGAATGACGTTACAGTAGTGGGTACCCCGACTTAAAGAGCGCCCAAGTTAACCCTTATAGGACTGGAGTCCCATGTTGGGGAAAAATTACTTGGAATTAAAGTGGTTTGTCCCCAAAACGGGACTGCAGTCCTAAAAGGGTTAAGAGTATTCTGGAGTTTAAGAGCGGTCAAAACGACTTGTATGTACCACCTATACTAAAAGCTATGCATTTTCCCAACCACAGATAAGAGCAATGTGCAGTTAAGAGCACCTGTTTCTGCTCAAGATTGTCACGGGGCGCTCTTAAATCGGGGTACCCATTACTGTACTGTAGTAAAAGAGGGAATTTATGTATACTGCGAACAGGTTATTGTGTGTATACCTTAGGTCCTGTTTGCTATGGTCCCCCTCCATAGGTCGTTGATATATTCGGCGTGTCTAATACCCCCGTCTGTGGTCATACAACTACGGCCATGCCTGAGTATGAAGTACACCCCCCTCCCCCCCCGCCGCTGAAACGGTGTGATGTGTTTCTTGTTGGCGCGACAGCACGCGTTGGCTATGGTGGGAGGCATCATCACGGTCCCGCTCATCGTCGCCGGAACTTTCGACGCCAACCTGTGAGTCGTCTGTTGCGCCCACTTTTTAATTAAACTACTCGTACGCGTATATATGAATGTATACGAAAGCCCGTTTCTTAACGACACAAAATGAATGTCAACCTGGTAGCCGGTACATCGTGAATACAAAACTAAAACTGAAAAAAGTGTCGTTTGTTTTGCCAAAACAAAACACACATATATACGTACGCACGTACCTACCCGTTCTGTTTTCCAAGTAAATATGTGTAGGTGTGTATAATGTACTCATAAGGGTTTTGTATCAGACACAGCTCGCAAAAAGGTGAGCTTCTCGACGAAATCTTAATCTTCGATTTCACAGCTGTTGTTTTTAATTGTTTCGTATCAACTACATAATAAGGGGGACTGCAGTATTGGTGTAACTTTGTCAAGCATTCAGGGATGATTGATTAAGTATACAGTATGTGAATAGGATGATTGAAATAAGAGCTGCCCTCTGCTGCACAAAGTTGTCTCCTTTTTGCATCTACTTCGCGGCTTGAGCTTGAAGTATTATTATTATTCAAAGTATACATGCATATAGTATATCACCCCATCGTTGATACCCGGCGACCTGTGGCAATACCAATGTTGCTGAATTACTTAGTATTATATGTGCGACAACAACCAGGAAGGCATGTACAGGGGGGGTGTACTTCATTTTCATGCATGGCCGTAGTCGTATGACCATAGACCCTCGCATCCCTACAATGCCGGGACGGAGCATGTCGGGTTTTCGCCGACTAGGCAGACATGCTAGCACCAAGCGCGAAGCGCCATGAGGTGTTGGGCGAGTTGCTTGAAGGGTGAGCTGCATCCTATTAATACTAAGAACCGCTTGTGAGGCGGATTTGCATATGGATGACAGCTTCAACGGGTTGATTTAATTTCTGGTTTGGCCACTTCCTGAGACAGCAACGGGAACACTATGTAACTGCCTCGCGGGTGCCTTTCCATATACACACTGCGTGATACGATAATTCCCCTTGTGCGGAGCAAAGGTTCCAGGGGGGGGGGTACGTAGTACGGGAAAGCCCCCCCCTATACTCGTATACATATTACGTCGTGCTTTTTTATTTTTTCCCGAAGGCCGCCGGGCGTAAAAACGCAATCAAAAACGAATTGGGAACTGGAAAAAACAAGTAAAAAAGGGATTTATTTTCACTATAAACACGCACTCAGCGGACGGCCTCCGCTGCTCTTATTTCTTCTATATACGTACATGCGTGCTAATGATCTTGACTGTCTAGACTTGGGCCAACGGATTGTCTGTATTTTCCGTATAAATATTGGAGTGTACGTTCGTACAGCAGTAGCGCGCGAAACTGCTTTTATACTTCGTGTACTTCGAAGTATATATACAATCACACCCTGGACAATAGACAATAATAGTATAATTTTTTTTTTTTTTTTTTTTATCCTCCGGCGGATGGGTCAAAATAAAGCTTACGCCCTCCACACTTCCACGTCTCACTTCGTGCACTTCGTGTCGTGTGTCAATTCACCCCATGCCCCCTCGGAAGTATCAGCCCTTGCTGTCTACGACCTTCGGGAACTTGAGCATGTTGACCCGACCTGACCCCCGAAGGGGCCCGGTGCGGTGGGGATAGCCACCCGAAGAGTAAACTCTCCGGGTAGTGTGGAACTTGCCGCAGCTCATCCACTAACAAAAACCCAGGCCAAGAAGCCTTCCCGCCAGACTCGGATCATTTACGATCCACCCTACCCGTTTGGGCGTTGGTCCTCGGAGTATAATCGTCTATTAATAGTTTCCTATTACTGACTAATGTGGTCGTCACTTCCAATTATTAATAATTGAAACGCATCGACCTCTATCGTACAGACAATTTATATTAATAGAAACTCACCAGACACCAGGCCCTATTGTTCATTCAATTTCCATTAATAATATACAACCAGCTACGTAAATGGTTGAAGCAATTGGCACTACGTAATAGTTGTCTGCGATACTCCATTGTTGAACCCGTAGTCTACTGCAGTTTCCTATCCCATTCTATTGTCGCTGAGAATTGCCCCGGAAATTTCATTTATTAATAGTGGGCATCCTTCCAAATCAATTGTGCTTACAATTCCATTTAATTGACATCGTTCTAAATCAATTGCACGGGCAATTACATTTTAATTGACATCCTTCTAAATCAATTGTCCTGGCAATTCCATTTATTAGACATCCTTCTAAACGAATTGTGCTGGCAATTCCATGTAATTGACATCCTTCTAAAGCAATTGTCCTGGCAAGTCCGTTCAATAGACATACTTCTAAACTAATTGTGCTGGAAATTCCATTTAATTGACATCCTTCTGAATGAATTGCGCGGGCAATTCCGTTTAATAGACATATTTCTAAATAATTGTCCTGGCACTTTCACTTATTTGACAAGCTTCGAAATAAATTGTCCAGACAGTGAGGCATTTCCATTCAAGTTGCCCGGACAATTTCAATTAGTATATTTCAATCGAAATCATTTGGTTGGATAAATCCAATTAATAGACAGCATACGAAATCAATTGTAGCCACAACAGACTATTGTAATGCGAATGGTCCAAAGAATTGCCCAGGCAACTCCAATTAATTGACAGCATCCAAACTCAATGAATATACTTCAATCGAAATCATTCGTTGGGCAATTCCAATTAATAGGCAACACCCAAAAATATTTATAGACACAATAGAGTATTGAAATAGGAATTGTCGAGGGTGTGATTTTATATATAGGAAAATCTCGAGCCTTCCAAAGCATTAATACGCGAAGCAGGGTATGATGTGTCCTACTGAGGTACCTACACTAGTTCTAACTTCAGTATTTTCTCTTTAGTATGTTCCATTTATCGCGCGAGCAATCCCACGGTAGGGGTACCACTTTATGGCTCAATATTTTCTGACCGGCTGAGCTCCTCACGCGAGAAACCACCGGGTACTATTATTATTGTACTGGTATGTTTGTTTTTGGACTGCCGCATTGAAAGGTTTGGTCGGGTTGCGCGAACAAATGTTTCCGAAATCATGTTTCGGTCGAGATATTGAGCTCCTCATGTGAGGAGCTCAGAAAAATCTGCTGCGCCCCTACCGTGGGATGAGTCGCGCGCATGTTTATACGTACGTATGCATGCATGCTCGCGGGTATGATTTGCGTCATTTTTACCGCTCATCTTTTTTTCCTTCCTTCCGTCGTGTGCTCGTTGATCGTTCGGCCGTTTGAAACTATTAATATGTATAACAATTATGTGAACTGAAAACACACGCAGGGGCGCTGAGCAGACGCAGTACCTGATATCGGCAGCGCTGATCGTGTCGGGCGTGACCTCATGGATCCAAGTGAGCCAGATCAAGATACCCCGGACAGGTATCACGATCGGCACCGGACTGATCTCGGTCATGGGCACCTCCTTCACTTTCTTGCCTGTCGCCCGAGACGCCATCGCGCAGGTATGACACATGTGGTGGGGGGTACTCGTGTCATGCATGGCCGTAGTCGTATGGTCATAGGCCCTCGTATCCCTACAATTCCGGGACGGAGAGGAGAGGAGAGGGGGGCGTGCTCATTTGTTGCTTTGTCTTAGTCATTTGACCATTGACCACGCATCCCTTTCGAGACGAAAAGGCGGGGGGTTCGTATGCCCTCCCTCCCTGGTTTTCGTATGCCCTCCCTCCCGCCCTGCCTAGGACTAAAACTATACGAGGGGGGGGCGTCTACTTACTTATTGTGTACCCCAAGCTGGCGTTAGTAAATAAAAAACAGTTATAGATACAACGAAGACGCTGGACGCCTCAAATTGCTGCACGCAAGCAAAGCAAGTATTTGAAAAAGTGCACAAATCAGAAAAACAAAACACAGGCATGCACATACACGTACACATTTATTTACACATACAAAACTTCGCGAATTGCCGCACAGAGCAAGCAAGCAAGCAACTACCTTGAAAAGCTGAAGAAAAACGAAAACGAAAAACACATCCAGAACTCGCTCACAAATAGCTGCAAGGGCAAGCAACTCAGAAAAAACTGAAGTAAAAACAACAAGATTAAGACACAGAAAGAACTCCGCAAATTACAGCTCACACAACTATGAATCCGTACGTAACTGTGCTATTACGGGGGGCCATAGTAAATACTAGTAAATAGGCCTAAATATTGTTAGTAAAAATAGGTAAATATATAGGTTTTTGTGTGCACCGTAGGTCCTATTTGCTATGTAACTGCGCTATCATATAATACCTCGACGGCTACATAAGGGCCTATATTAACGAGTATAAAATATATTCAATTTGGAAAAATAAAAATAAAAATTCGCTTTCCATTGGTCAACACACGCACCAGCACCCCCCAAGATCCTGTTCTTCGGGTGCTGGTGCGCGTGTTGACCAATGAAAAGCGGATTTGATTTTTTTTTTTTTCCAAATTGAATCATTTTTTTCTTCGTTAAAACGGGCCCTAACCATTTGGCGACTTTTTTACTTTAGCCAACCAGCCCACACACAGCCCTATGCATATACATATATATGTATATATGCATATATATGTATATGTATGTATATATGTGTATGTATGCATAAATATAATATGTATGATAAATGTGTTTTCCTGTTGTTTCCGCTTTGATGTGTACTTTATTCAGATGAAGGGCAAGTCGGACTTCTTGGACGACGACGGCGAGTTCGACGGCGAGAAAGCTTACGGCGCGGTCCTCGGAACGTTCCTCGTGGTCTCGTGGGTGGAGATCCTCCTCGCCTTCATCAAGCCGCAGGTACATATGTACTCTGTTGTAGTATCATATATTGGTGCCCGCTGAACAATGCACTTACTTCTGAGGCCCGGCCCATGTCATACCGGTACGTATACATCGACAACACCACACAGCGGTGGGTGAACACAATTAATTAATTAATTAATTAATTGAGTAATTAAACAATTAATAATTAATTGATTAATTAAACAATCAATTAATTGAGTTACGAGCAGTGTTGAAAAACGTTTTGAATTTTTATATTCCATTAGGAGACGACACTGACTCTCAAACGAAGCGGGTGTATTCGTGCCTGTTTTGTTTTGGCATTGCCCTTATGCCTGGTACATTATAAAGAGGGAATGCGTTGTTGGTGAAAAATAATCACGTACTACGTTAACTATCTCGACATTTTCGCTTCCACCGCACTATAGATATGACCCTATTTCCCCCAAGGGTTTTGTCCCCACAGCGGAACTGAAGCCATAAAAGAGACCTGAACGGGGTGTTATAGCGCCGATTTAACGAACGACATCGATCGGCAACCCTGCGCAGCGTTCGTTCTTTATGCCCCACCACGCCAACATCTACAACTCACCACGGTGCCTTCCGCCTCTCTTTTGCGCCCCCCCTGCGCTTGGTGCTCGGACCTCGGGATGTTTGTCAAAAACCGCCTCCGGCTCCTCTCCTCCAGGTGCTGCGGAAGGTTTTCCCCCCGATTGTGACGGGCGTAACGGTTTTCCTGATTGGGGCCGCCCTTATCGGCACCGGTTTCAAGTACTGGGGAGGCGGTGTTTTCTGCGGGGATAACGTCAGCAGCGCCGACCCCCCTCTGTGCGGGTGAGAAGGACGAAACGACTAGAGGGAGGAGGAGGAGGAGGAAACGTGTCCGATTAAATCAATCAGTCAAGCGACCAATCAAGCAATCAATCAATCAAGCAATCAATCGAGCAATCAATCAAGCAAGCAAGCAATAACCAATCAATGAAGCAACCAATCAATCGAGCAACCAATCAATCGAGCAACCAATCAATCAAGCAAGCAAGTAATCAATCCATCAATCAAACAATCAATCGATCATTCAGTCAACAAAATCGTGAACTGCTTCGTTTTATGTAGGATGATCCTTCGCTGCTTTCTGCATGTAAATACCGGTCGATGTTGCCGCGCGACTTCGCCCCGCTCTCTTTTTCTGCCCTCGCGCATTCCCATTGCCAGTATCATGTTCGATTTTGTTTTCGACTATCATCGTCGTTGTCCATATATTTTATCGTTCTTATAATCCTTCTTTTCGTTGTCATAATATGATTTTTATTTACATTGTCCTTTTGCATATATATACAATTATCCCTTTGAAGTTCCCATTGACATTCTCATTTCTCGGTATCACTATCATGTATTGCTATCATTAAGTTTTTCTTCCTCATTATCCTTTGTTTATTATCATTTTTCCTTTTGAACTTCTCATTGCCATTCTTATTTATCATTATCACTATCATCTCTTGGCAGCATTAAGTTATGATTTATCATTATCCTTTGTTTATTATATGTTTTCCTTCTGAATTCCCATTCCCATCCTCATTTTCGTTCTCACCACTGTCGTTCTCGTTCTGCAGGGGCAATGGCGAGGTCCTGCTGCCGTTCGGCTCCGCCGAGTACGTCGGCCTCGGCTTTTCCGTGTTCGTCATGCTGGTGAGCCCTATCTATCCATTGGCCCCCAAGACAGGGAGGGGCGGGAGGGGAGGGGGGGGTACTTCATTTTCATGCATGGCCGTAGTCGTATGACCATAGACCCTCGCATCCCTACAATGCCGGGGCGGAGCATGTCGGGATTTCACCAACCAGGCAGACGTTGCTAGCACCAAGCGCGAAGCGCCATGAGGTGGCGAGTCGCGCCATGAGGTGGCGAGTCGCATATCGTGTGCCGCGTAATAATAAGTGAAAAAAAAATCATGAATATTCTTGAATTAACTTGTAAGTATGGATTGTAATGAAATATGTTTATTGTATATATAGAACCAATTGACTACAGTTAGTAGAACCGTCTCCATGGAACACCTGAACAACTTACTTACGTGTATTCCCCACTGTACAATAAGAGAAGATGTGTTCGGCCTGCATCACACCTCTCTTGTTCCGTATGTGCCTGTCCTATGGGGATGGTGCATCGGGCTTAGCTTGCAACTTTGCTCTGCCTGAGCCGGATGTTGGCATATTACTGCCGCGCCGTCGCCACGTTTCATCTCCTTTTGGTTTTGCACCGAAACGTCAAGTATTTGCTGTATGCTGTAGCAACTCCAACACAAATCAGTATATCTGAGATTAGGAGCTCTGCTTAGCGTAGTCCATACCGTGAATCGTTAGCCTTGGAAACCCCAAGCAACAGCCGTATAGAAGCAATTCCCGACGGCTCCGCCGTCTGTTAAAGGAACCCTGACTTCGCAAGGAGCCCCCCGTACATCGTGGAGAGTCTTGACAAGGTATAGTCTAACCTACTGCTATAAGCCTTGGTATCGCCCGAGCAACGACAAAGAGGACAAGGTATAGTCTAACCTACTGCTGTAAGCCTTGGCATTGTCCGAGAAACGATAACAGGGACAAGGTATAGCCTAACCTACTGCTGTAAGCCTTGGTATTGCCCGAGCAACGACAACAGGGGTAAGGTATAGTCTAACCTACTACTGTAAGCCTTGGCATTGTCCGAGCAACGATAACAGGGACAAGGTATAGTCTAACCTACTGCTGTAAGCCTTGGGATTGCCCGAGCAACGACAAAAGAGACAAGGTATAGTCTAACCTACAGCTGTAGGTCTTGGCATTGCCCGAGCAACGATAACAGGGACAAGGCATAGTCTAACCTACTGCTGTAAGCCTTGGGATCGCCCGAGCAACGACAAAAAAGGACAAGGTAGTCTAACCTACAGGTGTAAGCGTTGGTATCGCCCGAGCAACGACAAAAGAGAGCAACTGTACAACAACTTCATCACGAAGCTCCGCCGTACGTACCACGCGTTCAGTTCGGACTACTGACTGCGGGTGTCAAACAAGACCGCTTGGCCAAGTACTACCTATCGTCATGGGGGGTTCGGTTTTCAACAACAGCGGCAACCTCACCAACGCCATAAAGGGACTGGTGACAGGCCACGACGGAAGGGGTTTCCAACCCAACGCCGACAGGTTCACGATGATTGTGGACAGTGGCACGTCGGACCATTTGGTGGCTAAGCACAAGTGCATGCTAAAGAGCGGTAACAACACGCCTGAGGAGACCACTGTCTCTGAGATGAAACGTCAACGTGCGCAAATCCAGGGCAGCACGCCTGAAGAGGATACTGTTGCAGAGGTGGAGCGCCAACGAGAGCACATCCTAGACAGACCCCAACAACACGCAAGCAACCTTCTGGACGAGGCCAAGTCATCGACAACAACAGCCGGAGCGTCATCGACGGGAGCTGGAGTATCCTCACCAAGAGCCAGAATACCATCACCAAGGGCTGAAGATTCCTCATCAGGGACCGGAACGCCATCATCAGGAGTCAGAACTTCTATCTCACCCGGGGACACACCTGTTGCCTCGCCCGAGGTCGCGTCTTCCTCTTCGGCTGGAGTCTCACCGGGTGCACCGCATCACGAGACAACCAGTACGAGACCCAATCCAATCGTCGAGGAGACCTTCGACAGCGCGCACGCCAAGAGAACATCGGGGGCATACCCTCCGGCCACGAGTGTGGATTTCGCCTACACCAATAGAGACCCTTTTCGGATCTCGGAGGAGGGAAACTGTGTAATCAAAACCCCCAATGAAGAACCAAGATGCCACCCAATCCATGGAGCAGCATCATCTGGGATCACTGAATCCATATCTGGGATCATCGGAACATCCGCATCTGGGATCATCGGAGCTATAGCATCTGGGATCATCGGAGCATTAACGTCTGGGATCACTGGATCACCAACGTCTGGGACATCTGGGATCACCGGATCATCAGCTGGATCATCATCTGGCATTACTGGACCATCAGCTGGATCCTCGTCATCTGGCATCACCGGAGCATCAGCTGATACATCACCGCCTGCTTCACCAGGGGTCGTCTCCGCTTCCCAAGAGCTGTGTCTGGCTGGCGCCTCCACACGAGCTAGGCCCAGCACCATCAAGGTCGAGCCACTGGAAGCGTGAAATGCATGGTCTCCCTTATCGAAGCTGTAGAGTGTTGCATGTTCTTTTTGTACGGGGCGGGCAAATATTCAATTCCTTGGTTAACGAACTGATCACTGGAAGTTTTTTATTCTTACGTTGTTTGGTAGCGTAACCCGTCCATCTTCCCTGCAGTGCAGTAAATACCGGTGTTGTGCAAGAGTGCGATATATCGTAGTCAGTAAGTACCAAGTAAGGGTACATTGTAACCAAGTCGAATTAGCATTTTTGATTCGGCAGTTGAATAGCAAGCTTAACTACGGCATCTCCAGTACTTCGGGGTATATGGCAGGAGAACCCACCACCTGGACGAGTACAAACGAGAGATTAGCATACACGATGTCTCTTTGAAAACAGTACCATGGTATGTCTTGTTGCAGCTTTAAACAGCTGGCAGTGTCCATGTGTTCCTTTGTTTGTTTTATGGGCGACAGGAACATGCTGGGCTGTTCACTCCTATTCTTGTTGCGGAATGATGAACAGATTCACTGTTTCATATTATTACCAACATCTTCTATTCCATTGTCGTTTTAACTGACTGGAATATAGTTCACGTCTGATGATTCAAGTATTATTATGGACTGATAGCTAAAACTTGCATAACATATGCAGACACGCGTACAGTAGCAGAGCAGGATGTTTTGTATCCGCTTATTTTGTGTAACCCCCCGGGTATAGCAGCAGAATGAGTCAACTCTCAGTGACGCATATTGAATATTTCCCCCGCAACAACTAGCATTGTTGTTGTGTGCAGTTTTGGAAGTATGGCATGTAACGCAGAAGTAACGAGTACATTGTTGCAGAGTTGAATTTCGAAATTCAGTTAAATTCGATGTGTTAACGCATCGAGGGGTCGTGTTAGAGATGACACCCATTATAGCGGTATTCGGTATCATAGAGTCGCTGCTGGATAACACAGGGTCATCTGCTACAAAGTAGCTCGTACTACATCAATAGGCATTACCCATGTAGGGGTAAGTGTTCCGTACCACGGTTTGCATGTGATAAACAGTACCAGTATGTAACAACAGATCTTATGTTTTTGTATACACTCGTACACATACCAAGAACTCTCTGGTAGCATATAGCAAATCTGCCGTAATAATATCGTACACAAAGAGCAGCATCATAGCATAGCGTATCTACTCGTAAGACAGTACAGTAAGCCAAGTACACACAGGTACACACCAGAGGTGTAGTAGCCAAAGCTCTGTCATGAGTATCATAGACGTATCGTACGTACGCACGCGGCGGATATATCAACGGGACTGTCATGATTCATGACGAGTACAATACCCTGAAAGACCGGTAGAGCATCTTCGGGAAATAGCGCAGGGTAATGACTTGGTTTCTTATTTGGGGTCGTACGAGTATCCTGTTTTTGTTTTGGAATCGAGCATACGAGTTCACGTGCATCACACGCACACGCTCTCACTCCTCTTCAGCTCTCTTCAACAACATGCTCTCCACGAGATATTGTCTGCTGGACATAATCAACTAAGGCCTGGGATCACCTTCATCATCGTCTTCGTCTCTTCTCTTTGAAGCTTCTCGTACAAGCTCACCTCACAGTGAGCTTCGTGCTTACCTCCATTTTAGGCCGTGTCTTCGCCGGCCATCAGCAAGCGGGTCTAGGCGTACACATCAGCTTAGCGCTGATACACACGCTACCATCACACGCTAATAGTGCACCCCGTGCCTTTATATCTTATTGTATCAGGTGATGCTGGAAGTTTTTGGGTCTCCGTTTGCCCGCAGCGTCAACGTGGTGGTGGCCCTCCTGTTTGGCTACTTGGTCGCCGCCGTGTCGGACAAGGACGGCTTGGACTACGTCGTCAGCAGCAAGATCGACGCCGGTCAGATATCATCAATACCACATGATGTCATATCACATAATAGCGTATCATATAATATCATAACATATCGTGTCATGTCATGTCATGTCATATAATATCGTGTCATGTCATGTCATCCTGTTCCTTTACCTGTACCGCTATATATAGCTGCACGTGTACCTATACCTGTACCTGTATGTGTACCTATACCCGTACTTTTTCTTTTTTTTTTCCCCATCCCATGTATTATGTTCGCCGCTCCTTTCTCTCTCCTTCCTAGTCGTAACTCAGATCCGGAGTCACAAAGTAGGCTCTTCTCCCTCCTCCCCCACTACGGTTCTTGCCTTGCACTTTTATCCCTGCTGCCCTTTCTTTCCTCGTCAACTCTCGTCGAATTGTGCTTACCCACGCTATAATATGCGCTCTCGACAGTTGGTGTCATTTGAGAATAAAAATCTCCATACATACGGGGACTCGAACCCTCGACTTCCAACCTAACTGGCTTCGTGGCTACCTGTTAGACCACCGGGGCTGTACCTATGAATAGCTCAAAACGTAGCTGTACCTGTACCTCTTCCTGCACCCATAGATATACCGATACCTATACATATCCTTGTATCTTCACTTGTACCTTTTCCTACAAAGTATATCTATACGGTTACCTATACCTATACCGATTTAAGCTTTGCCTACACCCATACCTATGTTATGTACCTTTCTTTACATGTGACTTTTATATATTTCACCTAAAACTCACCTTGTACCTTTACTGCAACCTATACCTCCGCCTGTATCCATGCATCCACCTACCGTTGTCCTTATAAGTATATTGTACCTTCACCTTTTAACACTCCCTTGACCTTATTTCGCGCTCTCCTCTCCTCTCCTCCGCCCCCCCCCCAAACCATGATCACGTTTTCAACCATGCCAGCCGAGCATGTCACCTTCCTGTGGGTCTTCACCTACCCGCTATCGGTGTATCCCCCCCTCATCCTGCCGGCCATCCTGGCCTTCGTCGTCACGACGGTCGAGACCATCGGCGACGTCACCACCACCGCCGATGTGTCCAAGCTCCCGGTAGAGGGCCCCGAGCACTTCCAGGTATATATAGATATATAGATATATCGGTTACATTAGATTAGACGGTTACATTTGGTGGCGTTTACCTCTTCTTCTTCGTGTTGCTTCGCCCGTGCGGCAGTTATGTGTTACTCTTGGGCACGTATGACTTTCTCCTAAGGGCGCTTCTGTCTCCTTGCGTCATTGTGTTATGTTTCATTTCAGAGTGCGTCTTTTTTCCATTCGTATTTTTTTGTTTGGCTGGTGTCGTTGTGTTCTCGTACCCGGTACGTTGACATTTCACTTGCTTTACCCATTCATTTGCGTTTGTTTTGTTTTGTTTTGTATCTGTCTCACAGTCTGTGACCACATAATTTGTATCTCTCTAGGATTAGGAATCCGGACAGACACTGGGTTAGGTAGAAATAACGAGTTTAATGTGAAGACAACACACAACTCTATTGAACGGTTACTTTTAGATGGCCGTTACATCAGACGAAGGTTACATACATCAGCAGGCGACGACTGTCATGCATATAGAACGACGAGTTTCGACGAAATCTTCCAAGATCTCGCAGTTAGCTGTTGTTTGTGAGTTTTATAGTAATACATATAGTCTAAGAGACCATGGCTACTATTAATATTGTGCGACGGTTACATTACGCTACGATTGCATGGAATCCTGTGTAACCCCCGGGCGTTGCACGGAAGCCTAATTTCTGTTGTTGTCGTTTTTTTTGCGTTTTTTCCGTCCGACAAGGTGCAGCATGAAATGGGCTACAATTAAGACACGTTAAAATCACTCTCGTGGAAATTTCCAGAAAGAAGAAGAAAAAAGGAAGGAAGAAAGAAAACCCAAAGGGAGAACTAAACCAAAACGAAAAACAACATTCTGTAGTTTTGGCGAGCGAACGGGACTTTTTTCTGAGTGTATGTCGTACACCGCACAAAATATATTCGTACGTAGAAGCACATGTATTTTCATTTGGGCTGGCTGGTCAAAGCCGTGTTTTACGACCGAGCTTCTACGACCGCCAACCAATATATTGATACCCCTCTGGACGGAAAAGTAAGGAACGTTGGGTACTTCATAGTAATGACTGAACGATCCTTACAGTTTTGCGCAGGGGGGTACGAGTATATTGCAATAATACTGCTTGTAAAGGCGATTCTCCGGGGTTCACCATGTTATCAAACAACGCACACAATTGTGATTGACGGGACAGTTTCAAACGTTTGATGACAAGTTTGAGAATACCCTGTTGCGCTCCGTGAGGTAAGTGAGTGAGTGAGTGAATTCCTACTGTCGCGACAACAATACTATCTTACTGCCGGAGGCGTGCCCGCCTTAGCTATAACCCTGTTTCTGACGAGACTGATGCGAGCGCTTCGCAGGCGTAGAAACCCGGCCTCGAATAAACTAGGTATGTTGTTGCAGGGATACAGTTTTTCAAAATATATAAGAAATACGTCAGTCAGCTGTCAGTTCTCCCGACAGGGCCAGATGCGTATCATTCAATAGCGGAGGTTGTGAAACTAGCGTTTACCAAGCAGGTACCTATGTGCAGTCCGCCGCAAGTATACAGATATTGCTGCTGGAAGGAGTCGCAGTGTGGGTCGTCAACGAACCGCCAACACACTAATGACGATAACAGCAAACCGAAAACCCCCGCCCTTACTCCCACCACTCCCTC
>MEHQ01003475.1:0-20510 GCA_008828725.1 Saccharina japonica | reverse complement strand
ATGCATGGCCGTAATCGTATTGACCATAGACCCTCGCATGCCCTACAATGCCGGAACGGAGAGCACGTCAGGCAGATGTCGCCTAGCACGGTGGGAGCGGCAGCGGGGGGGGGGGGCATCCCTTCTATCCGCCGACACCACATTAGTCCGAGTGGGCACTCGACAGAAGAAGTGCACGGTAGGCGACAGCAATCAGCACCCAAGATGGACAAAACAAAAAAAAAAACGCACACACCTTATGTATTCCTCTATTAAAAAAAAAAATACAACACAACACATTTGACTATGATGACTTTTGCTACTACTGTGTTTCTCCTTTACAGAAGACCTACTACGGAGGACCATAGTAAATAGGACCTGTGCTACACACAAAAATCTTATAGTTCCCTCTTTTCACTAACAAGATTTGGTCCTACTTACTATGGTCCCGTAATAGGGTTATCAAGGGCCCTCTTGTGACCTCAAGATACTGGTTTTAGTGTGGGACCGGTCAGTCAAGGACTCCGAACCGCGGAAAACGGCGACAGCGTGACAGCGAGACAGCGAGAACTCGCTGCAGCAATCTGCCGGCATTACACTGACTAGTACTCCGTAGAGTTGCACCGTCCTCCAAAGCCCGTACACCGGCCCCCGCCCCCCCTCCCCCTCTCCCTGTCGGTGAAAACCCGACGTGCTTCGTCCCGACGTTGTAGGGACGCGAGCGTCTACGATGGCCATACGGATACGGCCATGCATGGCATGCGGCTAATAAGTACCCCCCCTCCCCCCTCCTAGGAGATAGATGGTGGCCACAGGCGGCGAAACAGAAAGGGGATAAGATCAGCAACAAGTTTCTATGTAATAGTATTGAAACAACGTAAGGAGCGCCCAATTGTTGGATGTTGGAGGTGTCTCTATTAGGAGTAGGAACGGTGCCCCGTCTCGAAAGGGACGCGTGCTCAATGGTCAAATGACTAAGGCAAGCAACAAATGAGTGCGCCTCCCCTCCCTCCCCCCTCGCTCGCTCCCTCCCTCCCTCCCTCCCTCCCTCCCTCCCCCCCTGGCGAAACGAGCACGCCCAACCATTAAACACGCGTCGGTGGTATAAACGTGTTATACGAACACGCAAGGCTTACAAATAGTATCATGTAAACCAAAACTTTGGACGCCGAAAACTCAAGGGTTTCCAATTCGGTCCTCCGGGTCCTTTCCGTTTCCGGCCGACGGTGCGATGATCCGCGCGATGATGGCCACCGTTTGCTCCGTGAACTCGGGCAAGACCGTGCCGGCCAAGAAAGGCATCCGGATCTTTTCGCTCGAAGGAGGCGCGTCGCCACCGGTGGCGGCGCTGCCGCCGCCACCGTCGCCGCCGCTGCCAATGGCCTTGTTTTTGGCATCGGCCTTAGCCCGCGCGTCTGCCAACCTATTACAGACACAGGACATGGACACAAACACAGGCACGTGCACACACACACAATCAGACGGACAAGTAGTCACAGACACAGGCGCACACAGACGCAAAGATACAACGGACAAAAGACACACAGACATACAGAGACACACAGAGACACAGAGACGCACAGACGATACAGACAGAGACACAGAGGCACACAGAGACATATCCAGCACACACACAAAAAGGCGTGTCGGCGACAGGGTGGGGGGGGGGGGGGGGGGGGGGGGTTACTACATGAGGGCACGGAGCACGCAGAAACAGCTATCTACCAAGGCTGCATGCAGGTGTCGCCCAGCCAAGCGCGGACTGTTTTTAGTAAATATATATCAAGCACATCGGTACTCGCTTGTTTTACATACATAATTCGAAGCACTCGTGTACACGTATCTACACTCGGCGAATTCCGTACGCGACTGCTACTTCTGCCGCTGCTGCCGCTGCCGTGTGTATTGCTGCCGCTGCCGCCAATGCCGCTGCCACAGCAGCGGTAGCGCGTACCCGTCAAAACAAAACTTTCAAGAGAAGCGCCGGGGAAGGTAGAGCCGGGCGCGTACCCACCAGAGCACAGGACGGGTTATTCACTTGCTGATATCGAAGTCGGGTGTCAGAAGCGCGCTTGGGACGCTTTATGATTGTCATTCACTACTGTACGTAGTCGATCGCTCACAAAAAGTGCGGGGGATCGTGCTACCGCTTTTACTCACGCATGCGTTAAATACAGACCGAGAGCTCAGGTCGAGAGCACACGACCAAGAGCAAGGTTTACACCCTTGACCCTTGTGATGCAAAACACAAAAAGAACTATTGGGCTCGCTTCCGTGAAATAAAAAACACTGGTTCATGGACAAAACTTGCAGCAAGTGCTGTCGGCGCGACGCCGCTGCAAAGAGCGCAAGGCGGACGGACGCTGCCCTATATGTGTGTAACACGGTCTCGAAAAAGTATGTCAAGCAAAACCAATGGAAAAAACACTCAATCAATCAATCAATCAATCAAACA
The DNA here is from genome assembly GCA_008828725.1 of Saccharina japonica. Taxonomy (NCBI): domain Eukaryota; class Phaeophyceae; order Laminariales; family Laminariaceae; genus Saccharina; species Saccharina japonica. Next base: position 18,076 of record MEHQ01003475.1, on the reverse strand, counting down.
ATCAAACAATCAATCAATCAATCAATCAATCAATCAATCAATCAATCAATCAATCAATAAATCAAGTAGTAAAATCAACCGACCAATCAATCAATCAACCACTCACTCACTCAATCAACCAAAGAAGCAGTCAAGCGAACTGCCAACCAACTCAACCACATAATCAAACAATCAATCAATCAATCAATCAATCAATCAACGAGCCAACAGACCGACCGACCGACCGACCGACCGACCGACCGACGATGCTTGCTACGGTAGAAGTGCAAATTGTTTTTTCTGAGGCTCCTCAAGTGAGCAACTCTATACTCAAAACTGATTTTGGGAAAAAAAATAAAAGTTGCTCGTACGTACCCGTTGAGCAGCAATCCCATGGCTCAAGTATACAATAAAAACTATTCACAACACAACGAAGTTAATGAAATACCCATGATTTGGGGTCAAGACGTCTCACCCTTAAAACTGCTACAGTACCTCTATCGTAGCACACGTCCGACTTACCGACCGACCGACCATCCGACCGACCGACCGACCGACCGACCGACCATCCGACCGACCGATCGACCGACCGACCGACCAACCAATCGAACAATCAACCGAGCAATCAACCATTCCCCACGAGTAACGCCGCTCACTTGGAAAGGAGCACCCCGCCTTCGACCGCCCCGCAGAGGTCGGTGGTTGATTCTATCCCGGCCTCGGCCAGACGAGCAGCCAGCGGACTCAGCACGAACGGAAACGTCCACGGCGGTAACTCTTGCAAGCCAACCTTCAGGGGGGGGGGGGGCGAGAGAATCACCACACATAGAGAGAGGAAGCCCAACACAGGCAGAAAGGAGCACAGCGTACACAGCGGAGTCCAACACACGAAGAGATGAGCACAATACACACACAGAAAGAAGCACAACGCACGAAACAGAGGAGCACAACACACACACAGAAAGAAGGACAACCAACGCACAGAGGAGCACAACACACGCACAGAGGAGCACACCACACACAGAGAGGGGGGCACAACACACACGCCGAGAGGAGCACAACACACGAAGGGAAGCGTTCATTGGGGACGGTGCCCAGAACGAAGGGGGTGGGGATTGGTGGGAAAACACCGAACACAAAAAAATATATATATATATATACCAGGTCGATATATACCTGGTACCGTCTCGTACTTTGTACCAGGTATCGTATCACACAAAAACACACGCAAAATACACGAATATGCACGCAAAAAAAAAAAAAAAAAACATAGACATAGACATAGCTAAAAACAAAACTATTACTACATACAGTATGTTTACGTAAATATATACCAAATTGACTTTGTTTGCACATCGCCCACGATCCTCTTGCGGCCGCGGGTCTGCGCTCTCGGCCGCGGGGCACGCACGGGGCCCGCGTGTACACGGCGGCACAAGCAGCACAAGTGTGGGTCCTGGCCGGGCTCCGTGGCACGTGCTCTCTGGGCGTTCAAAGTCGCGATAACTGACAAGTAATCGTCGGGGGGAGGGGCGTTCCGCCAAGCTAGAGCCGAGCAGGAAGATGGAAACCCCACATTTTGATAAGGTTTAGAGTATCTGCTCTGCTGCTGCTGCTGCTGTATCACACTGTCCTTCCAGCCCTCAAGCTTTCTACTTTGCGGCAGCCACGGTACAACAACAACCGCACATCAAACTCTTGCCCTTTGTGACGGCCATGGACGGTGCTTATGCGCGTGAGCGCGTGTAATACCATGGTGGCTGTCATCCTAGAAAATCGGAACGAACACATAACATACGTACTGGTGGTCAATAGCATACCGTCAGTACCTGGTAACCGACAGCTTTCGTCTAGTCCATAGTGACAAAACAAAACAAAAAAGAGCGGGGAAATCGCAAACGGCGGGTATAGCACAAGCGCGTGGAAACGATATTAAGGCACCGAGTAACGTGCACACACACGAAACAAAACACATAATACACACCTCAAGCAAGAATGCTTCAAGCGGAAGCCCTCGCGGCCCAGGGTGAGTCCATTCCGACTTCTTGCTGCCTGGCAACACGACAGCATAAGACCCAGCACAACACGAGAAAGGCACACGACAAAATAGGGGGGGAGGGAGTGTAAGAAGAGGGGGGGGGGGGGGGCAACGAACGGGTTTTGACGCGGTGTGAATCGTGCGAAATAACGGAGGGGGGCACCGCAACGCAACGCAACGCAACGCGACGCCACGCGACGCCAAGCTACTCTGTACGACTCCTCTCGGGCAAAACCTTGTAAACTTCCTTGGAGCACAGCAATATGCCATGGTCCAGACTTTCATCATTGGCCGAGAACGTTTCGTGCAAAAAGCCTTCCAGGCTCGGGGATTGGGGCGAATTGCCCCCCCCGCCCCCTATAAATATATGATATATTTATAGGTTGGGTTGGCGTCGGTTGGCAACGACGCTGTAAAACACGCCACTCGCTGCGGGAGCTAGACAACCAGAGTGCCGTTTATTTATTTATTTATTTTTTTGTTGGCGGTCACCAAAGCTGGCGGTCGAGTAGACCATTTGTGCGGGGTGGAGAACCTTTGCTCCGGAGTCATCCCACGGTAGGGGCGCAGCAGAATTTTCTGGGCTCCTCACATGAGGAGCTCAATATCTAACCCCAAACATGGCTTCGGACACATTCCTTCCCGCAATCCGACCAAACCTTCCAATGCGGTAGACCAAAAACAAATACACCAGTAAAATAACAACAGTATCGGGTGGTTACTCACGTGAGAAGCGCAACCGTTCAGAAAATATTGAGCCTAGAAGTAGTACCCCTACCGTGGGATTGCTCTCCGCACAAGGGGAATGGTCGTATCACGTAGTGTTAATATGGTGAGGCATCCGCGAGGCAGTTACATAGTAAAATCCATTGCTGTCTCCGGAAGTGGCCACACCAGAAATTAAATGAACTCATTGAAGCTGTCGTCCATATATGCAAGTCCGCCTCAGAGGCGGTTCTTAGCAGGATGCAGCTCACCCTCCATGCGACTCGCCCAATACCTCACGGCGCTTCGCGCTTGGTGCAAGCAATGTCTGACTGGTTGGTGAAAACCCAACGTGCTCCGTCCCGGCATTGTAGGGATGCGAGGATCTATGGTCATATGACTATGGCCGTGCACGACATGAGTACACCCCCCCCCCCCCCCTCTTATCTCAGTTCGTCCCCCCCCCTCCTTCCACCCCCACCTCGCCTCCCCACCCCTCCCCCTCCTCTCACCGGTATAGTCGCAGACGTCGACGGGTAGGTCCGAGCGCTCCGGAAAGTTGGTGGTCAGGGTTCGGTACACCGCCGTCAGGTACTGAGGAGTCGGGTGGACAAAATTACTCGCAAATTGTTCCGACATGATGTACGTCATGGCCGGTGTCGAGACATCCCTGACTAAAGAAGTGTCGCCGCCGCCACCGTTGCTTCCGCCGCCACCGTTTATCTCGGTAGTTCCGCCGCCCATGCGGACAGTCACCATCACCGGCTGTTTTGTTTGTTTGTTTGTTTGTTTGTTTGTTTGTTTGTTTGTTTGTTTTGTTTGTTTGTTTGTTTGTTTTGTTTGTTTATTTTGTTTGTTTATTATATTTGATTTGTTTTGTTCGTTTTTTGTTGCATTTCATCGTCGAATCAAGCGCGACGCGTAACATGTGTACGATGTCGGTTTTCAAATCGTTGTCATTGTTGTTGTGGTTGTCGTCGTTGCGGTTTTGTTGTTGTTGTTGTTGTTTGTTGTTGTTGTCGTCGTTGTTGTTGTCGTTGATGTTATTGCCCATTGTTGCCGTGAAATGGTTAGACGCGGATGGGCGGACGTGGGGGGTGGGGGGAAGAAATAAGCAAAAGAGGAGGTTGGCGGGGCGGGACGGGGTGGGACAGGGGGGAGTGTACTCGATATTCATCTATGGCCGTAGTGGTATGACCATGGCCCCTCTCATCTCTACAATGCCAGGACGGAGCATGTCGGGTTTTAACCAACCAGGCAGACATTGCTAGCACCAAGCGTAAAGCGCCGTCAGGTGTTCGGCGAGTCGCATGAAGGGTGAGCTGCATCCTACTAAGAACCGCTTGTGAGGCGGACGTTCATATGGACAACAGCTTCAACGAGTTAATTTAATTTCCGGCGTGGCCACTTCCAAAGATAGCAATGGGAGTACTATGTAACCGCCTCGTGGGCGCCTTACCATAAACCCTACGTGACGCGACCATTCCCCTTGTGCGGAGTAAAGGTTCTCCACCCCGCAGAAATGATCTAACTCGTCCGCCAGCTGTGATCGACCGCCAGAGGGGTACTCATTGTTGCTTGCTTTGGCCATTTGACCATTGACCACGCCTTTCTTTTGAGACGGAGCACCGTTCCCACTCCTAATAGAGACACCTCCTACATTTCGCGGAGAGGGGGGGGGGTGTGCTTCATATTCATGCATGGCTGTAGTCGTATGACGTATGACCATAGACCCTCGCATCTCTATAATGCAGGGACGGAGCATGTCCGGTTTTCACCGACCAGACAGGCATTGCTAGCACGGGGGGGAGGCGGCAGTGGATCACATCGCATTTCCCGATACGCATCAACATCAACATCGGAATTCGGTGCGGCGAACTCGCCTCCTTGAAATAGATCCCTTGTTTCACACTTTCGTAGATGTCCACAATGTCCACCTCCGATAACGTTGAGAGAGAGGGGGAGGGAGGGAGGGAGGGAGGGAGGGGGGAAGAAAGGGCGCGCACACAAGGTTTGGTAGAGTTTAGACGCGTGCTACGGTAGAGGTAGCACTTTTTGGCTGAATCGTTTTCTGAACGATCGGGCTCCTTAACCCAAATTCGTCGGACTTTCATTTTTTGAGACGAATAATGTTTCAGAGTACACTTCGGACAAAGGATTTTTCATCCGGTTGCACTTTTATTTTCCTCCAAAATCATTTTTTCGGTGAGGTATGACGCTCCTTAAGTGAAGAGCTCAGGAAAATCATGGTGCACCTCTATCGTAGCATGCGTCTTTAGAGGATGAAGTACTCGGAATTGGCATGGGCTTCACACACGTTTTCGGGAGCATTAACTACTTGAAATTAGCGTGGGATGTTTGTTTAGCGCTTCACCCACGTTTTTGGGGACAAACCACTTGACATTAGTATGAGATACTCAGCACTCTACCCATGTGTTTCGGAGACAAACTACTCATAACTAGTATGAGACACTTAGCGCTTCAACCAAGTTATAGGGGATAAACTACTTGGAATTAATAGGGGATACTTAGCCCTCTACCCCACGGTTTTGGGAACAAACTACTCATAATTACTACAAACTTTTGGCATTCTTATGGGATACTTAAGCACTCTACCCACATTTTTTGGGACAAAGTACTCATAATTAGTATGATATATTTAGCACTTCACCCGCATTTCGGGGGTACAAAATTCTTAGAATTACGAGTAGTACGACTGTGATATATGTATTTTGGAGTAGTACGTGGGTTAAACACACGCGCCACGAATAACAAAAACGCTCATCAAACCTACCTCCTCCGGGGTCATGAGGTAGAAGCACCCGTAGACCCTAGCCCCCTTTTTCCGTGCCACCGAGGCTACGCCACCGCCCCCCCACCCCGGGGAGCAGGACCCGAACACTCGGGTGTAACCGTCAAGAAAAGCAGGACAACCACTGTTGTGGTTATTGTTGCCGTTGTTGTTGTTGTTGTTGTTGTTGTTGTTGTTGTTGTTGTTGTTGTTGTTGTTGTTGTTTGTTGTCGTTTGTTGTTGTTTGTCATTGTCGTTGTTGGTGTTGTTGTCGTTGTTTTTGTTCGTTGTTGCCGTTGTTGATGTTGTTTGTTGATGTTGTTTGTTGATGTTGTTCGTTGATGTTTGTTAATGTTGTTTGTTGATGTTGTCGTCGTTGTTGTCATCGTCGCCGATGTTGTTGCATTTGTTGTTGTCGTCGTCGTCATCGTCGTCATCGCCGTCGTCGTGGCCGTCGTTGTTGTTGTGGCGGCGGCGTATTTCCGGCGAGTAGGACGGAGCGTACCACACCCACCGTATATGTACAGCAGAGAGAGAGAGAGAGAAATGGAGTTCAGTACTTGCACTCGCACATAGCACGGGCTAGGACAAGCAAACCAGTTATAACGCCTTCGGCCAGCGTTTTCCTGCAGGAGTAGGCGTGTTTACGCCTCGGCCCAGCTTCGATAAAATGGTTGATCGATAGCTGATTGATAGTCCACACATGTACGAGACAATATGTTAAAAGCGTAACACCTGACACAATGTGGACACTGGGTGTAATTCTCGGTCTGTATTAGCATATATATGTTCCCTGGTATGCCTTGCTTTCAAGGAGCTGGCGATGTCGTAGCCATGTCACCGGCCCGACCCGTGAGATTTAACAAAAAAAAATCCCCACTCGACCCGTCAGATTCCGACTGACCCGTGAGACACGGGTCATGTCGCGGGTCGGTCGGGTCATCTCGACCCGCGAGAGAAAAAAAAAAAAAAAAAGAGTCCCAACCCACAGGTTCGACCCGCGGATCCGGGCCACGGGTCGATACTTGAAATAACAAACTAGTGGCGCTCGGCTGCAGAGGGCCGAGGCGTGAGGTCGAATCCCACCTGCTCAGGTTCTTGTTTTCAGTGGTTGGGGTAAGTAATGGTATGGGTTTCAGTGTGACGTTTTCTTCATGTTAGTTGTATGGCGTTTTATTAAGTCAATAGTATGGCAATTGTATACCTGGTACGTGGGTTTGAGTATGACTCCATCCTGGCACCACTCGACCACATGGTGCTGCTGCGTACGAACTGGGTACATATAATATGTACTGATGTTGTGACTGCTGTATTGCTGTAGTACATGGTGGGTGGGTGGATCGGTTGATGGGGGTGTCGATGGGTTGGTGGATGGGTGGGTGGGTGGGTCGGTCGGTTGGTACGTGGTTGGGTGCTTTCGTACCTCTAGGTGTATGGGTGATGGCCCTGTTATTGTGTTGGTACGAGTACTATGTTTTTGTTCCGCTATACCGGCTAGCGCGGCGAGCCGTAAATCTGGCTATAAGGAATCTACAGCAGTACGAAGCTACTCGTAGAACAAGCCCGCCGCAGACTCCGGGAAACAGCTGGAAACCCTACGTAAAGAAAAAGGGTTGAGAAAAGCAACTTGGAGTCATCGATCCAACTGCTTGCTGCTGTTACAATGACATTCCCAAAGCTCGCTTCGGTCCTCACGATCACCTAAGACGTGCTAAGCTGCTCCTACAGCAGTCCTCTCTCTGGGAAATAATTTTGAGACAGCAGTTGGGCCTAATGCCGTCCCCGCTCTGTCTGGCATACCTGGTACGTCCTAGTTCGGCATAGTTCCGCATAGCTGGAAAATAAGGATACCTTGAGGATGCCGCTATCTTGCGTGGTACGAGGCCACTCACCTAAGTCGTGGGTTCTTAACCCTCGCCCTCAGCTGCCGCTCGTTGTTGCTGCCGTACGAAAACATCCCTATGAAGCGCCCTTGCAGCGTGCTCATAGCTGCGACATCCTCGATGGGCTGGGCGGAAGACGATGTTGACGTTGACTCGGACATACTGTGATGCTGCTACAAAGACAGCAAGAAGTCAATCTTTGTGCTGCCAGTATCACAGCAGCAGATATAGCAGCAGGGCCAGTTGACAACAGCAACTGCATCAAAAGCAGCAGAAGAACTAGCTTGTCCTTTCTCGGGATCTTCTAGAGGAGCTTGTGGCTGTCACACGCACGCACGACGCACGACGCACGCACCCTCTCGCAAGCTTCGTCCCTGCATCCCTGTCCTCCGAAACATAAAAGCCAACAAAGACTAGACGAAACCCAACGTTTTTTTTTTTGTACATATTTTTCGGAATCACCCCCCTTGCCTCTCAGGGTCGTGTGTAGCATCTTCTTTGGGGCCGACGAGTTCGGCCATCACGCTGGTTGTGGACAGTACCTTGAGTCCTCGCCTCCCTCTATCGACAGCGCAGCAGCAGCGGCCTGGGGCAAGCCATGCCGGCCGACTGGGTAGGGCAAGAGTGGATAGTTGGGAGGATTTCGCCGTGGTTGGGAGCTGAAGAGACCCTCGGGCGCGTCTACAACGTGTGCCGGCCATGGCGACAATGGTGAGTTCCTGCGATCGCCGGGCGTCGCCGGCGCATGGCTACTGTTTGGTTGTCGGAATATGCGAGACATTCGCTTGTCCTTGACCCTCCCTCGACCCGACCCCCGGCGGGCTTGGGCTGTTCTGCTTCTTTCTTCGACATGCAGTAGAAGTTGATCACGCCGCGTTTCTCTTCTACATTATTTTCAGTATGATATCACATCACATGTATCATACGAGTGATCTGATATGATGATATGATACTCTACGTCTCTCGTACGTATATACAATGCTGCTGTGTTTTGTGTTTGTTGTTTTTTGTATTTTTTTTGTTGGTTCATTTTGGAAGTTTGGTTCCTCTTGTTAATTGCGTTGACTTAAATATAGTATGCGTACAATATTATTAGTATTATACAATACGCCACGACAGAACATCAAAGAGTACCCCCCAGCTTGTACATTCAAGTAACGTCTTCAGCGAGCCTCATCAGTGCCGTGCCTTGAAAAAGACAGACGCCACGTACGTACCTCTCCCTCCCCTCGCTCCTTGCTCGCGTTTTGCAATGTTTTATGTTTGCTTGTTTGCATCATCCTTCAACATCAGAATAATCAGCTGCCGTGTCCTGTCAGCTGATGACCAATGAACATCTCTGAACTCGCCCTTCGGAAAATCATTCCGGGTGCACTACGTACGAATCGCGAATGCTGTAACTATACGTGTATCAACATACGTACGATTTACGGATGCGTTACGTATTATACAGATACACCCCGGGCCTGGGGTACAAATGTACAAAATGCACGAATGAGCGAATCGTTTTTGTTATCTTGTGTCTCCTCGCTCTTATGTATATGTGTGTGTTCTTCACATTAAACCTTCCTTTCTACCCGTGGACATCCAGCACACCCAGTGTCCGTGCCGATTCTTCATCCTAAAAAGGTACCAGTTCTGTGGTCACAAAACTACGACACAGAGATACTACGCTCAGTGCAGTAAGCAGAGCAGACAATGCAACGCCATATACGACAGGCAAGACCTACCCTGCTAGCAATTCAGGTGCATGAAAGAGAAAAAAAAAAAAAAAAAAAAAAAAAAAAGCGAAAAGCGAAAAGGGAAAAAAGAATAAAAAGCAAACATAATAAAGCAAATCAACACTCTAAAGGTGCGCATGCTAAAGGCCGAGGTGATGGAGGCACTGCTGTACGGGTGTGTGACGTGGACCCTTAGCCAGGAGCACTTCGCTGAGCTCCGAACGGCACACCACAATTTCCTCTTACGGATCATTGGTTTCCAGCGCCGACAACGCACCGACCATCTCATGTCGTACGCCAAGGCTCTCAAGAAGGCACAATGCGAGAGCGTTGAGACGACCATCCGCAAGCGACGCCTCCTATTTGCGGGGGCCTTACAGCGCACGACCAATGAGCGGCTGACCCGGCGGGTAATGTTTGGGACGATCGTCGGTGGGACGAACCCGGGACCTGGCCGCCCAGAAAAGAACTGGGCACAATGTCTAGCAGATGACCTCAGGGTTTTTCGAGCGACAGAGGGCTCCACAGAAAGCTCCCCTTTACTGTTCGGAGCAGAGACGGTACTATGGCCGAGGGCGGCTAAGAAGAGGGGGGTGTGGTATCGGGGGGTCGGCGAGGCGGCGGACCATTTCATGGCGAGGTGGCACAGGGCCGAAGCGGAGAAGAGCTGGCTACGGCATGCAGCTGAGGACGCCAAGAGAGGCGACAAGGAGAGGGGGGGGGGGGGCGGGGGGACCGTACTGATACAGCTGTCGACGAATGCAGAAAACGAAATGGTAGATCGTGCGGCAAGGTATCCGCTCGACTAGTCCGAATTATATTATTTGTTTCCTGTTGATTTGTTCACTGGGGGGGGCGCGGCAGAGGTAGTACCGGCTTTTGACACTGTTTTTGTTTCCAGAGTGGGAATGAGATGGCAAAAGGTGTGACATGGTCCCCGTATCGGTTTTTATAGCAGAGACGGGAACCTGTTATTACCATCGCCTTGAGCTTGCCTTGAGAACGATTTTTCTCTTTTCCTCTGTCGTGTCTTCTTTCTTGCTTTTTTTCCTTGTTTCTCCCTTTGTTTCCACCCTATGCCGGTGTCTTCCTCTTTTTCATGTTGCCTCGCCCGTGCAGCAGTTAGCTGTTCCTCTTGGGCATGTGTGTTTTTCTTCTAGGGGCATTTCTGTCTCCCTGCGTCATTTGCGTCATTTGTATTATGTTTCATTTCATAATTCGTTTTTTATTTGTATTTTTGTTCTTATTTTTTGGTTCGGCTCGTTTCGTTGTGTTCTCGTACCCAGTATGTTAAGCATCTCACTTGCTTTACCCATTAATTTGCGTTTTATTTTGTTTTTGTTTTGTTCTCTGTTTCACAGTCTGTGACCACAGAATTTGTACGACTTATCTCTCTAGGATTGGGAATCAGGACAGGCACTGGGTGTACTGAGGTGGTTGAGTAGAAAGAACGGGTTTAATGTGAAGACAACAACAATAACAACAACAATCAAACAACCAAACAAAAGCATGACATACGATATTCGAGCATTAATCAGGGAATCAGGGAGCAGGGACTTGGGATTTGTAAGGGCCGTTTTTATCGAGCGACTTTTCCCCGAAATTTCCAATATTTTTTCCCAAGAAAACAGGAAAAGCAGAGAAAACAGGAAGCATTTCCAACGTTTGGAAATTTAACAGGGAAGATGAGGGGGGGCAGAATATTTGGAAGGCTTCGTTTTCAAAAAAAAAAAAAAAATGGAAAACAAAAAAAAACGGAAAAATTGGAAATACAAAAAATTGCGCGAAAAACAAAGTTGGGATTTTTGGAAATTCTTGGCTCCGATAAAAATGGTCCTACAGTAATACCGGTCGGTACCAAGTTCTCATCGGTTTTCAACATTATTTTTGGGGGTTTCGGGATTTTTGTGCTGACCCCTGGTGAAAAACGCCTGCGTATATTTAGTTGAAACCCCTACGAATGTTTTTTGGACATTTTTTAGAGTTAATTTTGGTAGTTTTTTTTTTTTTTTTTTTCACGATTCTGGTTTTCGCGAGCGGTTTCCACATTCGGCCAACTTGCGGTATTACCGGTACGTCCGCTCGGAAATCTGCGGTATTACATACGAGTACTACCAGCAGTACATCCGTGCTATTGATAGAGGTGGGCATCGTCTGAGAAGTAACCGATTTATCGGCATTTCTTGGAAACCCTTCAGGGCGTGTCTTGAACTTCACTCGACCGGTTTTAACTGATTGAGAATGGAACCAGATTATTCGTGGTCGTTCATTCCTATGATTTGTTTTGGAGGGGTTTTTGTGTCTGATTCGAAACCGACACTGATCAAACAGGCTGAATGTAAGTTATCCCAACTGATTTTTTTTTTTTGGCGGGACCACCGTATCGCAATGGTGTCGACTCTAGGACAGGGGCACCGTCATGGGGGCAGCGAGTGTTCTTGGCGAAGAGGGTAGGTTCACACGCACATACATACATATATACAGCGCAAGGATCATGCCTCAGATCAGGGTTTGCTATATATAGCTATCCATCCATGCGGCAGGCACCCTCGGGACAAACCTTGAAGTTGTGATATCGCCGCCGCGGCTCGACGAGGACTCCTTGAGTGTTTCTGTATATGGACATAAGTTCGGCTCGGCTCCTTTGGTTACCATAGATACTATAGATAAGTACCATAGACGAATTAATAGATCAATACCCCTGGTAGGTAGGTAGATAGATAGTAGATAGATAGATAGATAGATAAATAGATAGATAGATGGGCATTAGCCAAAAATAGGCATACCTACGCACTTTGCGCCATTTATATCATAGGTACACTGCGTAATGTACACCGGAAACGGCTTCCTGACCCGCCTAATATTGGCCCTGCGCTCCATTGTACCTACAAATGGCTCAAAGTGCGTAGGCACACCTATTATCGGCTACTCATTACACGTATCACCTATTTTTGGCTTCAAGTGTACCTATAAATGGCTCGAATGATCACGTTTTGGCAACTGAAATATAGACAGACGGCCACACCAGATGCCGGGGCTGTCAACCTGTACCTGTCAACCAGATGTGATATTATTAATAGTCGTTTGGGCCACATGCCTTTAATGGGTGTGATCGCGATGCGGAGAAACAGCAATGACGAGTGTGCCCATGCCATTATGCTGAAAGTACAATACACATACTGTAGTGCAGTATATACGTAGTAGGAGCAACTTTGGTATATTATATACGTGTACAGAGTAATACCATACGGTTAAGGGGGTCTCATTTACACAGCCGTTGGCGCTGTCCGGAACAACATTCCATAGCAAATGTGGGTGAATATATATGAGGAAGACAGGTACGGTCGACTGGTTGACAGCCCCGGCATCTGGTGTGGCCGTCTGTCTATATTTCAGTTGCCAAAAAGTGATCGTTCGAGCCATTTATACGTACAGTGGAAGCCAAAAATAGGTGATACGTAAAATGAGTAGCCGATAATAGGTGTACCTACGCACTTTGAGCCATTTGTAGGTACAATGGAGCGCAGGCCCAATATCAGGCGGGCCAGGAAGCCGTTTCCGGTGTACATTACGCAGTGTACCTATATATGGCTCAAAGTGCATAGGTATAGCTATTTTTGGCTAATGCCCTAGATAGATACCTGGTAGATAGATAAACAGAGAGATCTCCACCGGGGACCATGAGAGCCCAGAGCTCTGTCTACTGCTGTAGCTCTGTCCAAATGTGAGGCCCGAAAAATATTACCAGGGTAGTTGTCAAGCATCGGCGGCAGTAAGTATGAACATCCCACTCCTGGTGTGCTGCTTACGTAGCTGGTATTACACAAGTGAAAAGTTATGGCGGCTTGCTGTCTTGCTTTCTTGCAACTGCAGTACTCGTATCACGGCTTCCTTGCTTCTCGTGTTTTGTTTGCCACTTCTGGCAGTCTCCCAGCAGTATTATATACCACGGCTACTGGTGTTGTGTCCTCGAATTATCATATGTGCAACGTACCTCGTAGGATCAGACTATGGAAATGGGTCACTCAATACATCAACCAACCAATGGAACTAACTTGACATAATAATACGACTCGCTTGCCTGCACCCCCTCTCCCAAATGTACACCTGCACCACCCCCTCCTCACCCCCTCCGCCGCCCCCCCACATCCCCTTCACTCCCCTACCCCACCACCACCACCACCCACTCACTCCCCTTCCACACTCCCCCTGTCTCTCCACCCCCCTGCCCCCCTTCCACCTTACCCTAAACCCCACCCCGCTCACCTCTGATCATCCCCCCCTCTCCCCTCCCCGATAACCCCCCACCCCCACTCAAACCAAAAGGTGCAATAGCTTGACAGTACTCGATATCGGAAGCGACTTCCAGTGCCTGCGCGGCTCTCCAGGAGGTGCCAGCAGCAGCGATAGCAGCGGAGGCGGCGGCGGGGGCGGGGGCGGCGGCCGTGGTGTGGGTGTTAGTAGTGGTGTTGGTAGTGGCGGCGGAGGCGGTTATTCGAGCGGGGGCGGCCTTTCCATCCCCCTGTTTCTTCCCCTTGTGCCGTCCAGCCTACAGGAGCTCAATCTGTCGGGGGCGTGGACTGCGCTCCACGCCAGGGAGCTCGGCACGATTAGGAGGGGGTGCCGTCTGCGCAAGCTTGCCATCACCGGCGTACGGTGAGAGTGGTGGTGGTGGTGGGTAGGGTGGTTGGGGGGGGGGGGATGAGGGGGTACTCAATGGTGTTGGATGTCGTATCGAAAGTTGAGATATATCGAAATATCGAACTCTTGCTATATCGAAATATCGTACTTTCGATAATATGGAAATATCGTACTTTCGATATTATCGAAATATCGAACTTTCGATATATCGAAAAATCGAACGTGTTTTCCCTCCATCCCGTATATTAGGGCATCTCCGTCTTTTTTTTCATGCAGGTACTGAGGGAAAGCTCCGGTTTATCAAATGTCGAAATCGTATATATCGATTTGTTTTTTTTTTTCGTTTTGTCGACATCGGATCGAACTCAATGATCGTTCGATATCCGATATCCAACACTCCTACTGTAGTACTAACGTCATGTATGGCCGTAGTCGTACTTCAGTATGACCATAGACCGCCGCATCTCTACAATCCCGGGACGACGGAGCACGTCGGGTTTCCACCGACCAGGCGGACATTTTGATTGCTTGGCTGCCAAGCCCGAGGCGCCGTGAGGCATTCGGCGATTCGCATGGAGGGTGAGCTCTGCCTCCTACTGCGAATTGCTTGTCAGGCGGGTTTTGGCAACTTGTGTGCGTAACTTTTCTATTAATAGCATAAGGATGACAAGCGCCGAATTAAGGGGTGGGGGGTGGGCGGGGAGGGGGAGGGGGAGGGGGAGGGTCATGTTGTGGTGCTGGTGGTGGTGGTATGTTGTTGGTAGAGGTATGTTGGAGTTGGTGGTGGTGGGGATAGTGGTGGTTGTTGTTTTTTTGTGTCGTTGCTGTTGTTTGTTGCGCTGTTGGTGTCGTTGGTATCGTTGGTGTCGTTCTCCCATTTAAGCATGTGTTATCTTGTAGTCAGTGTGGTCCCCCCAAGACAAGAGTTAGCTATATCTAGATGTCCGAATTTGGCAAGTAAAGAAAGAACAAAGCCACAGGCAAGCCAAGCAAGCTGGGGCAAGTGGTACACAGCACTACACAGCAGTACACAGCAAGCAACGGTTGGGGCGTGAGCGGGGTCGTTTTTTTTGTCCCGTTGAGTAGCTTTCAAGCTGCTGTATGAATACGTACATTTACCTGGTAGCATGTTGATATCGTATGCTTGGTACTACGTATCATACCAGGTATTGAAGTCATGGTACAATTAGGTGTTGCGCTGTTGCGCTGGCGCAACATTTGGCCAAAATAACGGTTTTGCGCAACAGTCGCCGCGAGGCTAGTTGCGCGCAGCGCAACACGCGTTTTTGGGCGCGCAACATGTTCGCCGCAGGCTAAACAAATTGTTGCGCGTTTTTTTCTCGCCGGGGTCGAGAAAAAAAATTGGGGGTCTTTTTTTCTTGATAAAATAGTCGTAATTGGACATCTTTTAGGCTTTTTAGGCGTACATTCGCCCAAAGATCGCCATTTTTTCGCTTTTTTCGCTTTTTTCACTCCGGCGGCGGCGGCGGCGGGGGGGGGGGGGGGGTGGTCGGGGCTTGCGGCGCCTGCGGCGCGCAACACGCGCCTCAGGCGTGTTGCGGTGCGCGCAACACTCCTTGAGTCGCCTGTTGCGCTGCGCGCAACAGACCCCGACCCACTAATTAATGCCCTGGTACATACGAGTATATATGAATATGTACATACATATTATATCAAACCAGGTATGATATACAGTAATATGCAGCTTGTTGCTGTTTTGTAGATGACCAAATGTGTGGCACGGCCATGATACCAAGTCTGCTGCTGCTGCTGCTGCTGCTGCTGCTGCTGCTGCTGCTGCTGCTGCTGCTGCTGCTGCTTCGTTTAGCTCCCCCTTGGTGAGTGCTTGACGGCCTTACGGGGGCCGCTGCTTATCCTCGATGCCCGCCGAAACCTCGGCCGGGATTCCGGATACCGGATACCACTATGTCCTATATATGTGTAAGGACCGTTTGGATTCAATATTAATAAACAAACTGTTCTTATACTTCGGTTCAGAGTAGCAGGCATTTTCGCGCCGGGCACTTTTTCTCGGTGTGTTTTACGTACTCGTATATACGAACTACAGACAGTATTTTTTACAAATATATACGTATGCACTATTAATAGGTGCACTGATGTAGATGGGTAGAAAGAGCGAGTTTGATGTGAAGACAACACACACATATGACTAGTTTTTATAAATATGCATACGAAACAAACTCCTTCTCAGGTAGTGTATGATACCCTCTCGCATTATATTCAAACCGTCGCGAATCAATCATATCATATCGTATCATACATCGATCAAAGTGCACAGCAGCAGCGGGGGCGGCGGCGGCGGCGGCGGCGGTAGCGAGCCCCTCCTGTTTTTCTCAAAAAATAATACGCGTATATACGTATGCGGTGCGGGTCGCGCGCGCTCGCGGCTGGTTGGTTCTGTTTTCGAAACTTGTCGGGGAGTTTTTTTTTGTTTCTCGTTTTTTCCCCCCCCCAATATATGGTGCGGCTCGCGGCCGGTTCTGGTTTTGAAACTTTCGGGGGATTTTTCATTACCTGGTGAGGGTCGCAGCCGGTTCTGGTGTTCAGAACACCATTCGTTTTTTTTTGTTAAACCTCAGTACCTGGTATATGGTATATATGGGGAGGTGGATGGGTTTGTTTTTTCAGGAATGGTCACTGCTGCCGCTTGCTTGCTTGCTGCTTGCTCACTGCTGCTGCTGCTTGCTTAGTGCTTGCTTGCTTGCGGCTGCTTGCTCACTGCTGCTGCTTGCTTGCTGCTTGCACCGGCACCTGCTGTTTTGTGAAAAAGGTTCCTCTGTAATGAGTAATGAGGTTACTTATCGCTGACGACTTATAGATGTACCACTCCAATATTTGTCCAAGTTAATCCAATAGGCCCTCATAAAATTGGACAGAATGGTACATATATACTCGTAAGCCGCCCACAAATAGTTGTACGTATTTTAAAAACGCCTCTCATCTCAACTATTAATAAGTAATGAGAGATGGAGAATCTTCTTTGGAAACTCATGTTTTTATAGGCTGCGTGCGTGATGCTTCGACCTCGCCTGCTCCGGCGCGGGATAGGGGGGGTGGGTACTCATGCCGTGCGTGGCCGTAGTCGTATGACCATAGACCCTCGCACCCCTACAATGCCGGGACGGAGCACGTTGGGTTTTAACCGACCAGGTAGACATTGATTGCTTGCACCAAGCGCGAAGCAAGCACCGTGAGGTGTTTGTTTGTTCGGCGAGGTCGCATGAAGGGTGACCTGCATCCTACTCGGGACCGCTTGTGAGGGGGACTTGCATGTGGATGACAGCGCCCAATGAATTGATTTGATTTTTGGTGGGGGGGGGGCGTACTCATTTGTTGCTTGCCTTAGTCATTTGACCATTGGCCACGCATCCCTTTCGAGACGGAGCACCGTTCCTACTCCTGATAGGGGGGGTGTACTCATGTCGTGCACGGCCGTAGTCATATGACTATAGACCCTCGCATCCCTACAATGCCGGGACGGAGCACGTTGGGTTTTCACCAACCAGGCAGACATTGCTTGCACCAAGCGCGAGCCGTGAGGTATTGGGCGGGGGGGTTACTCAATTGTTGCTTGCCTCAAGTCATTTCACCATTCAACACACGCATCCCTTTTGAAACGGTGGGGGGGGTAGTTTGTATGACCTATGAGGCTAATAGCCGGTGTATCCCCCCGGCTGGTAATACTACCAGGTATAACACCCAGGGCGAACAGGACCATTTACAAAGACTACGTAGAATCGCAATTTAACGAGGTATTTCCGAGACGAAAAACGGTGTTTGCTATCGTAATTCAGTGCATTCGTGTACTTTATCGTCGGTAGAAAAAAAAAATATATATATATAATATAAATACATCTATTAATAGAATATATATGTGGGTACTAATAAGATATGTATATATATATGCCCGCAGCCCTCTAGGGAAAAGTTCGTTTTCTGGATTAAAACTAAGATGTAATCATCCACCCCCCCCCCTTTAAGAATAGAGGGGCCAAAGGAGGCTAAACAGGAAGGGGATAGGATTACTTAGCAAAAAGTTTCTTTGTAATATATGAAAACAGCGTAATGAGCGCCCAAATGTTGGAGGTGTCTCTATTAGGAGTAGGAACGGTGCTCCATCTCGAAAGGGATGCGTGGTCAATGGTGAAACGACTAAGGCAAGCAACAAATGAGTACGCCCCCCCCCCCATCCCAACCCGTCATGCTCCGTCCCGGTATTATAGGGATGCGAGGGTCTATGGTCATACGACTACGGCCATGCCTGTATATCGAGTACACCCCCCCTACCCCCCTCCGT
>MEHQ01002957.1:875129-953387 GCA_008828725.1 Saccharina japonica | reverse complement strand
CCTCCGTGGCGAGTCGCGGCATGTCGCGACACGTCATGGACACTGCCGCGACGTGTCGCGACATGCCGCGGACAGTGCCACGAAGAAGTCAAATAATGCAGCGAGATAGGATGATGATCCCTACGATCACGTAGTTCCATTTGGTTGACTCCCGATTTTACTGTAGTAATGATGATACGGTCCTGGCTTCAGCTTTCAAGGCCGAAGAAACAGGCGAGTGCGGTGATGTTTTGGTCAGAATGGGGGATGGAGAGTCGGCTTGACACGTAGGAGACAAGGCCTGGCTGTGCGATAGTGGGGCGTCTAATCACACGACGCCCTCACTTAAGCTGCGCATCGCAGACGGCTCAACTCGCTCAATCGAAGGATACGGTATTATTTACAAAACCTCGACCGCTACGCACAAATGACTAACTCCTGTTGGAAGGCCTTCGCCAATCTACAGTAGTCACGAAGCCACCGTTCTTAAGTTTTTGTCATTATGCCACCTTTCTGAGTGCAAGGTACAGGGGGTCCCAGGGAGGGATGTACATTATTTGACTTAGGCCTGCCAGGCAGACGGAGACATTCGGAGTTTCCGCCACAGAGCCGGTAGATTGGCACCCAACAATAACTAGGGAACAACACCTTGTTCTGGCCTACTCGATGTAACGTCAATGTTGACGATCATTGACCCCGTAGGCTACTCGCTACTGTTGTGTACCACAGGCAGGAACGCACCTATCTTTAATACGCCCCCCCGATGGAGGCGACAAACAGGCGTAACCATAGACTGAAGCGAGCGAATACAGTACCACTATTTACATACCTGGTAGGCAGATAGGTACTAAAGTCCATCGCATGGTATGGGTACGTAGGCTCGGGTAGTGCCTTGGGTAGTATTTAAATCCCAAATCAACCAAAATAATCAACATTTGAGACGTGATCAATCATGATTTCGCGGTGGCGGTTAGTTGATTGTTTTCATCGTATGCATTAAAGTATCGAAAATCTTGACTTGGAAATAGTGACTCAATCAACTCCATACTGAAATCAAGTGCTATGTTTTTTTGTGGAAACGCGGACCGCGACCACTCGCCGAGCTTACGGAACGGAAGCACGAGACTTCCCACGTAGCGGGCCGTGACATGTGCCAAGCCATGTGTGAAGGAACCGCCGCGATCGTGTGGTGGCGGCATTCTTGAGCAGGATTTAACTGCCTCCGTATAAAAAACACAACAGAATAACCACGGTCAGAAAAATATGAGAGGTCTGACTGTCGCGGCATGTTGCGACATGCCGCGACACCCCGCTACGTGCCGCGACATGACGCGGACAGTGCCACGACATATCGCGGAACGTCATGTCCGCGGCGTGTGTCGCGTGTGTCGCGGCAAGCGCCGCGACGAGTGTCGCGGAAATCACCGCGGCGTGTGTCGTGGCGTGTGTCGCGGCAAGCACCACGGCAAGCACCGCGGCGAGAGTCGTGGCAAGTGTCGCGGCGTGTGTCGTGGCGAGTGTCGCGGCGTGTGTCGCGGCGAGTGTCGCGGCGTGTGTCACGGCGTGTGTCGCGGCAAGCTCCACGGCGAGTGTCCTAACCCTAACCCTAACCCTAACGCTAACGCCCCTACACACGCCACAACACACGCTGCGACACACAGCGCGAAACTAGACGCGACACTAGCCGCGACACACGCCGCGACATTTGACGCGAAACTTGTGGCGACACTTGCCGCGACACGTGTCAAGGTACTTTCCACAGCGCATGCCGTGGCAGTTGCCTTGGCGCTGGCCGTGGCATGTCGCGGCGAGTACCGTGGCCACTGCCACGGGAATAACCGTGGCGCGATCCGCGACGGCGCCAACGTATCGGGGCATCTCGCGACATGCCGTGACACGTACCGCCGGCAGGGCCACGGAAAAGTCAAATAATGTAGATCTGTGGCCCCAGGCCCTCGACCATCGCCGTGTGCTCGACGTCCGCGAGGGCCTGCAGCGTGAAGGGGCGCACGGCATGTGTTTGAGTAACAACACCGCCGAAGGGACATGAAACGAGGCGATGCCCGGCAGAGGGCGAACAGGACGGCTGCCCTGCAGGACCGGGCTTCCGACTCCGACTTGGATCCACCAGCCTTCCTACCCTCCCTGATTTACCCTATGACACAGACGACAACGCAGGTAGGTGTGTGTCGCACGATACCAAAAACTCTGTTTAGGCCTGTTTCGCCTGTGGAGGCGGGCCTAATTGTAGATAATAATAGTAGCATGTACGGTTTACAAAGACGTTTTTTTACCGTACATTGTAGTATATACATTACCTGGTTCTGACGCGACATTGGCATTGGCACTTTAAGACGAGGCCGCTATTTTCTACTGGTACGCCCTTACGTTTCTGTTGTGTTTGTTTGTTTTGTGATGAGCAGCACTACTCTTTCAAGTATCCTCGTTAGGTATAAATACCTGTGTATTCTGCCACGCACGACTTCACGTCCCTTCTGTTTTCCAACTGTTAAAAACATAATCGTATTGAAGTCGTATACTCGTATGGTTCATACTTTTTCAGATGTTTCTACAGTACAACACAACAAGTAGCTATTTGTATTCGCTTTAATTTCCTATCTTTGTTGTAAATATATGTTTGTCTTTGTTCGGCATCTACAGAAGTTCTGTCACGATGATGTTGCTACACGTATTACGTGGATGTGGGTTGTTGCGTAGGAAGTCACTACAGTAATGTTCAAGCCGGATCGAGTATTGGAGCAGAATCGCGTTTAATTTGTACATTAGGACACGAAACGCCTGTACTATCGTCGTTGAAATTAACATACGATTCGCCCGTTCATTGGAAAATAAACCAGGAGGTGCGGCCGACCAATCCGGGAGCGGCGTCGCCGCCCAGGACTACTGTGGTCATGGCCGAAACGCAGGAGTGAACCGTCACTGCTGCAAGCGAAGGCTATAAGATGCCGCTTGTGTTCTGCGTACGCGACATATTGCTTCCAGGCCCTAGCGTGCCACAGACGCGTATACTTCGGGCATATGTACTAGGGAATAAAAGGCCCTCCCGCCCCCACGGCGGTAGGGCCAGCTCGATGCATGTATATTACGAAGACGACATATGAGCTAAGGCCGATGCAGCGAAAGGCAGGCCATACGTATTCATACAACTTATCAGCTATGCATACTCGTACAGTCAGCATCCGTCGCGAGTAGTACCAGACAGACCAAAACGCACACTGCAGTGGCGGATGGTCTTGTTAAGTGGTGCATGCGGTGAAAACTTAACACGTACTACTACTGCTGTAACTACTATTATTACCACTACTGCTGATTGAAATATCGATGCCGACGCGACTATGCTCTCGCGGAAGCTATCGTATCGGTGGGTGTACGAGTGCTGTCTCCTGCACTCGTATCATGCCTGGCAGTATACGAGTCCTGGAACCTGGTATATCTCGTGGATGCTGCCGTGTATGGGTGCATGGCGTGTTGTGTTTCGGCGTACGATGCGCTGACTGATACCTCGTATCTCCCGTCCATGAAGTTGACAAGTTTGAAATCCTACTGTAGTAGATATAGCGACACAACCTCTACGGTATATTAAATAAAATTATTATAAATATGTCAGCTGTGAGTTCAACCGATTGAATAGTAGATACTTAACTTTGCGAGCTGCGTAGAATTTTTGTTCTATGTGTTATTTGTGGTATTGGTTTAGGCTTCGTGATGTACTGCCTGGTGGTTACTACTCGATTTTGTTGAACAGTAACATGCTATCAATTGACTCGTCGAAACGTAACTACAATGAATGGTACTCGTCGTACATATTGCTGTTCCAGAAACGCAGCTTCTACGGCGGGGACTGGTGTCATCGACTCTAAGATAGAGGTCGACGTTGTGATACACCAACCATCACAGTATACCATCGCCAGGTATATGTATACGGTACACCTTGCCATAGCGCTTTTCTCCTCATGTCGCCAAACGTAGATGACGAGCACACGACCAAAGACTCGATGCGGCAAGATGCGGCGAGAAAAAAAACAAAATAATTGCAGGTTCTTTAACCGACCCAGACAACGCTGGATGGATGCATTACGTGGGTGTTTTCCTTTGCGAGTCTTTTTGTACGAAGCATACTCCGTACTCCGTTTCTGCATGTCGCTGCAATGCTACTATCACTGTACAACTGCTGCCTACTGCTGTTAATTTTTACTTTTGACCCCTACCTCGTACGTAAACCATCAGTATACCATCGCCAGGTGTACGTACACGATACATCTTGCCATAGCGCTTTTCTCTATTTCCTAGAGCACCGATCGGCACACAATATACTCGTACATGCGTGGGTCCATGGGTCTATTCGTGTCGCACATACCGGACAACACATACGTCAAGTACTACGACGGGGCTTCGTCTCGTCAGCTCTAGGGGGTCCCTCTGATAGGAGCTTCGACGGTTGCACGAGGGAGCTTACAAAACGTGATTTTCGAGTGTGTGAGATATATTAAAAAAAAACAAGTTGGTATTAAAGACAACTCTATTTTGAAGTTGTTATTTGGGCATCACACTGTCTATATACAATAGATAGGTATGTGCAGGCGCACCGTTCAATCGCACGTCCTCACAATTGTCTGTCTGTCGCGGTGCTTTCTCCAGATCGTGGATCATATGGAGGACGGCCGGTACTGGAGCACCTCATTTTACAGCTTTAAGGGTGCCGCCGTATGGTCTGGTGTATAATAATTAATATTAGTAACAGTTTGGTATCACACGGAGCTTGGCGTTTTTCAGGGGGCGGATGGGTGTGGACTTGTCGTCGTCGTGGATGCGATTGCGTGTGTTCATATATATATATATACATATACATTCAATACATATGTACCTGATACTACACTATCATTTGGCACGGTGTGATCACTGGCACGGCCGTCACAACTCTGACGATGCATTTACGGTACGGTACATCTCCGTACGAGGTATCATATGTCCGTCCGATGAATTTTTCGTTTTGTTTGCAAATGTTTTGACGTTTCAGAATCCTCACTGTTCCAAACGACAGACGTGTCCCCAGTTTAATATACCATCAAAACCCCGAGTCGAATCAGATGCATCATCGTTATTGATTTGTCTGCAAGCAGTATTGACGTAGTAGCAAGTCAAACTCCGTGTTCCAGTCTTCATACGACTGAACAAACAACAATAACGAAAAACAAAAAGACGCAATACTTAATGTATGAGACAAACTCCGCGACGGCAGAAGACGACAAAACAACAAAAGTACGGTACTGCACTGCAAATGCTTCGTGTATACTCGGACCCCCTTTTACCCCCTTGGACGTTGGAACCGGCACTTCAACCAACTACAATATTACTAGTCCGCCCAGTGATGATGTGGACTATAACAGAGCCTGGTGAGCGCCACCGCTGGGATGATAGGTGATACCATCGGCATCCCATAGGGCGATTTCCTTATTGCACTTACTGTACGCAAGTATGTATACTAATAGAGGGAAAGTGGGGTGTAGGTAGTTGTCTACATGTAGTGCACTCCCCACTCACTGTCGTCGCGATCCACCCGAACAAACTCGTCGTATTCGGTCAACCAGTACGTTTTTTCTGGTCTATTAGCACATCACTGAGACGAAGTGCACATGTATTTCCCACTCTCGCGATCCAAGCGAACAATCTCGTCGCACTCGGTCGCTGGTAAGTGTTGTTCTGGTGTAGTAGCAGATAACTAAGCCGAAGTGCACATGTACTCCCCACTGTCGCGATCCACCCGGACAATTTCATACTCGGTCGCTGGCACGTCCTCCGCGGCAACGTCGAACTTTGCGTTGACGGCGTAAAGCGAGTTTCCCTTTCGCCCCGCAGTGGTAGGGGTGTCGAAGAGGGCGCTTGTCAGGCCGCGGGGCACAACAGAGCCGCACGTCAGGTCTGCCGAAAGGGAGATCTGCGCATGTGAGAGCGGACAGCAGTGAGGTATTGAAAGCTGGGTCAGTACTTTCAGCAAAGGAAGGCCAATATGTTGAAATGGAGATCTGCGTGAGAGCGGACAGCAGTGGGGTATTGGAATCATGGTCAGTGTGTTAGCACTTTGGAAGGCTCATGCTTGTGGACCCGACGCGCTGATGACAGAGCTGAAACGGACGTGACGCTGCATTCGCAAGTCGTTCGATTGCATAAATACGAACACCCTCAGTCACGTGCTACGGTCGTATTCATAGTACTCGTTGGGTCTGGGGACTTTATTTGTTATTGTTAGTCGTCACGCTTGAGGAGCCTTACGATAAAAACATCCAACAACCGATTTCGAGGAAGAAAGGCTAAAGCCGGTTTTCCATACATAACAGATCACAGTAAATATATTTTGCGTTGTTTGAGAGTTGTAGTGGTTGGGTTACAGTAACCTCAATACCTGCTGTAGTGTGGTTCTTTAGAAGGTTCGAATGGAAGGAAGGGTCTAGCGGAGGAAATCAGTGGTCGCGCGATAGCCAGAATAGTTACGGCCGCTGGATCCAGAAAACAGCATGGCGAGAAGTGTCGTCCACGCCAGAACAAAAACCATCACATCTGAGGGAGACGACGCAAGTGCCGCGTAGACGCTGATTCATCCCTGCAGACCGGAAGTTATCCATCTCCCCTCTGCGCGTCGTAATCGCCACTGCACATCACTACGAGTAGCCCCGGCCAAGTCGTTATCCTTCAGCCAAGACCCACAAGTCTTGCTGTCGACGTGCTACGACATATATACCTCGCTGATTTGCTGCAGCCCGGAGACGCTGCGACGACCATTATCGACAGCCCAAAGCGTGTTTTGGCGCAGAACCTGTTCGTTTTGCGCGCGAGTGCAACAGGGATATCAGTGTGTACAATTATACAGCATACCGGTAAAACATAGGGTAGATGCAAGGGCGACGTTGGATGCAAGCGTTGCACGCACACTATATAGTTGAGCGACGTCGGATATGATTTCGAGCGAACCGAGCTGCCAATTCATACGGCTTCCTAACATAGGGTATGCCTCAATGCCTTACTTTGTGGCATGCCTTGCTTTATGGCAAGGTGAAGTCAGAGATCCTGTACCAAAACCAAAGCTGAAGCCGGAAGTCCGCGTTTTTCGATAGTAAATCTCCATTTTTTGTTTTCAAGCTTTTCACCAGCTTTTCACAGGAATCATAACCCACGCTGGATCCAAACACCACGTATCCCCATACGTTTATACGCCATATTTAGCTACAATGACTACTATTAATACAGGGTTCCTATAATAGCGAGTGCTGCTATTAAGGAGCCCCTTAATACAGTACCAGTAGTGTACCCTTTTTCCATGCCCATCTTTGGGCAGACGGAGCACCCCAACCGGAACGGGCACTCAACCTGATTTTTGTAGAGTGAAGATCAGGATGAATGGCAGAGTAAATAATATTTACTGTAGTACGAACGCCGAATGACACGCTATGTAACACGGCTCCTGGGGTGTATGTCGGAGGCGTTTTTCTCCCGTATTAGGGGGCCGCACACGACGGAAATGGAGGCGCTGGAAAAGTCTCGTCGAGACATTTCCATACAAGGACTGCAGGGCATTTGGACCATCCCCGTTCACGCTAAACTCGGCTTCGGAATCTGTCCGAGAGGGTGCACTATATTATCATATTGAATACAGTATACGGTATATTATCATCTTGATTACGGTATACGGTATATTATCATCGTGATTACAGCAGTATACAGTATGTTATCATATTGATTACGGTATATGGTATGCTCTGCGTAGCGTTTGTTAGGCTGCGAATGCCTTGCTCCTCTGGACGAATGGAACACAACAAGCCGCGTAGGTCAACCAACACGCTAGCGTAATATACCGAGGGAGAGACACCCAACAATGGTGATGTCGCTGATGTAGACGCGGTTCATCGTGGTATTCCAATGGCGACGAAAGCACCACGAACAACAAATAGCTGACATACTTCTCGAGAGTATGACCACTATGTTACATGCATGCTATGTGCTTGGACGCTAATGTCCCTGTCTACAAACAAACTCGGTTCTAACACACTCACTCGAGATGTGATACAGCAAAAACTCAATTCCACAGAGACATATTACCGAGGGCGGGGCCTCGATACTGAAATACGAATAGCCGAACTCAGTCAGGGTATACTATATTACAATAATTTTTTCGGCCCCCTCACAGTTACGCTACGCGGGTACGCGTACTGACCATGTTTCTATCCACCGACCGTTTCAGCCGACGAGCTGATATGTAAACCGTCTCTAGCACCGATTATACTTGTTCGGCTAAGATACAACCGGTAAATTTTGTTCAACAAATTCAACCTTCTATCCATGCATGCAAGCATGTATCATGTATCGGCCCAACTTCTTCCCCTGCAAATGCCTGCATGCCTGGGTGTACCGCAGGTCCTATCCACTATGGTCCCCCGTATTACTACTATGTACCGACGTCCACGATCAAGCATGGCATGCAGCACACACATAGAATAAACAATGGCTACTTAACAAACATGCATAATATGACTACCGTGGTAATCGATATTACCATGCGAAGAGTTGCCTCGATCTCGAGGAGAAGTAGGTAAGTTGCCTGGGGGCCCACGAGGCAACGGGAACAGATGGAAATATATACGAAAAGTAGACTCTCACCAAGCCGTCTGCGTGGACAAGAACGCCTCCAAGGTCTATGAGGGCGGCGGTACCGGTTTCAGGATCGACGGTGAAGATTTGACCAGCGTGGCTGTTTACCACGATCAGAACGCTACCGTCGTCGTTGGCCTGTAAATATATGTCGAAAAATATCAGAGCAAGCACCACGTTAGGAGGACAACGTCACGGCTGGATTGCGCAGAAGAGGCATTAAGTATAAGCTGGTTGACGCACGAACAACATTAGACAACTCAAGCCGTGCAAGCCATTCATAGGGGGGGACAAGGTTCACGAGTTGTTTTTACCCACCCACGACAAGCCGCGCACCCGATACGCAGGTTGTCCCTTGCAGTATTAAAATGGTGCAACAAACACCCCATCCACACAAACTCCAAGCAAACTGTCCCTAAAACTGAAAACTTGCGTGCAGTTTGGAAAGGGTTCAGGTTCAGGGTTCGCGTCCATATATTACAGGAGTATCCGATATATTACAGGAGTATCCGGTACAAAAAACATCCAGAACCAAGTATGGTATGTATGTTTACCGGGGACATCGGATTCAGGCCCAACTCAATACACTATAAATATAGGAGTCAGAAGAAAGTATGGTGTGTAAATACAGAGGGATATGCCTGGCTTTGGGGAACGTCGTGGGGTATGATCACCGCCCCCCGTAAATGGTGACATCACCACGCACAATGATTCAGAGTTGCACCAGACTTTGCAAACTACGATGGAATATTAACATGATGGGGGCATCCCATGGGTTTGGCATATTCTAACGAGCATTATGTACGCAGTAAATCAACGTATATATGATACCGGGTGCAAGGGACGCGTGCTGCGATAGAGATAAGAGGTATACCGTTTTTTGGCAGAAATATTTTCTGAATGACCTACTAAAGGCTATTAAAGGGCTATTAGGGCCCGAATTAACGAGTATAAAATAAATTCAATTTGTGGAAAAAATAAAATTCAAATTCGCTTTTCATTGGTCAACACACGCACCAGCACCAAAGAGCCTTTTAGCCCTTTAATAGCCCTTTAATAGCCTTTAGTAGGTCTTTGGTGCTGGTGCGTGTGTTGACCAATGAAAAGCGAATTTGAATTTTATTTTTTCCAAATTGAATTTATTTTATACTCGTTAGTTCGGGCCCTTAAAGGGCTATGAAAGGCTCCTTAACCCAAAAGGGTCGGAATACTCGTACAACTATTGTGTTGCAACATTTTCCTTTGTTTGGATGAGGTATAGAGCTCCTCAAATGACCATACCACCTTCAGAAATACCATGACGTACCTCATACCATGGCATGCGTCAAGGCATGGTACAAGGTTCCTGGGTCCCCACTTGAGGACTCTGCCCGTCAGTCATCAGTCATCCGTCATCAGTCAGTCATCAGTCAACAGTGGTAACAAAAGGTTTCGCCTAAACGTGCTACCCTATCGTACGGATAGGACGCATCGGCTGTCTTTCGGCAACTGCTGTGCGCTGCTTTGGTTTCAGCCAGGCATTTGCTCACCACAATGCCATTCCCGTTGATCTCCCCTTCCACGAAGCCGAAGTCCTCACTGAGCGTGATCGTGTTTGCGTCGGTGACTGCCAGATCCACTATCTCCCCACTATCCGCGTCTAGCGGGACCTGCGTGTGCGGTGTGGTGTTGTGAATGGTGAATGGTGAATGGTGAAAGCGGTTCAGACAAGGGGGGCGGGAATGGCCGTACTATAAATAGCACGTGATTGTGGCCCTCGGGGAGACCTGCAGCGCCTACGGAGAAGCCGTTGACCAGTAGTGGAATGCATGGGCATTTGAGACATTGCAGCTCTTGCTAGTACAGGGGAACACAGTGTATTATTAGTATCTACTTCAGTACTATTATAAATCAGAACCAAATGTGGTGTGTAAACATCTACCAGGTATACGGGGATGTGGTTTTTGGGTTTGTGGTGGGTTCTGGTGTTCTGATGTTCTGACGTGCTGTTTTCATTTTTGTCCCACCCCATTTTTTATGTTCGCCATTCCTTTCTCCTTCCCAGTCGTAACTCAGGTCCGGGGTCGCAAAGAAGGCGCTTCTCCCTCCTCCCCACTACGGCTCGCGTCTTGGATTTTTATCTCGAGAAGGCTTCGGCCCTTTCTTTCCCTCGTGCTGGTTCTGCTGGTGGTGCAGCTGGTCCTGCTGGTTGTGGGGGCATATCACCTAAACACAACTGTCCGGCTTTTAACCCCTTTAGGACTGCAGTCCCGTTTTGGGGACAAACCACTCTAATTCTAAGTAATTTGTCCCCAAAACGGGACTCCAGTCCTATAAGGGTTAAGAACAAAACCACAAACTAACCTACTAATGAGGATTTTGAACCCGATGAAGCGAAGCTCCCGAGGCTTCAAAGAAGCCTCCTCCTTATTGGGTCGCATGTACGCCCAGAGCAGCACACACAGGTATTGAATAAGTGATTTGGCGCTGGGACCCAACCTGCTGAGGGTCACGTTATTTACGTATCTCCGTCGGTACCCATATGTATGCATTGTATGTATGTTTGTATTGCGCCGACAATGAAGGGATGAAATGTCCATTTCACGACCCACACTCCATCGATGGTGGCTGCGTCCGGTGTTGGAAAAACCGGAAACATAGGGAGAACAGTCTATCGCCTGTTTCGTGGCAAGCGATCAGAAGCTCCGCGAGGGAGCTGGGCTAGAGTGGGCCCTCTTCCATCTCCTCCCCTCCAATGAAGAATGACAACCTGCTTTTTGTTCGTTCAGCGGTCGAGTTTCGACTGTTCCATTTGTTCTATGGCGATTTGCCTTGACCCATTCAGAACTGAAAAACATGTCCCACACTAATTCCAAGTATTTTATCCAAATTCGTGGGACCAGTTCTTAAGGGGTTAAGATTCCAATGTTTAACTTTCTGAAATTTTCGGCAAGGATATAAGCGGGCTCGAACAGGAGCCATCGACGCGTGCTCACGACACAAGGCATCGCACTGCTTCAAATAAGCTAAGTCGCGTTGGGAATTGTCTCGACCCCATCCGCAGCTATTAATAGTGGTACCGTCTCGTGGGGGTCTACGGACGTGATACTGACGTAGTCGGTGGGTAGCCTGGAAGCGACAAAAAGAAAAATCACCAGGTGAGTGAGTAGTATTCGCCGCTTTATCCTCTACTGCGGACAACTCCCGGTATGTACTCGCACGACACACGGCCGCCACACGACAGGCACTACCGAGTAACACAGCAGGCGTGATCCTGTTCGTCTTCGCCCTGTCCGCTGCTATATCCGTAGTAGCTCGTGATTCACTGTAGCCGCTGTTCTCGGTGCCTGGGATAAGGCATACCAAATACAGCAAACACGATAACCTCAAGAGCAAAGCAAGGGTGTTTAGTAGATGTCCGGCTGTGTGGCAAACAACGACTAGATCTCGTACAATAACGGAGACACCGACTGCCTCGAGGGCGGTTGACTGTTGTGCTGCTACTCGTTCGTGGGACTGTTGCTGCTGATTGCAGCTGCTGCCGCCACTAGAGCTGCTGCTTCTTGATCTATTGAGGTGATGTTGTTGCTGCTTGGTGCTGCTGTGGCTGCTTGATGCTGGAATATCCTTCAGAACAACTACAGTGTGTGTCTATCGTACTTGATCGTACTACTGCTACTTCTGTGCCATGTCCTGTCCTCGTTATTTTGTGTCTACCCTGTTCTGCCCAACGACATCAGTGCACCCTGTGTCAATCCTGATTATTTAACCAAGAGTGGTATCTGGTACGAGTATGATATGTACCAAAGCGTTGTGGGTCACAGACTACTGTGCTTGCGACAAAGAGAAAAACAACATAATCGCGTATTCGCAAAGTAATCGTGAGCACGTATGTTCTTGACACACATAGTAGTATAGCTCTTGCCCCCATCGCGCTCGCCGAACGATACATTTTGAGGGGTGCGGTGTGGTTGTGCGTGCGGGGGGGAGGGGCGTCTCATTCCCGTGGTTCGTAGCCTGTTGCAGTTGTGAAGGAAGGTTTTCCACCGTGCACATGGCGGACACATCATGCTTACTTCATGATTACTTCGACTCTTCTAGTAATGAGCGATCCCATTACCTACCAGATGGGTTTGCAACGATAGCGATGGTAGTAATAACAAAACGACGCCGTGGGTGCAGCAGTGATTCCTTAGTTAAGAAGTGTGTTACGAGTAGTCAGGAACAAATATGTCGGCCTAAAGTACTACTCTTATCGTATAAGGCGCCCATCGCTTCTACCCTTACCAGGTGTTTATTTCGGGAATGAGGCCATCTGATGGCTGTCGCCCAGAAACACAGTGACAGGATTGTGCCTGCAGTGCTTTCATTCCCGAAGCAAGCGCGAACAAGAGTGCAGTACACGCGACTTCCCACATCATTTGGTTTTGGAGTTTTCTTCCATGAAACAAATCCATGGAAGAAGAAAGTTTGACTTCATCGCAAGTAAAATGGAAGAAAAACACTTTCATGGCAGTTAAAACAAAATCCAAGGAAGAAAATTAATTGATCTGCTCCCATAGAAGTAAACAAACACCCATGGAGACATATACTTTCATGGACGTAACCATGGAAAGTATACACTTCCTTCTATGGAAGCAAATAAACTTATATGGAAGGAACCTTCAGCTCCTTGACTTCCATGGGAGCAAAAACAAATTTCCATACAAGTAAACGAAGTAAATTTTACTTCCATGGAGTAAAATTAGACTATCATGGAAGAAAAAATAGACTCCTTTACTATCATGGATGCAAAAGCACTTCCACGGAAACCAAGATACTTTCGTGGAAGCACAAAAACGCCCATGGAAACAACTATGTATTTGCGTCCTGGAAGAGAAAACTTGCTTACGTGGAAGTAAGCACACTTGTATGGGAATAATTTAATACTTTAAAACGTCAATTTTACTTCCATGGTTCGTAGTTAAAAGGCATCCAAGGAAGAGATAAAAGCTACTTCTGTGGAAGCATGCAGACACCCATCCCATGGAAAGTTATTTACATGGAAAATGTCCATGGAAGCTTGCATGGAAACATGGACTTCCATGGAAGCAACATACTTCCATGGTGTGTTTACTTCCGTGGAACGTGGAAGTAAAATTAATTTCCATTTTACTTCCACGGACGTGATTTTTACTTCCCTTCAATTATAAACACAAGTCAGAACACTCCCATTGAAGAAAAAAACTTTCACGGAGATGAACGTTTACTTCCATGAAAGTCAACATGTATTTCCATGGAAGTCGAAATACTTCCATGGAAGCAACGAAACATCCAGGGAAGTAAACGTTTACTTCCATGGAATTTAACCTTACTTCCATGGAAGTTAATGTGTATTTCCATGGAAGTCGAAAATAAAATTCCACGGAAGTATGCATTTTCTTCCAGTAAAACATTACTTCCATCGAAGTACAACATTACTTACACGGAAGTAAATTCACTTCCATGGAAGTAAATTATCCCTGGGAAACACACAATGAATTACATGCAAGTTATAACAGGCTTCCAAGGAACATAATGCGTTTTATCCCATGGAAGTAAACAAACACCCATGGAAGTAACAGTTACTTCCATAGTCACGTCCGTGGAAAACGTCCAGGAAAGCTTACATGGAACCATGGAATTCTATGGAGTAAAAAAGCAAATTCCATATTACTTCCACGAGAGTTGTTGTGCTTCCCGTAACTTCCATGGAAGCAAACAAACTTCCATGGAACTAGAATTTGTGTAACTGCCATGGAGGTGTTTTAGTCTTCCATGGAATTAAAACAATCGGAAGTGTTTTGAGTCTTCCATCGAAAATAAAAACATTGCAAGTGTTTTCAGTCTGCATGGAAGTAAAGCAACTTCCATGGAAGTCAAATGTCTCTTCCACGGTCTATGAGAGCTGGTGGGAGTAATGGAAGTCGGTGGACTCTTGCAGAAATCAATGGCAGCGTCTAATGAATGTCGTTTTGGAAGCTTCAGTTAATGTGCCGGAAGATTCCACTTGCACCAACAGTGGAAGTTTCCACGTAATTCCATGGAAGTAAGTCTCACACTTCCAAGTAAACTCTCACTTCCATGGAAGCAAATGGGAGAAAATGGAAGTAAAAAAGTTTTTCCACTTCCATGGAAGTAAAGTTTTGCATTACCATGGAAGTAAATACAAACTATAAAAGAATGTGGTGGACCCAGTACACGCGAGCACACCTTAAACGTAATTCCCGCCTTTCCTAATTTCTGCTGCGGAGTTAACCGCGCACTGCAGTACTCTGAGCTCCTCTCTTCACCTTGCACCTCGTACTGTTGCTTGGTTCTTCGTTAGTTGTTATTTTGTTCGCACATTGGACAAACCATAATCTAGAGCAGGTCATCTATATACACACAAAGTACGTCACCTATTAATAGCTACCCTTCACCTTGTATATCTTGTCCCGGGAGGAGTCTGTGAAGTATGCCGCGGTCTTGGTGACATAGACATCGTTTATCGTCGATACTTCACCCTCGCCAGCAAACACGAACTCTGCCACGAGGCTGTAATTGTCGTCGTAAACGCGAGCTGGGGGCGGGTGGAGTTGCGCGGAACAACGGTTTGGACGTGGACCAATTAAGAAGGGTGCAGATTGCAATCAAAGCATACAATTTCATCACGATCGTATGTTTTCGTGCACGGCAATGTGCTAAACAAAGCATGCAGGGAACTGGGAGGTATCGGTGTCACGTTACCAACGTCAACAATGTATCGTTGTGTATCATAGTTTGTCTGTTCTTTACAAGTGTGGCCCGACCACCGACTACCTCTCACGGAAATTCACAGCAACATGTGAATGGGTCGATTGCAAATCTGTCTCGAGGTGGCCAACATAAGATGTACCGTAGTATATATGTGCCTCTCAACAAGAACGCCTAGTTTAAAGAAATGATTGAAACCCTGCTGTGACTCTAACTCTTAGGAACTTGAGCCTAGGTATCTAGGGCGTATACCTAGTAAGGTTGAGCGTAGCACTCGCTGCTAAGTACTTTTCTTTAGCCCTTTGGGACCCCTTAAAATATGTATAACATGGGAAAGCGATAAAAAAACAAATATGGTGTTATCATCATCAACAGTCTACGAGAAGCGTCAGCGCCCAGTAGTGCGGGTAGGGTAGGATCGTTGACGCGACCGTGCCGCACGACTGACTCCTTGCATTGCAACCATTGTAACTCGGACACCAATTTGTGTCACCCTCCCACCAAGCAGTTGCCCTTACTACTGCTGAATTCGTCACTTTTCACCGCCAGTTTTCTTAGAGAGCCTGACGGTCGTATTGCAGTAGGTTGTTGCTTTGGTCGTGGGCTTATTTTAAACCTGCAGAACGGACGTTATAACTATGACTGCATGGTGTAATCTCCAAACACGCAGCAATAGGTGGTTGATGACCAGTACCAGGTAGTTCACACTTTGGACAGATCACACCGTTCCCCACATCATTATCTAGATATTTCAGCGCTGTGGTAATCCTGAGATTGTATGGTCTAGCTGATATTGCCGAATGGGAACCATACAATATGCGCAATATACTGTAGCACACACAGGCATGTTCCCTGGGTTGGGAGTGTACTACCCAGATGCTGTACAACATATAGCATATCATAACGGTCGGTTAGGATCTACTTATAGATGATCTGCAGTAGATCGTACTATGCCCGATGTGTGCAACATTTTGAAAATAGTTTGAAAACAGTTTGAAAGGATCGAATCTTACCTGAACTCGCGAAACAAGCAAAGAGGTATCCCGACCGGCGGTCGTGATCCAGACCAAGCGCTCGGCTACCCACTTCCGAAACAACGACCTCTCCTTCGCCAGTGCGCAGGTCTCCCTTCCAAATCGATCCATCTGTACGGTCGGGTTTGTGCACGTTGTTGGAATGACCATGCGTTCCGAGCCTACACACATATATATATATCCCATTGACGACGTTATATGACTACGAATACAGGTAGGGGTTGATGGAATTCATAAAATAACTACTCGAGCTGCAGCAGTAGTGTGGATTAATTATCTTTTGACAACATAGGGGCACGAAATGGAGGCGTATGTGCATGTCCCCCTAGCGGATATTTCGACTACGAAGATGGAGTGTACCCGCTCGAGACCCACCTCCCGCCCTGTGACCGTTGCCCCTCCGCCTAAAGTTATATTTGAGGGTGGTCTTAGTAAGGTCAACACTCTGGGAAACCCCGGTACTCCTGCTCTCCTATTGATAGTCGCAACTCAGATCCGGGGTCACGTCTAGCACCCCCCCCCTCCCCCGTGCCTTGACTTTTATCGCGAAAAGGGTCGAGTTATTTCTTCCCTCGTCGACTCGGGTGGGATTTCGCGCCTACCCATGCTAGGCACTGTCGGCAGTTAATATTCCATTTTGTTCTTCACATGCCTAATACACGCAAGTACTACGCACACCTTTTATTCAGATTCACTTTTGTTTCAGAAAATACCCACAACGTCCCGAAAAATGTTCCTCACCGGCGAGGGAGCCAACATAGATAGGCAGTCCATTTACTGCCGAGCGGAACCCCCTCTGGCTAAATTAAAACCCCGTAGGCAACTCAAATCACATGCGGGCTTTTGGGATGCCCGGGTACCAAGCCTAGTATTTTAGTCATACTCGGGTAGGTACCCGGGTATTCCCAGAGCATTTAAGCCCTACTGCTACAGTATATATACAGTAAACAAACCCTACCACAGTACAGTAAACAAACCCTCAATTCATAGTAGTTTATACATTTCAGAGAGTACCGACAACGCGCCAACGGATGGTCCTCACGGGCGCGGGAGCCAACATAGGCCGTCCATTCCCTGCCCAGCGTGATCCCCTCCGGAGAAAAGCCCAGAGGCAACTGGATCACATCCAGCCTTGAGCTGCCAGATTCGGCTCCGACGAAGAGCAAACTCGCGAAGATCCCCGACCACATCATTGTAGTGTTTGCTGTGTTCAACAAAGATCTACCGTGACTCCGCCTGAGGTATGCGCTAAACGAGGGCGCACAGGCGCGGCGACGACGGGTTGAAACACGTGGGTAAAATAAGAGGGGGGTGACAGAACGCTGTCTTATCGAAAGAGCGACTTAAGTCGACGATATCAACTGATCTTGCTGCTATAGATCGACACATTAGGTTTTTATTAATTAGTATCCGCTGTTTCAGCGTTCCTCGCTGTTCGCCCCCCCCACCGCAGAACACAGAGTACAAGAGTGCAAGGGCATGAGATAACCTACTGTAGTTTGTAGCTGGGCCCAGACAAGGTTATGACACAATTTTCCCTTCGATCATTCGTGTCGCCATCTCGCAGACGCCATAACCAACGGATAAACCTCAACAGGGGGCTGATACAGTCTGAGCTTGTTTACAAGGACGACTTGGCCAGCGCGTTTAAAACCCTTGTTACGTCGGAGTTTGAATGGAATGGTACACCAGAACACTTCGTATAACATCAACAGTGCGTCGTTTGTGACGGATAAGGTGCGGTGGGCCCCGACGATGTCCTCAGTGGTGCCCTGCGCTACTTTATTATCATACCTGGCAAGTCATGAGACTAAAACAAACACCCCAGTTGTTAGTAGCTGTGGCGTCCTGCGCTACTTTATCAGAAGCCTTCACACCAAAACGACACCCACCCGCATAGATATAAATAATCGCAAAATACACGACGTAATGCTGTGATACGCCCTGCACCGTCACATATGATACATTATAAAAAATCCATGTTTTCAAAGACGGTCACACACACTGCTGTTCTCGTGTACGGGATGTATATCCTGCATATGGACATAAAACCCGTACGAGTAGTGTACTCGATCGAAGTATCATGCGTACGCAGCTTGCAAATATGAGCTTCGACGAAATCCTCCATCTCACCGCTGTTTTTTCTACTTTTATCAATAAACATACATGCTGCTGTGTCTTAGCCTCTGCCAACTATTAATAGTACCTGTGTTCATCAATACCAACTATGTAGTATGTATAGATACTCTGTTGTTGCATTTGTACCAGTATTGCATTTTGTGTATTTTCGCGATTTGGGCACTTCTCTCTTTTCTAATTTGTTTTTCAGGTTTGTTTATAGCTTTTAGGCATCTGCATTACTTTTAAGGCGGACTTAGAAAACAACAAGCGTGTAAATACCTTGGTATTTCGTTTGTAAGCTTTTGCTTTTCTATTTGTAAGCGTTTGCTTTTGTAGGGAAACAAGCACAAATGTGTTTTTTAAGCCTGACATTTTCACAAATACATCATCACGCAAAATAGCCGTTCAAATTGGAGCCTAGAAACGCTGACAAACTCGCGGGACGTGACTGGACGGCGAAACCGTCGTAACATAGCGCTGTGATCCTGTCCCGTCGACAAGTCCGCCTATCGTTGACTCGTACTGATCCGTGCCGCCGAGAAAATAACTCCCGTTGTACTTTATGGTCCCGTCCCGTAGCGAAAATACGACCTTACCGTCCCGTCCCGCCGTCGCAAGTTCAGTGTAACACACGGTAGCCTTTAGAACCCTTGCGATTGTCTTCTGCAAGGCAGTCGTTACAACATACCTGGTAAGTTTAAGTGGGGCACTGATGCTGTTCCATTGACATTTTATGGTATCAGAGTATGTTGGTATTGCACACATGTGTATATTCATGCGTTTAACTGAGTTCACAAGCTAAAGAGTGAAAACGGACACCAGTTGCAACGCCATTTCACTGCACAAGCTTCAAGTTAGGAGATATCCCCAGGGTAAGATTTTCAAGTAACAATGTGAATTGTTTGTGACACTCGCACAGTACTATCATTTGCAGGCGCGACTTCCATTCAGGGGGAGTGATGAGAAATAGACAACAGCAGAGCCTATTTTCATGATATGTTCAGTGCGAATGCAGTACAGCAGCCCTTATCAAGTCAATGCTCAGCAGTACTGCTTAATATGCATGAGCATCCCAATCAATGTTATGCGATCAGTCTATGTACTACATGGAATGGGATATACGTACGAGCAAAGCGGTGTAATTGTGTACGTGTAAATGCGGCGCAACCACGTTCGAGTTATGCGGCGCATTGACCATCACGTACATACATTTTTTGTACGGGAAGAGGGTATTTGGTTGATCGTCGGGACATTGTAGTAGATAGTTTTCCGCGATCAAACATCAGGAAGCGCTGATGTAGGTACGTCACTACAACGACCCGTAGGGTACGACCCGCGTAGTCGTAGAGCTGAGTTGATCTAGGACGGTCTTGAAAGCGCACACCCGCACATCCTTGTTCCTCCATCTCTTCTGTCTTTCTGCCTACAAGCGTCTATTTTCAACATCAATCATCTTCTGAGCTTTCTAACCACCAGCAAGGTATAGGGATTATCATTCGAGAAAGACACGTTTTCTTCCAGGATAATTCCAGGTACATTTTTTCCCCCGTAGAATCGCAATAATACTGAACAGCTCACAATGAATATAACGTATGTTGTATTATTTTGCACGGAAAAATGTACACGGCAAACGGGACACCAAATAAGAATCGAAGAAACAAAGAAGAAAAATAATTCCGCCCGCTTCGCTCACTCATCAAGGACACAACATAATACGTAATATGAAAGAAAGTCACACATGGCACAGAAATTAAGGAGGAAACAGGCGACTTGCAATTGCCAAGAGCTCTATGCTCCAGGACAACAAAGATATATGTTCGACGGAGAAAGCACGGTACCAGGGCACACAGCAAGGCGCTGCGCTTCCTGCTGGGTGTAATTGAGTATGTATATATATGTGTGGTACATCGTTTTCTAAATTATATTACACGGCAAAATGTACACGGCAAACGGGACAACAAAAATGAATCGAAGACACAAAGGAAGAAAATAATCCCAGAACCGATCTCGAAAAAAATGTTTTCCGTCGGGGATTAAGAGCTGAGAGTAGGCTGAGAGGCGACGGAAGTGTCAAGGCTGGCCTCCGAAGTGTGGGAGACAAACGTATTAATGTGTATGTGGATCCTTCATGTGCTGAATAGGCATGACGTCTATGTAGGAGCCAAACAACGAATAATACACAGCAGTTTGCGACTGCAAAGCGGGGTTCATGTTTCGAAAAATAATATGTTTTATTTTATTTTATAAATGACTCCGTGGCAGGACTACCTTGAAGCTATTCCTTTTCGTAGGTAGGTGAGTACAGCAGCCTAACAGTGCTCTGCACACCAACAGCAACCGTCACCAGAGCTCCCACAGCACATGCTGCATGAGTGAGTCTCGTGCTGTGCGAGATACCCGCATGCTGATGTTATTGCAAGTAGACCTTTCTTGGTTTTCATAGTTGGCCCGCATCATCATTTCACTACAGTACTGTAGGTCTAATCACATTCATCATGACGGTAGTGCCGGATTCAGGAGGAAATACGTTTCCCCACTCAATATCTACCGGCAGAAACGAGGAGCACATCAAGGTTTCCGGCTCTCGCCAAACAAACAGCAACATAGCGTTGATCACTGCCTTCAACAAATGGAAATCCCACCACGTGCGCGATTCAGACTGAAATTGAGGCCGCCAACCAATTGTATAAATCCAAATTCGATCAATATTCGCCGGTCATCCATACCCAATACAGCCAGAAACTAGGACATGTGACGTGCTATACTGCATACCAACGAGCATGTTTGCCCTTTACGGTAAAACAGGTCTTCGTCAAACGGTGTGTGCTTTACGATGCACCAACAGACCCCACGCTCTTCTTGAAAAAATCCTGTGAAATGAGCGTCTCTACTGTAATAATAGTGTTCGAGCGAAGTAGTGGTATTCAGCAGGATTTCCTGATGACTACTATTAATACTATTCCCTTTGAACACTACAAATAACACATGCCTCGTGTTCTTCCAGCAATTTCTGCGAGCGTATTACCTACGTGTCCCTATTCGCCTTGTGACACCCCCGAGATTTCACGTCACCCACATCCCGAAGGGGGGCCTTGTAAATAGATACCAGGTACATAGTAATAAATGCTAATATACTGTCTGTCTGTCTGTCTGTAATTGAGTAGCGCGATCCAAAGCACTTCAGCCCCGTCTTTCCACATGGGGAGGGAGGCTGGGTGCCACAGCCAGTGGAAAACTAGGTCTCGCGTCGCATCGTGTCTCGGCGAGCCGTGGCCGTGGCTCTGAGCTGCCGACAACCCCGAGCCGACCCCCAAGCCGATCCCCGAGGGTTAGGCATTGCTTCTGGCTTTATCACAATTCAGAATAAGAAACAGGCATTTTATAATGGTTAATTGAGGCATGAGGCGAACGTTGCCTCTGGCTTTTTGCAGTTCAGATTGAGAAACAGGCAGCCCATTGTTTTTTTGCAACAGTGCAGTGCGGTGGAATCACATGACGACTCTGCATACCCATCGGCTGGGTCACTAATCGACGGAGGCTCATGGAGCCAGCTGCACCCGGGCACGATAAGGTCCCATCCGCGGATTAGAAATTATTCCATACATCTACACCTGAAACAACACGGGAATGAAAACGGACACCCCCAGGATCAATACCGCCCTGCAAGGAGTGGAAACCCCACGCCCATCGGCTGATCACTGATTGGCTGAAGCTCGTGGCCGACGTCGACACCGCCCCTCAGGATATGGAAACCCCCCCCCCATCGGCCGATCGCTGATTGGCTGAACGGCATGGAGCCAGCAGGACCCAGGGACAATAGGGTCCCATCCCTGAATTATAAATCCTTCCATACATCTACAACTCCAACCACCCGGGGACAAAAACGAACATCCCCCGATCGATACCGCCCCGCAATGTGTGGAAAGCCCACCCTCATCGGCTGATCACTGATTGGTTGAAACTCATGGACCTAGCCGCACCCGGAGACGATAAGGTCCCGTCCCCGGATCAGAAATACTTCGCTACATCTGCAAACCCAACAACCCGGGGACGAAAACGGACATCCCCCGGGTCGGTCGATACCACCCCACAAGGTGTGGAAACCCCAACTCCACTGGCTGATTCATGGTTGGCTGTTGGCCGGGGCTCATAGAGCCAGCGCGCGGTGTGAATTTCTCCCCGGGACAAATTCGGTGTCCCGTCGCATCCGGGGACGATAAGTTCCCATCCCCTGATAAAAAATCCTGCCATGCAACTACAACTCCAACCACCCGGGGATGAAAACGGGCACCTCCCGGGTCAAAGTCGCCCGGTATGGTGTAGAAACCCCAAACCCACGCACTGATTGTTGATTAGCTGGGGCTCGTGGAGCCAGCGAACGGCGAGAAGAGCCCCTCGGGGCAATTTCGAGGTTATGCCTCACCAGGGGGTGATAGTGTACCATCCCCGGATCATAAATCCATCCCTTCATCTACAACCCCAACAACGGGGAGACGAAAACGGACGCCCCCCGGATCGATACCGCCCCGTAAGCTCGGAGTCCCAACCCCACTGGCTGATTCCTGATTTGGCTGGGGCTCGGGGTCGAGGTCCCGTCGCACCCCGGGATGATAAGGCCCCATCCCCGGATCAGAAATCCTTCCACATATCTACAACTCCAATAACCCGGGGACCCAAACGAACATGCCCCGGGTCGATACCGGCTTGCATGATGTTCCTGGTATTTCCGTTCAGAGTGGTACATCACAGCATGCGAATACTACCATACCAGATAGTATACATACTCCATACTGGTATGGTTTATATGGGAAACGCAGGGCTAGCGCCACGGGCGGAGCCGTGGATGTACCACTACTAATAGTATACGTAAAACAAGGAAAACAAATGAACAAAAGTATAAAGAAAAATACCGCAAAGAGAGAAAGCAAAGGCAACAACAATAAAACAACGACAGAATACTTGCACTATCAATGTGTAAATGTTAAAGTGCAACATGTACATTACACTGCACAATCGAGCGGAGAAACATGGAACTTCGGAGAGAGCGATAAACTTTCGGCGTCGCGCGGGCCGACATACGAGTAGCGTGGGACGAGCAGCGGCTGCTTTTTTACTGATCTTCTTCTACTGCTGTTCTACTCCATGCAGTGCCAGCATTATTTCAGTAGTTGCATCAAGGAAGAGCGACGGCCACAGCACTATCGGTCTTGATCACCGTGAGAAGACCCCAAATTGTCAGCTGTCAGCACTGGTCAGCAAGTAAAGCCCAGGAAGGATTCGGCCGAAAGCAAATCAGCCAACCAATCCGTCGAAAGCAAAATGACCGATCGAGCACAACACCGGGAGCATCGAGCTGTCGACGATATCATACGTGGTACATCGACATAGTAGGAGCCGACTACTACTACTACTACTACAGTACTACGTACTGCTATGCATAGCGTGACTCTGGCTTTGCTCGGGTCACTCACACAAGGTGGCTCACACAAGGTGCTGGACGAGTTGCTCCCGATGCTATATCTCCTATTCGCCTTCCTCGCCGAAACGTGCCGCTCTGACTTCTGACCGAAGAGCCGAAGAGGCAAGCAATTCATGCTCCCTTCCAAGCAGCGGGAAAACGCCTGCTAGATATAATTAGGGGACACAGTTACGCTACGTATTTAACCATAAACCTATGGGCTATGTATGGGTGATGAACCTATAAAAAAAAGGTCATCACCGTGATGACCTCACTGATGTTATCATCCATAGCCATAAACCCGTACCAGGGGATGACCTATCGTAAAGGACGATAACCAAAAACAGGTATACCTGGTGCGTTTGCACTCACAAACAGGTGCACGCTCAAATCAAATAAAAAACACGCCCGACGAGCCATGTGATTAGCCGAATGGACATCGTACCTGTTTATGAGGAATAATGACGCAGGTACACTGAATATGGTTCGTACATGGCTATTTTGCCTATATAGATACTGCTGTAGGTTCAACTGTTTCGGGTTACGTGTTTCGCTTAACCACTTGACTGTAGTGTGCTTCACACTCGTTCACTCACTCATGCTGTGCGGCTGCTCTTCTCTTATTTTTTTCTTCCAAGCCGTTTTCTCCCTTTCTTTGCTGCCATTTATTTCACTCTGTTCAACCATTATGCGCCCTTTGGTATGTACGTCTACACGTCTACACATTCGTATATAAAAGTACGTACAAACCATGCGCTTATTATATATAATCTATAATACATGGGGGATAGCCCTCCTTTTTTTGGAGGGTGTGTGTGTTCTTCACATTAAACCTTCCTTTCTACCCGTCGGCATCCAGCACATCCAGTGTCCGTGCCGATTCTTCATCCTAGAGAGGTACCGGTTCTGTGGTCACAAAACTACGACACAGAGATACTACGCGGCAGTGCAGTAAGCAGAGCAGACAATGCAATGCCATATACAACAGGCAAGACCTTCGTACCCTGCTAGCTATCCAGGCGCATGAAAGAGAAAAAGAGAGAAGAAAAAAAAAGAGAAAGCGAAATGGAAAACATAAAAGAATAAAAAATAAACATAATAAACAAACAAGCAAACAAGCAAACAAAAACGTGACAACATAAAATGAAAGAAAGGGTCGTGCTTCTCCCAGAGGAGATGCGACAGATAATAAAAATAAAATGAAATGAAACGAAATGAAATGGAATGAAATGAAATGAAAAACAACGTAAACAGAGCATGACT
Organism: Saccharina japonica; assembly: GCA_008828725.1. Taxonomy (NCBI): domain Eukaryota; class Phaeophyceae; order Laminariales; family Laminariaceae; genus Saccharina; species Saccharina japonica. The sequence continues at coordinate 928,139 of MEHQ01002957.1, read as the reverse complement.
ACCGGTATAAGAACGAAAGGAAAGGATAAGCAACCGGAGCACATCAAAAGCACCTTCCAGGCAGCCGAGGGAGGTTTGTACCCGTACTCGTAGTACAGACAGATTACAGTCGGTATATACGACTACTAATAACTAGTATTAATATTGCACTATTCTTACATGCATATACCCTGAAACCAAGTAAAATACACACGCTTGCCCACCACTTTGCTTCTAAGCACCCTGCTCCCACTTGGCGCCCTGAGCCCACCTATATCAAATAGACATCAGACGCGTGCTACGGTAGAGGTAGGTATACCTTTTTTTGGCTGAATCGTTTTCTGAACGGTCGGGCTCCTTAACCCAAATTCGTCGTTTTTTCATTTTTGTGACGAATAATGTTTCAGAGTATACTTCAGTCATGATATTTCTCATCCGGCAGCACTTTTTTTTCCCTTTAAAATCTTTTTTTCGGTGAGGTATGGCGCTCCTTAAGTGATGAGCTCAGAAAATACATGGTGCACCTCTATCGTAGCAGGTGTCATCATCCCGCTCGGACCTGAGCCCTCCCAACTGAACCTTCATACGTCGAGGTATACAATTAGCCGCAAACAAGTGTACTTACTTGTGAATTATTGATTGTGCCATGTTATACGTACAATGCAATGTGACAATGTGTGTATTGGCCAATCGATCGCGTGATGGCGTATGGGGTGCGGGTGTACCTGTTTTTGGATATTGCCCTATAAAAAAAACATCGGGTATGTACACGAAAAAAAGGGAAACGGAGCAGCCACACTCGCCACCACCAACCACGTGTCGGAAGTGAAAACAAACTATTCTTTTGTACGCAGCGTGTTGGGATGTTTGTCAGAAATTTAATATAAACACGTTTTCTCAGTTTCGTTTTTACTTGATTTTATTATATAGTATACCCCCGCCCTGTCTAGGACTAAAACAAAAGTGGGGTGCCGTTTTTTTTTCTTTTTTCGTGTACGTACCCTTGGAGTAAGAACAACAACAGGAGAAAAGCGGAGAGGTTTTGTTTCTCATGTGCCAAACAAATTGGGGGTTTTTTTCCGGAATGTTTTTTCTTTTCTATCCCGGCCGCGGGTCTTTTGTCGTGCTCTCGGCTGCAGGGGTCGCGCGTACACGTGGCTCATGTTCAGGCCTAGGGTATGACCTTCCAAAAGAAGAAGATTTTGGGGGGTATAGGTTCAGGCGCCGGCCGAGGTCTATGGCACGTGCTCTCGGGGTTCAAAGTCGCGCGAAATGTGGCAAGTAGTTCCCCGGGGAGCTGCACCTACCTGACCGTTTCATGGATGGACGAAAAGTTCGCCCTTTCTTTGTCCACGACATGAAATATGAAATACTACATACAGTACTACAACAACACATACTTACTTACTTGTGTGTGAACAACTCTCATTATTATTGTTGCCGGCAACGTTTACTAATAGATCCGGTGTTCCAACTAACTGCTGTCCTTCGTCGCTCAGGAAAGAAAAAACGCAAAAGGAGCCGACTAATAATATTGATGATGATGCACTTTAATATTAATAGTTGTTTTCACCAATAACTACTATTAGTACTGCTGCTGTACACTGTACAGCTCACTCAAACGCGCCACCGCTCGTACGTATGATATATACTGCTTTTGTGATCAGCAACGAGTGCCTTTTTCCGCAGCGATGTTGTGCAACAGGCATATTTCGGTTAGCATCCCGAAGTGTTTTGAACTACAGTAGTACCTCCCTTTCATTAGGCCTTTTAGTGCTGCACTGCTGAGCATAATCTTATAATTATGCCTCGAATCCAAGTGTTTCGTCCACATTATTAATTATTGGGAGTTAATTCCGACAATAATAATAGTAGTAACAGTCGTTAAGGCCTACATGGAGTAATAGACGGGATCAACTACGTTGAATACGAGTATATGTTTTGAGATGCATAGATTGTGCATCTCGAATTTTCAAGTGACCTTGCAAAACCACCAAAGCATTCCCCTTTCGAGTCCAGGCCTAACGGTAGTCGTTTCGATTTTTTCGGTTGGCTTTTCGACCTTTTCAGCCAAGGGAGCCGAAAGAGCCGGCCCCCTCAACTGACTGGCTTCGGTATTTGGGCTATTATTGTCGAGGGTACCTTGTACCTTACCTGGTACTGCTTGCTCTTACGCCAACTCGAGGCGGCCTGCTTTGGGCGCTAATCCTCGGCCGGTGGTATGGTCGGCTGGCATATATATATATGCATATATATATTATATATATATATTATATATATATTATCTCCGCCTAGTCGACGCTGACTGATCTGGGTATCTCGCACCGCACCGTAAGAAAAAACGCGCAGTGAAAATCCCTGTAACTACAGTAATACTAATAATATTTTGACGTTTATTAGTATTGGTGATCAGTGGACATCGTCGCCTTACAACGCTGTTTCGTTTATTTAGTCAGCGTTCTGTCGCCTCCCTTTTGTTTTTGCCCCACTTATTTCAACTCGGCGCCGCCCCGCCGGTGCACCTTCGTTTTAGAGCGTACCTAACTAAGGTGGAGCAACGGACGGTAGTTCTGCGTTGAACACAGCAAGCACTACAATGATGTGGTAGGGGATCATCGCGAGTTTGCTCTTCGTCGGAGCCGAATTTGGCAGCTCAAGGCTGGATGTGATCCAGTTTCCTCTGGGCTTTTCTCCGGAGGGGGTCGCGCTGGGCAGGAGATGGACCGCCCTTGTTGGCTCCCGCGCCCGTGACGACCATTTGTTGGCACGATGTCGATACTCCCTGAACAATATGAAATATTCCGAGGGTTTGTTTGCTGTACTACTGCGGTAAGGGTTTGTATGCTCTGGGAACGCCCGGGTGCATACCCGAGTATGACTGAATACCCACCACTGCACTGTAGTAGTATGTGATCAGCACCCACGATGGACACAAAAACCATGTACATATCCCTCTGTGTATGTTTACACACTATTTACGTATAGGGTTCTGATGGCTATGATGATAGCGAGAGCTGCAATTCCTCAAATGCCAGTGAATATTACTGCATTGCAGCGTAGTATGTATGTGTCGTAGTTTTGTGACCACATAACTGGCATCTCTCTAGGATGAAGAATCCAAAGACTATCATGAAAGTCAACGGGTAGGGAATGCCCATATTGGATGGGACGGGACAGGCTGCTCCCATTGTCAATTCCTATATTTCTTCCGTTTGCGCTTCCCACTCAACGACCCAAATCATCCATTTAAACTTCCCACTTACGTGCAGTTTTAGTGCAAGTTGTATGTTAATCTTGAACTTGATTGTTGTTGTTGTGGTACGATGTCGCTCTTCGAAAAGTCATTTGTTTTACGTTTGGAGAGAGAACGCACCACACATACATTACTCATGGCGGAATCGAACCATGACGGCTCGGCTGCTGAGCCTCCGGCACAGCGAAGTGGGCCATTTGCGATCGGTGGTACTCCCGTGAATAAGATGGGTGCATGCGTTGAGATAAATAAACCAGCAGACGTCAGGGATTTGGAAGCATTTTTGCGTGGAGTTCGAGCCAACTGTGGACAAGAATAACGTATTTTATTTTTGTAGATTATTGTTGCCAGCACTTCGTCATCTGACACCTGTGCCGGTGTACACTGTATTAGACACTACTAGTTCGTAACGAGGCTCGGAGGAGATGGGGGGTACGTCCCGTTGAGCATCTATGTCCCATTGATAACGTCCCACATATCCCCAGTGGGTTTCCCGTTGTCTTTCCCATTGCCAATGGAAATTGTGCCATTGCCTTTCCCGTTGTCTTTCCCATCGACAATGACAATTTTCCCATTGTTTTTCGTCCCACTATAAAACGTGACAGTCCCATCCCATCCCGCCTGAAAGATCAACATCGAAGCCATATTTGATTCCCATACCGTCCCCATCGATAAAAAAAACTAACATATTCCCGTCGCGCTCTCATCCCGCCTAGAAAGCATGTGGACATTTCCCGTCCCGTTTGCGTCCCGTCTAGAACGCAAATGGTCCCGTCCCATCCCGTCACAACGGGAGCAGAAAAACTGGCGGTGGGGTCCGTTCCGTTGACAACGGGAGACCAACATGTTTCCGCCTGCAGCGGGCAAAACACTCCCGACCCGTCCCACGCGGCGCCTGCGGCACCATGATAGTCCTTGGAAGAATCGGCACAGACTCTGGGTGTGCTGGATGTCGACGGGTAGCAAGGACGGTTTAATGTCAAGAACACACATACTACTCGTACAGGTCTTCTCCATAGGTGCTGTAGGTTTATCTACTACAATTGAAAGCGACACAATGTCGCGCTAGTACGGCCATCCCCGCCCTCCCCGTCTAAACCCGCATTCAACGTTCACAACACAACACCACACACCAGTCGGATAGTGGGGAGATAGTGACCTGGCAGTCACCGACGCAAACACGATCACGCTTACTGAAGACATTGGCTTCGTGGAAGGGGAGTTCAACGGGATCGGCATTGTGGTGAGTGGATACATACCCAGCTAAAACCAGAGATAGCGTACCGCAGTTGCCGGAAGACAGCCGATGCGTCCTATTCATACAATAATAGGGGTATTACTATGTACCAGGTAGCACTTTTAGGCTACACCAACACATGCATGATCACTGACTGATGTGACTGACTGGCGGACTCCGCGAATGAGGACTGAGGACCTACCTTGTATCATACCTTTTGCGTTTTACCACGGTAAAGTATTCCTTTCATGCCTCTGTCATGTTGTGTATCGGGCTTAGCTTGCCATTCATGTCAAAGTCAGTGTGTAGGTGACTTACATAGTAACAGTGTGCAGCTCCTCAGATCATACTGTAGTACGATTACGGGGGACCATACTGTAGTACTGTTGTAGTAGTAGTAGTCAGGACCCATCGCACACAGAAAATCCTATATATTTCAGGTATTTTACATATCACATTTGGTCCTGATTACTACAGTATGTTCCCCCGTATTACGTACATGTATGTATACCGCTAGCGTAGCAAGGATGTCAGCCACCGTGCTTGTTTGGCCATGCTTGCTTCAAGTAGTATGGTGAAAGGTTGGTCAAACACGATCACGACTTGAGCCAGGGAAGCCGTCGAGCTTCAACTACAGTACAGCCACGTGATTCGCTTCGAGGGACATATTATCGTCGCGAGGGCAATATTCCCGTGTGTGTACCTGGTATGTATACTGCCACTGGGATGAGCATACATGAAGCAGTGCCGCCTTCGCGAGACGCTTGTATATACTGCAGCGGGCTCGTGCACACAAGGCTGCCCATGGGACAAAAAAGGCGTGCATGATGGATGCACGGTTAGGCCACGAGCATGTATGTGGAGTTGTGGGCAAGGGAAACGGTTGCCCTCAGGGAGGTTGTTTGTTTTAGGGAAGCGCTCGGGGTTTTCAAAGGTACAGCTTAAATACTACATATAGGTAGGGGTGGATGAGATTAATTAGTTTAGACAAAAGAAGGACACGATATGAATGACTAGTCGTGCTCATTGCTCAATGACCGCCTCCCCTAGACTGACGATTCAAAGACGACATAGTTAGTGCACGCAGTATATACCACAGGACAGGACACCTACCAAGCGTATTACTAAGAAAGCCCGGCGAATAATGTTGCCCGGGAAACCAGAAATTCGGGAGCCGTTGCACTGAATTTAGTGTAGAAGGCACCCTTTCTCGGATAAGAAATCGAACAAACGGAACCAATTAGCATTCCTGTGTTTTCATTATTAATACATGCAGTACATGCAGAAGGTATTATTTTGTGTGCATATGCCCCAACAATGTTCCATCGTAGTTTGAAAACAAGCCTGGGTCAAACTCGGAATCTATGTACGTTCGTACTGTAGTGATTACACTAGTTACGGGGGGCTATGCCAGTAGTTACCAGAACCCACGATGTCCCCAAAACGAAAACCAGGAGTCCCCCTTATGTTTACGCACCATATTCGTAGTACAGGAGAGTACAGTACAGTGATGAGGGTGTTATTGGTAATGAGGCGTGCTACGATAGGGGCGGCATTTTTTGTCTAAATTGTTTTCTGAATGCCATCCGTTTTTTTGCCGTACTATGATTTTGCGTATACCTATAGGCCACGAGATTGTACATCTTACTGCAGGTCATATAGCACTTTTATTTTTTCTTAAAATCAGTTTTGGGGTGACTTAGTAATGACTCACTATTAGTATAGACCACTTACTATTAATGTAGACCACTTAATATTAGTATAGACCACTTGATATTAGTATAGAATACCTACTATTAGTGTAGAGCTCCTCAAGTGAGGAGCCTCAGAAAAAAATGGTGCACTTCTAGCTTAAGGCAGCATGTGTCTCTACTCTGCTGTAGGTTATGCATGTAATTACTCTGCTCCCCCGCAACATATGAACGCGAACCCCTTTCGCACTGCAGTGCACGCACGTTTATAGTTTTTAGGTTTTTAGAGACAGTTTTCTTCGAATTTGTGCAGGGTGGGGTGTTTTTCGCACAGTGCGTACTGTAGCCCAGTCCAAGGGACATGGCCTCCCTCTGCCGATGGCTGCTGGCCCGTATGATAAAATAATAATTATGTGGATCGCTGGAGGAGAAGCACGTGTGGATCTCTCTTGAAGATCGTCGTTTTACGGTGCCCTTGGCTTCGAGGCTCATAACCTGAGGTGAGAATAATGATGAGAATCTCTCGCGGAGAAAAACGCGTGTTTCTCGGAGAGAGATCGACACGTGTTCCTCCGCGAGAGATTCAATATTCTTCCATCACCGTATCGGAACTGCTGTGGTGTCGTTACGTGACCCTGCGTGTCAGGTGTGCGTGTCCTGCGTACGTTGCCCGTTTGCGGTTGGGTACACATCGTCCCAGTTCCTTGTTCCCCCCTATGGCTCGCATGGTGTGAGGTGTCTAACAGCTCTTCAAGTAAGTGTGGCCACTATCAATGACGATAAGGAGTAAAGTCCCCAGACCCTACTATGAAAACGACCGTAGCACGTGGAGGTGTTCGTATTTATGCGATCGTACCACTTACGAGGGCAGCGTCACGTCCGTTTCAGCTCTGTCATCAGCGCGTCGGGTCCGCAAGTATGAGCCTTCCAAAGTGCTAACACACTGACCATGATTCCAATACCCCACTGCTGTCCGCTCTCACGCAGATCTCCATTTCAACATATTGGCCTTCCTTTGCTGAAAGTACTGACCCAGCTTTCAATACCCCATCGCTGTCCGCTCTCGTATATGCAGATCTCCCTTTCGGCAGACCTGACGTGCGGCTCTGTTGTGCCCCGCGGTCTGACAAGCGCCCTCTTCGACACCCCTACTACTGCAGGGCGAAAGGGAAACTCGTTTTACGCCGTCAACGCAAAGTTCGACGTTGCTGCGGAGGACGTGCCAGCGACCGAGTATGAAATTGTCCGGGTGGATCGCGACAGTGGGGAGTACATGTGCACTTCGGCTTAGTTATCTGCTACTACACCAGAACAACACTTACCAGCGACCGAGTGCGACGAGATTGTTCGCTTGGATCGCGACAATGGGGAGTACACTATTAATAACGCTTCACGTTAGTTATCTGTTATCGCACTGTACCTACTGTATATGCATGGACCGTCGATATGCAATGGACAATAGATTGAAAATTAAGTATTTAGGGACAGCGTGGTGCACCAGAAAATTGTGTACACCCCGCTCGCACGCTACTTCTTGCAGCATACATAAGCTATACTTTCTCTGTGCAATAAGGAACGGTCTCCATGTGGGGTGCCGGTGGTATCACCTATCACCCCAACGGTGCCGTGCCGTTTACCATATTATAGTCAAAGCCACTGGAAGTGGAAGGACTAGTTGGTCAATATACTGCAATTCGTCAATGGTTGGCGGGGGGTTTTCACTGTCTCCTTCCTAAACAACAAATTACCTATACTTTTACCCCACCATCAGCGCCCTATGTTGGCAACGACCGGTTGCACTGTCGCTTGGCAACAAACCAACCATGGACCAGATGACGGAGGTAATTTGTAATGTTGAATATGCCAACTTGGAAAGCGAGGGGTCAAGCGGGAAGAACCCGAGATTAGGTCGATCGAAGAGCTGGCATCAATGTCTAAAGGACGGGATCCTAATGTTTTGAGCCGCCGAGAAATCCACGGAAAATTATCCGCTGGTGTTCGGAGTACAGGCTGTGCTATGGACAACTGCAACAAAGAATGAGGGTAAGTGGCACCGGGGGGTCCTCGAAGCAGCCGAACGGTTCATGGTTGGCACAGGAAGGAGGAAGAGAGAAGCAGGCTGCGCCACGCATGAGAGGCGACCATGGGTGGCGTCGAAGGCAAGGGAGAGGGAAAAGGGGCAACAGGACGGGCATCATTGTAGAGGAGCACAGCAAGTAGTAGATGGCAGACAGAGTAGCGAGGTTCCAGTACGACCACTGAAGTAGGTTGACGTTTGTTGAACCAGTTTGCTACTGGAAACTGCTCTGTTGCTGCTTCAAAATTGATCTCGTTTTTGCCTTCCTCGCGAGCGTATCTTGGCTTGTTTGATTGTATGTTTTTTGTCAGGATTCAGTGTTTTTTGTGTCTACTTCATCGTCCTCGGAGGAGCACGACAACCCTACTATGTACGATACTGCCACCGCTATCGACGAAGAAAGAACGAGACGGCATGGCCCTTTCTTGATGGGTTTTGCTTTTGTTTCTCCATTATTTTCGTTTCCCTTTCGTTTTTCTTTTTTTTTTTCCTTTTTTCCTTTTCCTTTTTCCGCTTATTTTGTGGGGAAAGCGAGCAGGCGGTGTAGCGGTATGGACCCCGGCTGAAGAAAGTGTATAGAGGAGATATATGATGTATTATGCACCTTTTGTTGGTGTTGCGAAAAATCGAGAGCGTGAAATCGACCAGTGATGATAATGCTGTATGCGCGCGAAAAAAAACGAAGGGATATACCGAGAAGGGAGAAGGATAGACACCTGTGCCGTCACAACTTGTCCATGTCCAGAAAGTCTTTGAGTAAAAAAAAGAAGAAATAAAGCTTCTGTGATTTGTCCGACCGAGTACCTGGACCAAACATCTCCCCTCCCCTATCCCTCTCTCTTGTTACACACGTTTGTTGTTTGCTTAGAGATGGAAGAAGAGCACCTTTCGTATTTTTCGCTTGATGAGAGACTGACGGGGGGTGATTTTCTTGGAGTGGGCAGTACTCGCAACGCAACAGTGACGATAAAATAGGAAGAAAAGTAAGACTTCGAAGTGCGTATGTATGTTCGTAAAGACCACCAGGAATGTCAAACAACAAACAACACAAACACGTCTAAATAACTAAAAACGGAGGTTGTCTACTTTGCACACGCAACCAACCACGATCGGCACAGCAACGCGTACTGTTACACTGCTGTACACAACGAAGTGACACCACTCAGCGGATCTTGACCCAGACTCGAAATCGTACTACAGTACAACTGTACTAATGATGTTATTGCGCACGTACACGTGATATCCAGGGATATCTTTAAAAAACTTGCACGGCTTGTCCTGCGGCAGCAGCAGCAGCAGCAGCAGCAGCAGCAGCAGCAGCAGCAGCAGCAGTACTGCTGAATCAACAGCTGGTACTACAGCAGCAGTACCTCGTACACATGAGGTACAGTACTACAGCAGTACGACGTACTCGTACAGAGCAGAGTTCGTACTGCTGTAATCATAGCTGACGTATTTATAATAATTTTATTTAATAATCATGGAAAAATGCGGTGCAATAGGGTCAGATGATCGAAATTGATCAAGATTGGTCAAGGGGTCTGCGCTTCGGTCTACCGTCTACTGTAAAAACGTAACAACGGTAGCGTAGCGCATACACGGCTGCCACACTATCCTCTACGGACTGACACGTTGACAACATCACGTCGACCTTAATGACCATGGTGGGAGCTGGGAATCACCGTCACTTTTTGAGCATTTTTTTTTGTGCGGCGGATCTAGATTTCTCGAAGGGGAACTTACGTTATGGCGGTTTCACAACCCAGGTTGTTATTGCGCCGCACGTCGAGTACGTTGTGGAGCATGCTGAGTACTGAGAGAGGATACTTGCACGTCAAACGGCGGCAAGCCCATACTTGCTCGCCAGACAGGAGCTGATAGGAGCTGGTATGGGTTGCACCTCCTCCAAGGTGCAGCAAAAGCCACCGGAGGAGCAAAGGCCACCAGACAAAGATGCCTCGTGCAAAGAAAGTATCAACAGCGGTCGGGGAGGAGCAGGAGGCGAAGCGGAAGAGTCACGACCAGCATCGCCTGTAGCCGTATTGGAGTCAAACACAACCTGGGCGAGTCAGAGCGAGCGCCCACTGCCGCCGCCGCTACCACGACTATCGACGCTATCACTGGCGACGCAATCACTATTAATAGCTGCAGACGGTGTCGAGGTGGGGGGAGAGACGATAACAGACGAGAGCGGGTTACAGATGCGAACCCCACGGCTGCACAGTGATCGCGGGCTGCATTTTGCTGCGAAAAGTGGGGACCTGCGTCTCGTGCATAAACTGCTCAGTAAAGGCGACAGTATCGTCGATAGCATCATCGAAGGTACGGCGAGCGATGACGATGACACCACCACCACCACCACAGAAGCAACAACAGCAAGGAAGGGAAAAGGGAAAGGAAAAGGTGTACTCTCCCCCGGAGGGACCCAAGGAACCGCACCGAATTCCCCATCCATGGATCTGGATGAGAGGGGCATGTGGGGCAACACTCCCCTCCTCGTAGCCACGCAGTACGCCCACCCCCAAGTCGCCCTTGCTCTCATCAGAGGCGGAGCTAACGGTTGCTTGCAAAACGAACGGCAGGCGACCGCGCTCCACTACAGCTGCGCAGAAGGGCTCATCGACGTCAGCCGAGCGCTCCTACTCATAGACAAGAGGGTAGAGGTGGACCCTCCCGCTGCTATGGTGCACCATCCCGGTGTGGGAGGGGGTCGAACTGTGCCCGTCACTCCATTGTCGGCGGCCGCGACTGGAGGGCACACGGAGCTGGTCCAGTTGCTAGTGGGGCACGGAGCGCAAGTAGACAGGAAGGTTCTGCTTCGGCGGGCAGACGGAGAGCAGAGGGGAGGAGGGTCGTCGTGCACCGATGGGAAGGGCTGGTCTGCGTTGACTGGAGCGGCGCGATTCGGGCACACGGAAACGTGCCTGGTTTTGATCGAACATGGAGCAAGCTTTATGGCCGAGGTATGATGCGCACGATGTCGGCCGGACACAACGATGAAGCCTGTGTATTACAGTAGTACTTTTCCCACAGAGTATTACCATTACTGAATTTCGTTCATATCTGCTGTGAGTGTTCCTACGATAACGTACATACAGTAGATTGTGGTAGAGATTGCTTGTACTATGTACGCGTAATAGTGCGGCGTTCGCGTTGTTTCATGAACGTAAGCTCGTACGTACAATACGTACAGAGGTGTCTACCTGCTACTACACTACTACAGCAGTAGTACGAGTGAGTGTTTGTGTTCGAGCACAATAGATGTCAACGTGCCAGTGCCCGTTTATGTCAATCGTTTTTTTTTTGCTGTATGTACGGCGTACATACGTACATACGAGCACGAATATTGTACCAGTATGATACGAGTACGGTACGTACGAGTACTTTGTTTGCACAAGTTTCCACCACGACGGCAATTAGCTACTTGTCACAGCCATCCGCGTCCAAAACAAAGCGTAGTGGTACCAAAATGTACCGTTTGTTGGTCAGCCCGGTATACTCGTACTGCAATACTGCATGTAGTATGCGCGGTCGAAGTATCACATTATATCACTATGAATAGTATGACACCCAGCTTGCAAACGTGATTTTCGGCGAAATCCTCGATCTCGAAGGTGATGTCACCTCATGCTTTTAGGCGTACATGTTTCCTATGATCGTGCCGGTCTGTTGGAAAAGTCCGCAAAAACAAAAGCCAGAACCTGTTGTTGTCCGAAAAAACCATGTAAGTGAGTGTGTTCCTGGCCGTCGGCAGACCACTCGTACGACAGAAATATCCTTGCCTGTTTCCGCGTGATATTTTACCGTACGTGCCTGGTTTGTATGCACTGTTTTTGTGGCAGGATTCCGACGGTCGAACGCCGCTAATGCACGCCATACATGGCGGTCACGAAGAGACGTCTCTCGCGCTGATTAATGCGGCACGGCCGACTGGCCAGGCGCGCCGCCTGTGCGACGCGCACGAGGCACCAACAAGCGGGGCTCACTCCGGGTTGGGGTTGGCTCCCCTCCACTTGGCCTGCTACAAGAAAATGGCCACACTGCTTCAAGCGCTGCTAGCGGAAGGAGCGACGATTGAAGTGGAGGATTCTAGTGGGGCAACCCCCCTCCTCCACGCCTGCAGGAAGGTGACGGTCACACTCCAAATGCCTGAAGGAAGCGTGCCATTAATACGATAGGGGTACGTAGCACATTTCGCCTTCCTAGGCATATACCTGGTATGTGATTGCGACTGGTTATTACGGTATATAGGACCATATATTGTCAGTAAAAATAGGGAAATATATACCTGGTACATTTTTGTGCATACCGTAGGTCCTATTTACTACCCAACACAAATAGTAGCCTTTGCCAATGATCTTGAACCACAAATCGTACCAAATAAAGTACCAAATATATTACGGTTTTTGTGGTGGTCCGCGCATTTTTTCGTGTTGTCCAAAACGCGCGGCGAAGCCGCGCACGGGTCGAGCCTTAACCTGGACTATTCATAGGGTTGGGGTTAGGGTTAGGGATGGGTTGAGTCGACGGCTTCTCGTGATTTGGTTAAAAAAACATTTAAAAAAAAACACGTAAAACCAGCAAGAAATCATCATATATTTGGTACTGTATGGTACTTCATCTGATACGATTTGTGGGATAAGACCGGTAAAGGTGCCTCACCCAACAAGGCATGCCTTATCGTTGGGATGCCGTTTGGGTTTCCCAATATAATGTGGCTTTATACCTAGGCCATGGGATTGTTCGAGCTAAGCGCGCAATTTTTTACCCAAATCATATTTTTCGTGGGGTAGATAATTAGTATACTATAATCAAGATAACCAAGTGACCACCCTCAGAAAAGCAAGGTCCTACCCCTACCGTACCGTACCCGTACCGTGGCAGGCGCCTCTAGTACGGGGCACCATTGTAAATAGGGCCTATGGTACACACCAAAATCTACCAGGTATATGTTTTACTGTTTTACTAACAATAGTTGGTCCTGTTTACTATGGTCCCCCGTTAGAGAATTTAAAATGACATGGCATTCCTCCGTGACTGCGTCTAGATGATTCGGACTGTTGCCTCTATGAGTGTTGCCTGTAGGGCGGTTCAACCCCTCTGTGGTCTGTTGCCTGTTACTGCCTCGTGTACAAAGGTTGGAGTCTTCCATTTGACTGCCGATAGAAAGGCTCAACTCCTCCGTGACTGCCTCCGGCCATGGTCGGAATTGTTCATGACTGCCTCTACACTGCCTCTACAGCAGGAGAGACAATCTTAGTTAACACGTCGGACCGATAATGATCTACATCTATTACAGAGTATCTACAGTATATCCTAACCTGATGTTTTGATATGCTGTGCAGGATGTGTATACAGTCGTACATATTATCCAATCCAGGAAACGTGTCCTAGATCTCGCAGAAGACATGGCTCCCACCCGGCGACATGAGCTAGATCATACAGAGCATACAGATCGTACAGATCGTACAGATCATCTGCCCTCAAATATCTAGATCGTGACGTGAGAATCGATCATCTGTTCAAGGTGTGTTTGAAAAATGGTTTTTGCTACTCTGAAGTTTTGTCCATAGTGGTCGAAGTAGACCAGCTGGTATTAATACTCGTAGTGTAATATTGTTATGAATAGTCTGCAGAGTGAAGTGAGACAAAGACAGATACCCTTGCCCCCTTTCCTTCGACGTTGTACATGCTTAAGTCGACTGTGGGAAAGCGAGACAAATTTAATAAAAAGGGTCGTATTGCTGCTTGTGGCATGTGTGTTTGTACGGCATGCCGCGACTAGTGCCGTGTTGTGTTGCGCTGCATTGGTTTAAGAAGAGGTGCATGGGTTTAAGAATAGGGGACGTTTTCGAAGGATAAATCGACGGCATGCCACAGCGTGCGGGGAGACCAATACCATGGACAGCAAGCATCGCGTCCGACAGAACACTTACGGGTACAGTGGGAGGAAAGGACACTGTGGTTCATGAAGCATATTCGAACAGAATGTATGCAGTTCAACGCTGTCAAATGCCTCCTTTAATGACGCTGTCAAATTCTTCCTTCCTTCAAAATGCCGCTTTGAAACCAGGGGGCAACGGTGTGCGCGCGGGAGCTGTTGGCGAGAGGAGCCGATCCCCTCACCCGAGACCATGACGGCGTTACCCCTCTAGCCGCCGCTCAGGGCAGAGTGAGTGCTCCGATACCATTGTGTGCGCCATTTTGTCACTACCGTACTGCTGTGCGTACGTATACTCGCTTTGAAGTATAGCGCAAAAGGTGGACGGATCGGCACGAAATGTAAAAGTGTGAGTGAATGAATGCTTTCTTGTACCGGTATATCGGAGCGAAGTTGCCGCGGTGATAGGATGAACCAAAGGAGCTCTCTGTATTGCTGCGTATGGTGGGATGTTTCCATAGCTTCAACTTTGCTCGTTTGTTGCGTGTGGTCGAGCTTCCACGGCTTCAACGCAAAGCCTCGCGGAGCGAAAGCAGAAACCAGGCAGGTCGGTTCATCCTCAGCGCAATGCTTCATCTCGTCGTAACCATCATCATCAGAATGCCGATTTTTGCGCACGTTGATGCTCGATATGAACGAAATGTAACGTGTTTATTTCAACCGAGTCATTCGTCAAACGCCACACACAGCAGTGGAGCGAAACGTTACAGAGGCATTGGAATCGTTTTGTTTTGTACGTCAACACATGTGTACTAACACCTGAGCACTCGATCGCCTTCGGTAGACCTTCAGTAACGAGTTACCATACTGTAGTCATACATAGTAATACCAAGTGAATCAAGAGCATGTTCGGTGAGGTACGTCCCAAAGTATACCGGGGGTATTTTCTCGGCGAATACGCTACCGAGCCTAACCGGAGTGTTTGGTACGGCCGCAATACCGCAATACTCCACTGGACACTCCGGTAAGGTTCGGCACGAACTCGACACCGGCACCTAACATTTCGGTGAGTTTCGGTGCGCCCACCAAAAAAAACGGGTACCGGTATACCCTACGGAACATACCCTCGGAATAGATAGTAGTCAGAACCTATAAGCCATGCATCCCGCTACATTTGCATCCCCCTACATTTGCATGTTAAGGCCACATCATCAATAGGTTCTCCCGTAACAGCCACTCGCCCAAGTGGCCCTGAAGCACTCTAAAACACGCTATATAACGTGGTCCCCCCAGTACACCAGCGGTACCCTCAAACCTTGGTATCATAAATTTTTACTTGCAGCCTGTTTCTTGTTTTCGGTGACAGAGAAAACATCCGGGCGGTGAAGAACTGGTCCAGCTCATGGAGGCAGTGGCTGCTGCGGCGCCTTCAGACAGGCCTAGGATTGCACGCCTACAGACCGGGGCGGTGGGAGCGGCTGAATCGAGCGAGCGAGGTGGTGTGAACAGCTCGAACATCCCTCAGGGTAGCCAAGGGCAAAAGGCGAGTGTGTATATATACCGTAAGAGTATAGACTGTATGGTGTACTATTAATAGGTATACAGGAGTTCGTGATTTAAGTACAGAGGGCGCTACTACGAGTACAGCCTGGGCGTCCCGCTAAGCTGTTGCGTCGCATCATGTCGCAGCTGCAACAGTAAGCAAGTTGTACAAGGACACTATTTTTACTCGTGGTGTAGATAACAGCTACAGCTACCAGATATAGGCTGGTTCAAGGTGCATCCCCCTACTTTATTCAGAGTCGGAAGTTCACACCGTTTTTTTGGTAGGTAAGACCCTCTGGAATTTGGCACACATGTTCTATGAACCCCTGCCGACCCGTTAATGGGCGTTTTTTTTCTTCTTGTTAAATAGTTGTGTTTGGAGTTGAAGTTGGATTTTTGGGCCTTACGAAACGCCAAATTCCCGACAAAAAAATAATACACCGTTCGTTAAGGCCTCGGCAGGGGCTCAAAGAAAACGTGTGCACAATTCCATCAGCTATCTAAAAAACACGGCGTGAAGATTTGGGCTTTTTGTGCGGAACGCATGCGTGTTTCGCAGTTGCCTGGTAAATACTTAGTTTCAGTACAGGATCAGCTTTGGGCGTTGAAAATGACTTGAGATTGGCCCTACGCAGTCAAATCTTCGAGTATTTGCGGTATTTGTTTTACGGACATGCCTTGAGTACCTGGAACCGGCTCGGTCAGAAAGAAGTGTGAAAAAAAATGCATTTCCTAAGGCAACGCCTGACTGTTTCTGGCCCTTTTTAAGGCCCGTCATCGGCCGGGACACATTTCCGCCGCTTAGTGCCAGCCCTATTAAAAGGATATCAACTGAAAAAATGGACGTCGCCCTCTTCCACTGTTCATGGCGGTCAGTATAATACCAAATATGTGACATTCGAGCAGATAGTGCAACCGGGATTCGTGTCTGACAAAAGTTTGGGTTGCTCAACTTGAACCAGCTCGTATTAAATAGATGTATGCCCAGTCGCTCGCCCCGGTGGTCTACAGTAGTGGTACCCTCGAATGCTTCTAGAAGTTGGTTTACGGGGTTCGAACTCACGTGGGTCGGGCGTTTGAGTTTATCTGCACACATATATAAAAAACGGAATCAACTACTGAGAGCGCCTATTAATAGTAGCGTGGGCAGGCATAATTCGATGCGAGTCGACGAGGGAAGAAAGGGCTTCAGTTGTATCGCGATAAAAATGCAAGGCACGAACCGTAGTGGGGGAGGAGGGAGAGGAGCCTACTTTGTGACCCCGCATCTGAGTTACAACTAGGGAGGAGAGAGAAAAGAAGGGCGAAGATAATGAAAATGAACAAAAAACAAAAACCCTGTAGTATTAGTGTTTTCCCCGTACAACATTACCATTATGCAGCAGGCATTTATCTACTTGTATCTGCGTAGGAGCGTGCCCGCGTAAATACCGGTATTCAAGGTGGACAATCTTATGGAGCAAAACAAAAAAACTATTAATAGCATACTTCGTACGATGTATACATTTACCTACAGAGCGCGAAGGGCATACCACACCACAGTATGTACGGTACTACAGTGCACATATTAAAGAAACATCCCTCGAATGTACGAGTATGTACGGTGTGATTTTTTTCTCGGGAAGTAGCCCGCGGTGTTTTTTATTTTCCATTCCGGCCTATTCCATATTCGTACGGTAGGTCCTCCTGCTCCTTGACATCCGATTGCGACGAGAGAAGAAACGAGCTCTGTTTGGGGGGGGAGGGGGCAGCTTGGGGGGGGGTTCTCGCAAGTGGTTTTACTTTTTTTCCCTCGTCAACTCTCGTCGAATTGCCTACTGGAAGACTCGAAGATTCGTCTACAACAGTAGTAGTAAGCACTCGTACTCGTGCGCGATAGACGGTTGATAAGTAGTGATCCCAAACTTATCGTATTGCTTGGTCACCATCTCCTGGGTTTGAAGCGAGCCCACGTGGGAAAATAAAGTGGTGAGCCCTTCTCGCGATAAAAAAAGCAAAGCGCGCACGGGACGTATTTGGGGGGGGGGGGGGTGTACTCATATCGTGCACGGCCGTAGTCGTATGACCATAGACCCTCGCATCCCTACAATGCCGGGACGGAGCACGTTGGGTTTTCACCAACCAGGCAGACATTGCTTGCACCAAGCGCGAAGCGCCGTGAGGTATTGGGCGAGTCGCATGGAGGGTGAGCTGCATCCTGCTAAGAACCGCCTGTGAGGCGGACTTGCATATGGACGACAGCCTCCAATGAATTGATTTAATTTCTGGTGTGGCCACTTCCAGAGATAGCAATGGGTATCACTACGTATCTGCCTCGTGGATGCCTTACCATATACACACTACGTGATACGATCATTCCCCTTGTGGGGAGATGAGGTTATCAACCCCGCACAAATGATCTAACAAGACCGCCAGCATGGGTGACCGCCAAAAACAAACGGCACCCTGGTTGTCGAGCTCACGCAGTGAGAGGCGTGTTTTACAGCGTCGTTGCCAACCGACGCCAACCCAACCTATAAATATATCAAAATATTCAGGGGGGGGGGTATTAGTGTTACTAGTGTTATTAGTGTTATTAGTGTTATTAGTGCTATTAGTGCTATTAGTGTTCCCTCATGACCTTAACCTTAATTATCGAAAACCAAAACCAAAACATGCACGCTGTGTGGAACCACTCGGACATTTATCGTGCGTTGCCCTTTCCGCCGCCAACCTGCAGTGATACATAGTATGCACGTATTAATAGTTTTTGTATCAGTTGTGATATCGGAGATGGCGATTTGTGAGCTGGACGGTGTAGGAGGGCAAATAAAACAATCGTAACCAACGCCAGACACTGCACCAGGTGGTATATACGACGTACCGTACCAATATGGACGGACATTTAACCCCTTTAGGACTGCAGTTCCGATGTGGGGACAAAACATTTTGAATTAGACTTAAATAGTTTGAATAATACAGTGCAGTCCTGAAAGGGTTAAAGACCATTTCGACACGAACGTGGTAGTCAAACGGTCCTTACCTTGCAGTCCAGAGTGCTATGTATAGATTTCGCATTTCGGCCCTCTTTCATTCGACGTTTCATTCGATGGGCGACAAAATAAAATACGATCGTACGAAATTGTCTGGGACGACTGCGGCCGAAGACTACCTATCTACCTATATACACTTTAAAAGGAGTTGTTATTGCATGTCCCATATGGTCCCGTAGTATCTCGTATGGTCCCGTAATATCTCGTATGGTCCCGTAATATCCCGTATGGTCCCGTAATATCTCGTATGGTCCCGTAATATCTCTTATGGTCCCGTAATATTTCGTATGGTCCCGTAATACCTCGTATGGTCCCGTAATATCTCGTATGGTCCCGTGATATCCCGTATGGTCCCGTAATATCTCGTATGGTCCCGTAATATCTCGTATGGTCCCGTGATATCCCGTATGGTCCCGTAATATCTCGTATGGTCCCGTAATATCTCTTATGGTCCCGTAATATTTCGTATGGTCCCGTAATATCTCGTATGGTCCCGTGATATCCCGTATGGTCCCGTAATATCTCGTATGGTCCCGTAATATCTCGTATGGTCCCGTAATATCTCGTATGGTCCCGTAATATCTCGTATGGTCCCGTAATATCTCGTATGGTCCCGTAATATCTCGTATGGTCCCGTAATATCTCGTATGGTCCCGTAATATCTCGTATGGTCCCGTAATATCTCGTATGGTCCCGTAATATCTCGTATGGTCCCGTAATATCTCGTATGGTCCCGTAATATCTCGTATGGTCCCGTAATATCTCGTATGGTCCCGTAATATCTCGTATGGTCCCGTAATATTTCGTATGGTCCCGTAATATCTCGTATGGTCCCGTGATATCCCGTATGGTCCCGTAATATCTCGTATGGTCCCGTAATATCTCGTATGGTCCCGTAATATCTCGTATGGTCCCGTGATATCTCGTATGGTCCCGTAATATCTCGTATGGTCCCGTGATATCCCGTATGGTCCCGTAATATCTCGTATGGTCCCGTAATATCTCGTATGATCCCGTGATATCCCGTATGGTCCCGTAATATCTCGTATGGTCCCGTGATATCCCGTATGGTCCCGTGATATCTCGTATGGTCCCGTAATATCCCGTATGGTCCCGTAATATATCGTATGGTCCCGTAATATCTCGTATGGTCCCGTAATATCCCGTATGATCCCGTGTATAACAACGAAGCGAGTAAGAATGAAGAGGGGTTTAGGATCGTTCTTATCGAGCAATGTTTCCCCAAAATTTCCAAATAAAGTTTTCGCGCAATTTTTAGGATTTCCAAATTTTCCAAAAATAATGTCCAGATATTGGCATGCGAAGCCTTCCAAATATTTTGCCCTCCGTTAATATTCCAAACTTTCCAAATAACTCCTGTAGTTCTTGCTTTCCTTGTTTTTTTTGGGGGAAAGATGCTCGATAAGAACGACCCTTAGTCTATGATGGTCACTTTTACAGGCTACATACAGTAGGGTGTCATATCATAGGTTAAATTTTATTCTTCCAGGGACCAGCTACAATAGTCATGGCTCGCTCGAAACGGAGGAGACTTATTTAAGAGGGAGAAAAAGCAGTCACTGCGTTTCGCTCTCTCCTACTTATAATACGTAACTCTAAATTACGTAGTACGAGATGAACGAATTGTCCATTTTCAATGAACCGTCGTGGAGAAAGTTTTGGTTTGTGGTCCAATTGAGTTAAATCCGTTTAACCTGTAGAGTTCGAGGCGGTATGAGAGACCCCATTGGTTTGATTGGTCTGTTCGGTTCGATTGGCTCGAGCGGTTTTGACTGGTTTGATTGGTTTTTGTGGTTTGGTCGATTTGACTCGATGTGCAGCGGGGGTTTCATGCGAGGTCCGTCCATTTAGCGTCAGGACGTCTCGACTCTCAACCGACGCGGCAAAGACAGTTGGAAATCGTTCAAATTTTCAATATTGTGGGTACGTAGGCGGAACCACGCAAATCGACGAGGGATAAAAGTGCTAAAAATTTCTCGCGATAAAAATGCAAGGCACGCACCGTAGTGGGGGAGGAGGGAGAAGAGCCTACTTAGCAACCCCGGATCTGCGTTACGACTAAAGAGGGAGAGAGAAAAGAAGGGCGAAGATAAGAAATGGGATGAACAAAAATAAAATCAAGTCTGGAAACTTCGTGGGTGTGCTCGTCTCGCCTCCGTGTCCGAACAACGCGCACCAGCATAACATACATCGTCAATTTATGATTGCAGGAGAGGCTAGAGCGGCAACATCGAGGCGTAGACGATGCCAGAAATCTTCGAGACCGAAGTTAGTAAGCAAGTTATTGCTCTCCATTGATTTCAGAAGAATCGCACACAAGCACACGAAACAGCGGTAATTTTATGGGGAAGGTCTGATGGTGCTGATAGTACCTAATCGCAGCCGTGAACGTCGTTGCCGGTAACGTTCTTTCCGTGGAACTGGTTTACGGTAGTACAGTAATAACAGACGACAAAGTTGCGAGGGCAATTCAATTAACTAATACCTGGAAACCCTCGCTAAACCACCGCGAATGAAAGCTTCTGGTTTCCCTTAAAGTTGCTTCGGGGGGAAACACATAAACAAGAAAGTCGAGAGATTCGTCAGTATTGACTATGGCTTTTGACGATCAGCTGTGGACTACTGGCTATTTCCTACCATGTATTGGCTATTGAATATTTACTGTGTTCACTATCGATCGTATAGTTGTAACCCCCCCTTTTCCTCGCAGTAGTTCCAGCCACGTCTACTGTCCACGGCTGTGACTACTGTACTCATACTATTAAACAGTAGTAGGACCGATGTAGATAGTATAGTGCGCAGGGGTAACGTGGAACGAAGCTGCAGCAAAAAAAGACTGGAATCGAAGTGTGCCGCGGGTGACTCGAAGATGGTGCCAAGAGATTCAAAGTTGTTTTTACTGCAAATATTTCTCGCGCGATAGGATCAAGCGCGGCGAGCTCAAGTGACCAAACGGCACCGCCGCTGTCACATAGGGGTGCGCAGCACACCCGTACGTAGCCTCGGCCCTTTGTTTAATTATGCTCCTCTTCTGACGACGTCGTATTGTCGGTTTTGCTGTGTCTTGCTGTGTCTTGCTGTGTCTTGCTGTGCCTTGCTGTGTCTGTGAAACAGGGCGCGGGTCCTTCGAGCACGGACTTCGACAAAGGGCTCGTCGCATTCCAGGTCGGTCAACCGACTAAACTATTCAACAAATACACCAACTATTAGTAGACCAACTAGACCGACTAGACCGACTCAACCAACTATTAGTAGACCAACTAGACCAACCAGACCAACTGCGAATATTATCACCAGTGTACCGAATAAGGGTGAAATAGTTGGTGCTGCGAGTCGTATGGGTCCGGGCAAAACGTAATCCTGCGCGCACGTTCTTGCACGGCAGACTACTGATCTAAATAGCCTACTGATCTGCCTGAGCGGCAAGACAAACAGAGCATGTCGTGCCACCCCTATCCTAGTGTTGTAATATCAAGCACCGAGCCTTACACCACGTAACAGCCGATTTTCCTAATTGAGAATCGCCTTTCCGGTAAGTAAGATAATCGAAAATATTGGGTTATGTATTGTAAGAGATGTACTTCCTAGCCCTCATAGTAAAAAACTACACTGTAAACTATTGTCAGTTGTGACAGCCGTCGATAACAAAAACACGAAAAACACCAAAACCGGCAGTCTTAAGGTATCGAAGATCCAAGAAAATCGGGATTTATGGGCGAGTTACCTCGCCCCTAAATACCAATTCCCTTACGTATATCCTCGTTTTACGAGAGCCTGACAAGGCTGATTTCGATTTTTTTCGTGGATCGATACCTACCATCGAGGAACATACTTTCGAAGTGAAATTTTGATTGTGAGCGAAATGCAAC
Organism: Saccharina japonica; assembly: GCA_008828725.1. Taxonomy (NCBI): domain Eukaryota; class Phaeophyceae; order Laminariales; family Laminariaceae; genus Saccharina; species Saccharina japonica. The sequence continues at coordinate 905,554 of MEHQ01002957.1, read as the reverse complement.
TCTTAAAAAACAACAAACTACTAAAATCGATTATCATTATCATCGGAAAGGCAATTTCTCAACTAGGAAAATCGGCTGTTACTTGATGAAATAGCCATGCCACGAGCATCTCGAGATTATCGCATTCAATAGATGCGGTCCAAAAAACATATTGTACCTGGGAGATAGTAAATATGTGCACGGTTGTTTCAATCCAAACGCCAGTTTCGTATTGTAGTAGGCGTGCCATTAAGGGGAGCGAGAGCCAGTGTCACTCGTGACTAGTAGTGAAGCGCGAAAACCTCCTCCCCCGGCAACACATGCCGACAAAACTGCGCAGGTTTCCAATGTCGATTCCATATTAAGATACTTCATATTTTCCGCGCCCCCTACTCGTATTAATAGCGTATTAATAGCGTATTAATAGCGTATTAATTGCATTTCCCCTAAGCCTGCCAATACATTTGCTATGTGTATGACACTGCTGTGGCAAGCTGCACGTTCTGTAGCGTCGAACGGGCGGAACTCGATATTTTTTCTTCTGATTGCTCCTTGTTGTTTTTTAGCAGTGTACGACATGTCTAAAGCTACCCCCTGGCGTGCGACTGTGACGCCATGGTCTCCCACAGGTAGCTGGAGATCTGGTGGAGGGAATGGTGACCGCTGCAGCCTCGACAACGACGACCCTGCCAAATCAACAACCAACACCACCATAGCCACCACCTTCACCATCGCCTTCAGCACCGCCATCACAATGACCATCATCACCATCGTCATCATCGCCGCCATCGCGATAACCCGCAGTAGTATCGAATACTACCGGCGCCTTACACGTGAATCGTGCGAAAACCTCCTGTGCCATGTTCTACTCCTACGAGTACAGTGCAACAGCCGTTCTGCAGGCGACGAGCTTTCAATATGAATAGTGCTGTTGCTTATATTTATATTATGTAGTTATGACACTTGGAAGCATAATACCAGGCTCGTACAGTATCGATAGTTATTATGGTATAATGTGTAACGTGGGTGATTGTTATTGGTTATCATACACGTACACTACGTGTCCGCGGCCCAGGGAGGTGATTTATAGGTTATTGGTCCTGTATTTTCTGTCACTCACAGCACCTCGGCCGGATGACTGCGCTGTGCATTTTAATCTTGAGATTTTAAACTTTTGTTTTTACGATATGCCCCGCCGTGGCATTTAAGCTAATCTGAGTGAGATACTGTACGATCCAGATCCAGCCCCCAAAGTGGCGTAAACGCGGCAATCAAAATCGTGGCATCATACCCCCCTCCCCTACCGTAGCCGTTTGTTCGGGATGGGAAGGGCTTCGGCTTAGATGTAGTGGTATATACATATCTGTACGTAGACAAATATAGTCGGATTTTGGTAAAAATCCAATCGTAAATCGGCGATTCCAGTGTATCAAGGTAGCGTAACAAGGTGGTGTCAGAAGTTGGATGCTTGGAGGAGAGGCCGCGCGCAAGACTGCACAACTATTTTGTATTTGTGGCGATCGAGCATGGGTTGAGGTATGTCATGTTTTGTATCTGTTGTCGAGAAGCGCACGCTTTCATAGCTGCGCGGTATCCGACGATGTGCGCGAAATATGTTTAGAGGGGGTGGGGGGGTGTATTATTGGACGTGGGGTGGCATTAAGGCCAAGGTGCAACAGCTGAAGGAGTATTTTATCAAAAAAGAACTACTACTGTGAGTCGATACTGCTGAATCCCACCCACACTGGTATGATACCGCGCAATCGCAGCGTAGGCCGACCGTTCGAACGAGCGTGGCACCATTGCCATGCACGAGGATTGTTTTCGAAAAAATATATATGTTTCATGTGAAACGCGCACGTCGGTGCAACGGTCAGCCCAACAAGATGTCACACTGATACATGGCGTAATTTCCATTTAGGCATACATTTCCCATAGTAATTTTCTGGTACATGGGAGTTCGTCCCGATAACCATTCGCAACCAAATGAAAAACGCCGTATATATGCGAGGAAAACCGCACTTCTAACTGCGTGTGCGTCAACTTGGTAACAAAAGCGTTAAGCCCTCCCCTCCCCTGCCTAACTGCCACCAATAGCCTAATGAAACAGCGCAAAGGGGTTATGACAATGATGAGTTGGAGACACCGTGTGGTAATTTAGGGCCGTTCATAACGAATAAAAAAATCACGGATAGTGAGGTTTTTGCCCGTGAATCGTGATTTTTCATGTCATGATTCACGACAAAACCTCACGACTCATTACGCCTTTATTTTTAACGTTTTCCCTAAAACCCATAATCACGATTCATGACATTTTGTCGTGGCTCGAAATGCACCTGATCAAGGCGCTACGTAACCCACCCGACACCAACGGAACGGTATCCGAAGGTCGGTATAGGTGCATGGCAGACTCTGCTTCGTACGCCGATTGCAGACAGCGAGCGGCTGCGTAAAGACACTGCTGGGTGCGGGCTAACGAGTACGCTGTGGCCTCGGAATCTCGAGGAGGAGGAGACACAGTGTGAAGAAAAAGCAAAAATAATCTGAGAAACTCATGGGCCAGGCAGGGCAGACGAAATGTCAGAGAGATTGGAACCTCGCGCGCACCTGGTCTGGCCGACGGCGCGTGAGGTCGGAATATCACAGGCTGTGTCGGGCCTAGGCCCGTGATTGCAACCACAGGCCGGGTCGGGCGTGGTCGGCCCGGCACGGCCTGGCCGTGAACTACCTGCAAGAGTTGGCCCCACCCTCAAATACCGTTGAATTTGAAATACCAGATGTTTGACTACAGTATTTGAAAATACCACGAAACGTGACGAAAAAACAGCTATTTTCGTTTGGAAAGAGATCTCACGAATCGTCATGCCAAAACGCCACGAATCGTTTTTTTTTTCTTTCGTTGGAACGACTCTTAACGTGAATGTGATGCACTAGGGGTAACGCCGGTAACTTGACCAAACAGCACGAAGAGATTATTGCGCCAGTGTACGTAGACTCTACCACCAGAGGGAACTATACCATACTGTACCTGGTATCTACCAGCACTGCGACTAGCTGTTGAACTGCAGCGCTCTTGACTACCTATACTTCTGTTGTCGAGGTGCGCCACTCTACATGGAACTCCCCCCCCAGGCGAAAGGAAAGCTCAACCTCTAAATGAGCAAAACTACCGCAAGACGAATTTTGAAGCCAGCTTTCTCCAAAGCAGAGCAGGTGGGGCACATATCGATAACAAGAGTGGCGATCAGTTCATGTGGAAACAACAACAACAACAGCATTGATCGCGATGGCTTGGGAAAGATCGAAGGCGATGGTGATGCAAAGATCTTGTCGAGAGATTCATGTCCATAGACACATCGCTTTTATGTTTGCATCTTCCAAATTGTCGAGAAAATCAGCTTTAAAATATTATGTTTGTCTCACTTGATCACAGTATACGTTACTAACCATCACTCAGTGGGTACAAGCAACATCAACATATTCCATTCACTCTCCGCGCCAAACGAAAGAAACCCGCACACACATTAGGCTGCTCCGGTTGCATTCCAAAATGTAGCTATTCATGGGGTCTTTCTACGCTTGCCTCCAACGCGGGGAAATTCCATTAGCCGAGTGACAGTCTATCCCCGTATGCCAAAACAAGAGCTTCAGCACTACCTGTGCGCACCACAGTACGCAGGTATACCCTTCGTGTACTGATGGCAGCCCGCCCTTGTTGTTATCCTACCCGAGGCATGCGTACAGGCATGCATACACACACGCGTACATACCTGTGTACAGGCTACTGTCAGAGCCATTATCAGAGTGCTACAGGCATAAACACACGCGTACACACCTGTGTACAGGCTGCCATCAGAGTGCTATCAGAGTACTACCAGAGTATTCGCGGTTCCCTATGCGTGCATACCGCATACTGGTACAGGCTAGTCCTGGAATGCACGTGAGAGCGGCTGGCGTCGCTACCGTCGGTAGCATCAGTAGTAAAACTTGCACCTCCTTCCGAGCTCTTACCCGTTACGTACGACAAGCCCGTGAAATACGTTTCGGAATGTTTTACGGCCACTACGTGGCTTTGTGGCAAGGCCGTTTCATATACTGGTACCAGTATGTTTTAAGTACGGGCGCTAGGCCTAGCTAGGCCTGTGGCAAGGAGAGGTGGCTCTTGTCATAGAAGAACTTGACGTGGTGGATTGGACCGTGCTCCGGAGACTGGTAGGTGTGCCCCCACGCGCCATCCCCGATGTCCTGTTGTGTTTGCAAAGGAAAAAGCAAGCACAACGCATAAATACGCAAGACAAGGCATCCATCCGCGTGAGATCTCTGATTGAACAACATGCGTCGCTCTCATGGGCAAGCCATAATACTAGTAGGTTGCATGTACATAAACCAGTCCTGGGCTGTTCATCTTATGTAAGAGCCTAGGAAAAAAATGGTACCATTCAGGCTAAAAAGTGATATTGTACCTCTAACACACATGTGTATGATATAATAATATACGAGGGTCCTCGTATGGTCACACGACTACGTAGTGTACTGTTAAACAGTAGTACAGTATACTCAAGTAGGCCCTTATATTACATTAATATGGTTATGATTACAATTTCATTAGTACTGCTATGATGCTACAGTATGTTCCCCCGTGAGAGATTATTCAACGCATTGAACATACCTTCTTCACACTGAAGGGTCTACCGCAATATTTGTATTTTTGCTTTACTTCCATGGCAGCAAAAATACTTCCATTCATTGTGTTTCACTTCCATGGAAGTAACATTTTACTCCCATCAAATTGTTTTTACTTTCATGGAAGTATGAAATTATATTTCTATGAAAGTTGTTTTACGTCGATGGAAGTAAAGTTTTACTTCCATGATAGTTTTTTTTTTTACTTTTATGGAAGTAACATTTTACTCCCATCAAATTGTTTTTACTTTCATGGAAGTATACTGACTTAATATGTGGAAACGTTTATAGCCGTCAACCGCATTCACTTCCATGGAAGTAAAACTTTTCCATGGTTCCGTGGAACTTTCCGTTTGAAGAGGGTCTTCAGCCACTACGTAGGCAGCTCTAGTGTGGTTTCGCGCTGCGCTACGAGTGCACGGTTTACAATATTCCGTTTGAAATTGATCCACGTTTTGGTAATCGGGATGGGCCCATTTGGCTGGGACGGTATACCAACTGGGCAGGGGGTGAATTCATGCTCTCGCTTCCATCTCTTACTTCCATGGAAGTGAATCTTCAATGTACTTCCAATTTAATCACATGGAAGTAAAACAACTTCCATGGAAGTGAAATGTACTTCCATGAAAGTATAAAAACTTCCGTGGAAGTAATTTTTACTGTCATGGTAAGTAAAAAACACTTTCGTGGAAATGAAATTTACTTCCATGAAAGTAAAACAAAATCGTGGAAACGTTCATGGAAGTAAACTCAAAAGTCAAATAATGTGATAGATCGGGAGCTTCGGTCAATCGGGAGCGGTGCCTTCGGCTACCTGATACTGCCAGTATTGATTGATAGTAGATACTGCCAGTAGTAATAATTATGTCAGTAGTAAGAGTATCACTGCCATTAAGAATAGTAGCACTGCCAGCAAACGTAATACTGCCAGTGTTTATAGTAAAAACTGCCAGTATAAGAATACGATATTACTGACATTATGCGTGATAATCTACTACGTACGCTACGAAGACATAACCAGCTCAACACCAAGTGGATTAAATAAGCAAGCATGCATGGCTGCTGCTACTGGTGGTGGTGGTGGTGGTGGTGGTGGCGGTGGTGAGGTCACCTGGGCCATGGTGCGGTAGGGACCACGCCTCTTCTCGGGGCCCGTGGATAGCGTGTAAAACCTGTCCCGCGAGTTCTTAGGGTCAAACTCCGTCACCTGCACAGACAAAAAGTAGTAGAAAGGTTGTTTTTGTCAGCAACTTCAACAGTTGAGAAAGGGTGCCCTAAGACACTCATGATATCGCTCTTCAAGCGGTAATTAAAGCTTGCAGGGCTAAGACACTAAGACACTCTGTACATATCATACGTACACCACACTACGCGGACGGGTTGAGTTCTCGGTCGATCAGGACAACGGCAACAGGCGTCCCTATTGACTACGGGAGGGAGACAGAAGAACAGGGAACGTTGAAATCCCTATGCCCGCTACCGTATACTGTAACCAAGTGATATGATTTGATGACACACACCCTGAAACGAATACTGATATAAATAGTAGACATATTAATAGACATATTAATAGTAGACCTATTCATGGACATATTAATAGAGTTGTTAAACTAAGGGCGTTGGGAATACCTCGTCGAGACGCTCGGCATTATTAGCATTGTTAGCATTATCATTAGCATATTAGAGTTGTCGAGACCATCGGCCTTACACATACATTATATATATACTTTATCGTATATTAACACATTAAGTCGCAAGAAGTGTTACGTGTTCTACGGTATATGCCATGCCGTGAACTTATATATACCTGGGGTTAGACCTAATAACCTAATTTACATAGATAACACATTTAACCTACAGTCGCGCTACTGCGTTGCTTATCCTACGCAATGTACTACATGTTGTAGTACCCTATCCTATGAAATGTGCGATTATACATGCTGTGGGAACCTACCTTATGCAGTAGTAACCTATCCTATCCTCTGCAATGTAATATACCAGGTATACTGTAACAATAGTAACAGTATGCTTGCCTGGCCGCGGCCGACGTCGTATAGATGTTCGATCTCCTTCAGCCCGCCCGGAAATGTCCTTTGTTCTGCGAAGCCCTTCTCGTACTTCTGGTTCGGTCCGGATTGGCCGTTCGAAAAGCGGGAAAAGCAAGGCGACGGCTTCAAAAACAAAGCAACAAAAGAGCGGCGCCGGGCCGCTTTCGAGCGCTCTGAGGCAGACTGTTTATCATCGTAATCGCGTTTTTGTTTTTGTTTTATTGTATTTTATTTTGCACTGGGGTGTTCTTCCACTGGGTTACTGGCGCCTATCTTGTGACCACGGAATACATTTTGGCGATGAGGGAATGATGAGAACACCAGCAGCAGCAGCAGCAGCAGCATTACAAGGGAGCGGCGATTGCAAGTCGTGCGAGTCATTCGCACGTGCAAAAAGGTGCAATACAATGTCATGTACCTGTACTGGCAATACCTGCAATTCGCACGTAAGATGGCATCTACCTATAAATCATGCATGGGCACGGGTACGGGCACGGGTACGGGTACGGGTGCGGGTGCGGGTACGGGTACAAGTACGATGTATGACCGCGGTTGTATGATGCTGTGTACATAGGTACTGTACCTCAGCTGCTGCGTGCTCTTTTTCTGTGTCTCGATGCTTCTCCATAATAGCTTTCTCCGCGCGCAGGAGATCACGGTACTGCTCCGTCCTAATAGTGGCTGTGAACTCACCCGGTCGGAAGGCATCCTTCGTTCTGATGGACACCACATTACATCACACCACATGACGCCACAAAGAAATGCGACACGCAAAAACAAAGGAAGAGACGCCACCAACGTAGGGGTACGACAAATAATGGGACATGGCAAAAAAAAGGAGGAATGTTAGTAGTTTCGTGACCAAACGGTCATGATGTTTCATTAACATCATTAACACCATTAGCACCATTAACATCAACGAGGTTCTTAATATGAATGGTGTTAATGATAATGAGGTTATTGGTCTTAATTAAGTTAATGATGTTAATGGTGCTAATGATGTTAATACTGCTGTAGTACAAATCCGACAGGCCACGGTCTAGAGCTTCTTCGTCAAAACCTGCTACGTAATGCTTTCCTAGCCAGGCGGCCATAGTGTTAAAAGTATTACACGTCAGACACATTACGATCTATATAATTTGCATCATAACCTGCTGCTAGTTTCGTGGCTAGACGGCCATCATCTTAATGATGCAATAGATCACTATCTGTTAGAACTGTTAGAACTGTTACAACTGTTACAACTGTTACAAATGCGACAGATCACTATCTGCAATAGATCAATTTTGTTATCTAACCTGCAAATCGTTTCGTAACCAGCCGGCCATGACATTAATGATGTTAATACTGTCAATATTACAAATCCGACAGGTCACGATCTAGATCCTCCGCATCCTAACCTGCCGTTTTGATATGCTGTGCAGAATCTGCCATATTTCGTGATACAAATTCAACCCAGGAAACATGTGATCACACAACTCTCTGATAGATCAATCATATTATACGACTGCCACCCGGCGGCACGAGCTAGATCATACAGACCATACAGATCATACAGATCATACAGACCATACAGATCATACAGATCATACAGGTCATACAGATCATACAGATCATACAGATCATACAGATCATGCAGATCATGCAGATCATCTTCCCTGAAAGATCTAGATCATGATCTAGATCCTTCAGTGTGGATATTAGTAGGGGTTTGTTCGATGTGTGAACTATCAGTACATTAGCATTAACATTGTTAGTGGTACAGTAGTGGAGGAAAACCGGGTGTGCCAAGGCCACAATCGAAATGTGCGGCACGGTGGAACGCCCGAGGGCGATGTCCACCACCTACCACCCATCAATTTGCTCAGCATTATTCTTAAAGCGTAGAACCGTACTGTAGGTGATCGAGAAGGCATCGTCAGCGTTACAAGCGTGTGCCATTTCGGCAGTCTAGACCAATACCTACCACTGTATTACCTACTGAAATACTGTGATACCTATTGTAATACCTACTGAAATACCTTTGATACCTATTGTAATACCTACTGAAATACCTTTGATACGCCTGCTGTGATGGCTACCGCTTGTAACATATTCTACAAGCAACACGTACTGCAAAGCCTACTCTATGGCGTGGCATGTACAGTAGCCAAACTATGCAGCATTTAAGCTAAAGGCTATATTTGGTAGCGCAGCACCTACTGACTGCACTCGTACATCTCGAACCCTATCAACAGCGGCAGTGTTGGTACATCATAGGATACTTCTACCAATACCATGATCCTATTCTTACGTACCAAGTATTTTTGCTTATTTTGCCACGTCGCCAAACGATCCCAAACGATGCAAAAGGGGGCAAAGGGGTAAAATATGGCAGCAATCGAAAGAGGGCGTCAAACGCGCTGGGGCTCACCCGAAACCAAGCTTCCTTTTATCCAAGGGCTGGGTCTTGGAGAATTTTTCCATGTCTGCGTAAGGCTCGCTCTTGTACTCGAGGCGGCTGAAGTGCCCGTTCTCAGCGTTCTTGGGCAGTTGAGGCACCTGGAATTATTTCCGGACGTAGTTAAGCATGGTGGTGACAGCACGTTACAGACTACAAAAGTTCATAGATGTGTTAGGGTAGCCGTACGCCACGGCAGTACCGTTGGACACACCGGATATATATTATAGATCATACAGATCATACAGATCATATAGATCTTGTTTGTTTGTTGGTGTGTTTTTGTTTCCCACAGCGGCCATGCATTATCAACAAAGGCAATGTCCACCCTGCTGCTGCCTGCTTCAGCAGCTTGTCCGACACAACACGCAGGCCGCGAGAAGTTTGCTGTACTCTGCTGCGTTGTAGTAGTGCTGCGGTCGGGGTACGGTACATCTGGGCGACTCGCTGCAGCGCGTATCGACACACGGAAGGACAGGACGACACCAGCAACAGTGTGGGTACAGCGTACCTCCCGGTATCATATCGTACAACAAATAATTCCGCATGGCCACCCGGCGGGCCGAGATAATATAAAATTTAGCGAAATTCCATATTGTGGTCACGCACACCTCACGTACTTCGTTTTGGGTTCAAATTACCGACGACCACCCACTTTTCCGACATTGGGTGGCGCAAACAATCTATTAAGCCTTACTTAGTTTTACCCGTGCGCAGGAGGACATTCTTTGTATTTAATAAATACCACCGTTACCGGTGCGTGGTAAATTGATACGCACGTCAAACGGAATGCGAAGGTCAAGGAAGCTCGTCAAGCCGACGAAAAGTAGTTCCGGAGCAGGTGTCAGTTAGATGAATGTGCGAGGGTGACATGTTGAAAAGCACGACAGGTTTTCTTCAGTCAAGTGTGTGTGTGTGTGTCGTGCGTGTCTTGGGGGGATAATGGCAACGGGCGCATGGCATGTCTCCTCCCGAGTCGCTGCTTGCATTTGGCAGGGAAATAGATATTGGAAGTGAGGATAAACCATGGGAAGCAGTGATCAGTCAACAGCGAGGTGGCTTCCCCGGATACCAACCACATGAACGATACGTAGCTTCTATGGGTGGGTATTGTATCTACAGCAGTAGTAGCTCCGATAGCATACCGCACATACACACGATGGCAACAATAATCTTACGAATGTATAGCTTACAGCAACAACACAGGATAGTAATACAAGGAAGATTGTTTCGGACGCCACCAGTAGTACTGCAGAATATTGATGTTGCGATGCCGCTCGTTGCGTGTCGACTTTAATACGAGTACACGTAGAGTCTCTTGCGTGGAATTGTGTGCTGCGAAGGAATGCCCGAACACATAGCCGAGTCGAATTTTAATTTTCTTCGAAGTTCGTGATTGCTTTGAAGACCATATTCATACCGGCATGTTAGCCTACACATACGTCGTAGGGAGAAATGCCAGAAAATACCGGCTGTTGGCGGACACCTCCATTCTTACATTATTATCACTGCTGTGCAACATAAACGAGATTGTTGTGCGTGCTCGTACGTATCGTACCATACTGCTGTATTTCCTTGACTCTTTTTACGCGTGCGCTCCTCAGGTACAGCAGTACTAGCTCAAGCCGCAAGCACTATCTGCGTACAGCAGCAGTACGTAGTAAGCACGTGACGTTTGTGCTTCATGTATACGAGTGACTGCCATACTACTGCTGTACGGGGTAGAGGTACTTACAGTACGAGCGAAAATGGCAGAAGTATTTACTACTGCTGTACTGTAGTAGGGTAAGCATACAGCAGTGTTACACTGTAGCTCACTCACCGATAGACCCTTGCCCTTCCATCTGTCCGGCAGTATGATCTTGTTGCCCTTGTACAGGTCCCCGATCGTGATGTACGAACCACCGTCCACCATGTTCTTGTTGAGCCTGTACAACAGTAGCAGAGCATACAGCAAGCAGTACGTAAGTAGGTCGCCAACACCAACATCCCAAAGTCCACCTCACATTTCGCAGCAGCGGCAGCAGCAGCAGCAGCGAGCTCCAATTTGTAATAATAATCGGGGTTAAAATGGAAAAGCAGCAAGTACCGATGAGAGCGCGACAGCGCAAGCAGAGATGCCGAGAGCCAGCATATCGCCGAGCGTTGATGTCTATTCTCCGGGGAGAGGAGGGGTTCGGTCCGGGCACGTACGTATGATGCTGACGCGGTCGGGCACAACGAGCTGTTGGAATGTTGGTGCTGGGTGCCTTTGATCAGATTTATGGCAGGGTGCTCGTAAAAGCTCGATTTGTGTTATCCACCAGCAAGTTTTGGGCCTGGGTACCCTCTTCGCAAGATGGATGCGCAAGGGCGTCGCCTTAATACCGTCCAGCACTTGGTACGACGTGCGTTTGCTAGTGCCGTAGCTACGAGCTGCAACGATAGCACGTGCACGCGATCGAACGGAACATTGTTATACTCGTACCTCAATAGTACTGGTACGTGATACGTGATACTGGAACATATGACAGTTTCTCTTGCTTACCTCTTGGTTTTATACATTGTTCTACTCTGTAGCTTGACACGCGAAGCAAGCACTCGTTGACTTGGCTGGAGGTAGTACCCTCAGCTGCGGGTTGTGTGGACGGTGGAGAGACGCCGCGGACCGGTGCGGGAGGTTGTAGGCGTTGGGCCGGGGCAGTGGAGTCGTGCATCGTGCGAGGCGGCAAGGTGTCGGTTCGCGCTTAAGTTCCGCCGCATCCATATTGCGCCGCATGCCGCCGACTTCTTCATTGAAACGACCGATCTGGCAGAATGATTATGATTGTTCTTGTTCAGTGTTGCTGCTCTCACATTATCGTTAGGGTCAGGGTCAGGGTCAGGGTCGCATTGACCCATCGTCGTACTAGTACAGTACTGCTGCTGCTGCTGCTGCAAGGCGTAAGGCCGATGCCGATGGAAAATGAAAACACTGCAGCATCTTCTTGTAAAATTACGTTCCCACACTGCTGTACGTTCTGTAGTAGTACTGATATTGTACAGTCCGTCTTCTTCCCTCTGACCGTTCAATCGGTCGTACTCACAGCTAACGTATTTTAACATTTTTCTCAACATTTTTATAGAAAAGATATACGAGCATATCCCCCGACGTCCTTGAAGGCTCCTCCCCCCTCCTTACACCTTACGCCTTATCCGTACAGTAGAAAAACCGTCGTGTATCCTATACTCATCACTGTCCTCGCTCCTCGTCAAGGTCCCGCCCCCACCTACACGCCATTGGCAGCAACAGTACTGGGGTGCCTTCCCTCCTTTCCATATTGATAGCAACATGGCGGTCAAAACTAAACTATTCATTAACTGCAGCTATCTCGTAAACGAGGAAAGGCCGCTTGTCGGCAGTCGGCAGGTGTTTTATACCACACCGGTACATGTCATACGTATATACGAAGGGCGAGAAGGTACGTTTCAGTAGTGTACCAGTACGTACGTACCACCAGGCAGGGCATTAAATAGTGGTTCCGGAGGGCCGCCGGAGGCAAAAAAAATGCGATATATGCGCGAATTTACCCCTGAAAACCAAGTAACGAACCGCGTTCAAACGCCTCCCGTATCAGCATGCCTCGGGATGCCTCGGGATGTCTTGAAGCAGAAACGAGCTGATCGCACTGATCGCACTTACTCTCCCGAAGTCAGGAGTAGCTCGGGGCCAGCATCGCTGCACCCAGGTTAATCGACAAAAAAGAGATAAACATATTGATACCACAAAACGTGCCTAACCAAATATTACGGCGAATGCCGAAAAAAGCCCTTTAATGTACTTTAGGCTCGTCGTACTGCGAATAGAAAAAGGTGCCTAAAAATAATTGAAGCCTACGCAAGAGCTGACGGCGAATAGCAAAAGGTGCCTAATATATGTTTTCGGCTATGGCGAATAGGAAGAGAGGCCTAACATATGTTCAACTACGGCCAATCAATGGGAAAAATGGTGCGTCAAAAAAGAAAATCGCCGACGGCGAATTGTTAAAAAAATCTTCAATAAAAAAAACGCCTTCGTACGCACGGCGATTTAGAAAAAAAGGCCCCCAAAACTTGAACTTTTTCTCGCCTCCAGCGAAAAAGAAAACGCGCAACAAAATGTTTCGCCTGCGTCGAAAACAGTTGCGCGCCCAAAATCGCGTGTTGAGCTGCGCGCAACCAGCCTCGCGGCGACTGTTGCGCAAAACGGCTATTTTGACCCAAATGTTACGCCCGCTCCACAGCGTAACACCAAATTAACGCCCTTGTACGTACATACATACTCCTCGTCGGCAATGCTTGGTTCGAAAAAATCATGTTAATATAGTTTGTGTATGGTGTATGATTTGTGTACGACAAAACAGCAGTTTGTCTTGGGTTCAGTGACCACCATCATCATCGTGTGTTGCATATGCAGTGCTGCAGTAATAGCGGTACAGCAATATTACTCCAGTGCCACCCTCGAAAATACCTTCAACGTCCAGAAGACTTCACTTCTTTTATTATCTTACTATATATAGTATTAGTAGTATTCTCACCCCCCACCCCTCCACCCCTCTATTCTACAAAGACAGGCAAATGCCCCCTCGTGACTCGAAATAAACTAACGTGCTTATTTCATTACGGTTCAAGCCAGACCATCATAACCAGCAACATCCCGAACCACATCATCAGTGGCGGTGGTGAGTATATTTCATACCGGGAATGGGTGCTGGGCATCAGAAAAGGAGCTCCAAAAGAAATACTCGAACATATATTACCACGACATATCACACCATGGATGACATACCTGGTAGGTAATAGCCGGAAACGCGACAAAAAGGCGAACAGAAAACAACAGCCTTTGAAAAACAGTTGATAGCTCCCAGACAAAACTCTCTCGTTCGCCGTTACCATGCATCAATGGCACCAAACCTGATTGGATCACCCATGATCGTCATCCGACTACTCATGGTGGTACATCGAAAGGACCAGCTGGTATCATACGATCACCGGTAGTAATGGCGACCGCCGCTCTCTCGGACCGGTACCAAGAAAACACGCTTATCCATCGAAAAGAAAGAGACCATGGACTATGTAGGGAATGCCTCTCCAAAACAAACGTCAACAAACTGGAGAAGGCTTGTGAAAAAAAAGGGAACAAACCCCGATGCCCGTCCTTCCTTCCTTCGAACAGAAACACACAATCGAGACAGATGTCTCTGCAACAAAAAAAAGGGGGGAGCAACAGCGATAGATGCAACATGAATGCCCAGCAAAAAAAAAGAGGCAATACAAATGCCCTTGGCAACAGAAAAGGGGCCAACAGCAAGAAAGATGGGAAAATGACTGCCCAACAGCTACCGTATTATTTCTCACAATAAAAAAAGAGACAACCCAAACGCTTTATAGTCTCGATACAGTGTAAATAGACTTACGGTTTACTTTGTATACGAGTAGCTTGTTCCTATTTCTACGTACGTATCGATATAGTGGCCCACCAACAACGTCACTTCCTTGACCCCCTTTGACTTCTCAAAAATCCATCATCTCCACACTAATTCCAAGTCGTTTGTCAGCAAAAAAACGGCGGTACAGCAGTAGTAATTGCTGAAGGAAAAAATAATCCCACACTAATCCCAAGCGTTGGTTCATCCGTTTGTCGGCTTCAACAACGGTTGGTTCACTCATCCTCCTTGCACTTGGTGTTCAGCTCATTGGGCCGGGTGCATGTACGCGCAGACTTGCCTCATCCCACTGATCCCAGAGGTTCCATTCTATCGTAAGGCAAAAAAAAAATCATGAGAAAACAGCGAAACAATTATAACAATGGCTCTCCTGCCATGACACCAACTAATAACCGGTATGGCACCGGCTACAGTAATAACTGGTATGACACCAACTGCATCATTATCCAGCCGAATGCCCAAACTAAACGTATCCCCTACCCCCACTCGCGCACTGTAGAATCGGTCACAATTCCGCCACGACCCATCATACCAAGTACATGTTGTGCATACTATATGCACTAACACGGCGGCAGTTTGCTTACGTAGGTTTAGTCTTAAGGATTTTTCCATGCCTGATATTATACGAAATTAGACAAAAAAACGAAACTCCTCCCGCTCTCAACCTGACTACTACTACTACTGCTGTGCCGTGCTGTGTAGTACTGTTTGGTGCTATCATACGGATGGTACGTACGGAAGCTTTCTTGTCCCGCTGGGTAACATATTCGTAGTACAGTACGTAGTGCGGGTGCACCATGTCTAAGCTGCCGATCACGTAGAAAAGGCATGGTAATCTAATCAATCCGCTTGTAATAGTAATAGCCATACTCGTAGACCTAATGTATTACGCCTGGCTTGCCTGGCAAAAAAACTACGACAGTCGCACGTACAGACTGCGGGAAGGAAGGCACGGAAAATGCATGTTTTTATTGCGCCTGTGGTTTGTCTGGCAAGGCTGCAGCAGTCGTGCGTATATACGAGTAGGTGTGCCTGCCTTGAAGACATACTACTTGATACTATATGCCTAGCTTGAAAATATCAATGATACCCGTATGCCTACATAGCTTGAAAGACCTAGATGTCTGGCGTAGCATTCAACGCGTGTTCAAATCAAATGGTTGACACGTTGAGGGTTTAGGGCTGGCACCGGGGGCGCTGCTCGCTGGCAAACACGTCCGGGCATCTCTCAGACTGTATCAAATGATCGACACCAAACGTCACCGCCACCAGGCATCAAGGTTGATGGCATGATGGCATAGATGGTTCGCCCGTTTGTCGCCCACCGTTTCCGATGGCCGCCAGAGAAGACAGAAGAGGGTCGGTCGAGCACCCAGAGAAGAGATAATGAAGCCAGGGATCCAGAGAAGAGGCCGTCGCGGCGGGTGGAGGCACATGGTGTAGCACGGCAGCACGGTGTACACGTAGCATCAACAGAATGGCGGCGGCGGAGGGAGACAAAGGTCGGAAAGGCGAAAGTTCGGGGGGGGGGGGGGGGGGGGTCAGCGATGATAATGCTATTATTTGGAAAATAAATAGGAGTGATCGACGTTGAACCTTATGTTGCCTTGACGTTATACTTACTAGTACTAAGTACAGCCCAATACTGTCAGATGGCAAAAACTCTAACATTAGCGGCAAGAGTTGGCAAGGTAACGCGAAAACATGTCACTCTGAGCGTGAGTATAAATGAATATAAGGACCGGTTGGTATTGATATTTACGCGTAAACGGCCCTTATATTTCCGCCCATTAAGGCAAGGGATAAGGTGGCGTAGACAAATAGTCTACAGCAGTAGTAGGTATAAGAAAAATACGTTATAAAGGGTGGTGCAGGGTGTTATCAGTAGCGACCGAAACAATGATAACTTGGGGTGTTTTTCGCTGTTTCAGTTTCGCGATACAAGTACGTACGTGTATATATTTAAAAAAAAAATTAAAAAAAACAGCTGTGAGCTCGAGGATTTCGTCGAAGCTCATCTTTGCTAGCTGAGTGTATATACGTGTATATATATTATGTATCGTATATGTATATATGTGTATATAATATACACTTCTTGCCGTGGAATTGTGTTTTGTTGAGCGACACGCCAATAAACCTTCGACACGCCAATAAACGTTTGAAAAAATGTTAAGTCAGGGAAGGAGTAGACACCCTGTATCTCTGTATCTTATGTTCGCACTCCAATCTCGGTAGGGAAAATTATCGCATCGTACGATCCCTTTTGGGGGTGTATAGAGAAAACAAAAAAAAAAACAGCTGTGAGATGGAGGATTTCGTCGAAACTAATCGATTTTGCAACCCGCATGTGTGTTTGTGTTCTTCACATTAAACCTTCCTTTCTACCCGTCGACACCCAGCACACCCAGTGTCCGTGCCGATTCTTCATCCTAAAAAGGTACCAGTTACTGCATGTGGTCACAAAACTACGACACAGAGATACTACGCTCAGTGCAGTAAGCAGAGCAGACAATGCAATGCCATATACGACAGGCGAGACCTACCCTGCTAGCAATCCAGGTGCATGGTGTGGGATACTTCGATCTCGCGAACTGCGGGGTTTGAGGGGAACAAAATCTTACAGCTGTGGAACTCAAGGGAGGTCAGATATATACGGTAAATATACTCCCTGAATGTGTTGCAGTAGATCAGTAGAGATCCAGCCCAGGCCTGATGCTCGGGTTCGTGCGGCTCACTTGATGCACAACATGCGGTGGGTATATGTGTCATCGAGGGGGTTGCAGCCCAAATGAGCGATCGGGGGCTGTACTGATCCTACTCGCTGCGTGAGTGATCGAGGATTGCCTTGTTCCGAATATCTATATGCGTAGTCGAGGGTTCTCTTGTTCCTGGTGCCTATACGTATACGTGATCGAGAGTTTTGTTGTTCTCACTGGCTGTGGTTTTGTGGTCGAGAGTTGTCTTTTTCCTAAGGCCTTCATAAGCAATCGAGGCAAGAACTGGTCATCATCGGGTGGTTATACGCAATAGTTAACAGAAAAATAACCACATCTATCTACTGTAGTCTAGACATTTGTTGTGCGTATACCTACTCGACGCGTGCTATGATACGGTAGAGGTAGGTATACCTTTTTTTGGCTGAATCGTTTTCTGAACGATCTATTAAAGGCTCCTTAACCCAAATTCGTCGGACTTTCATTGTTGTGACGAAACGTGTTTCAGAAATACTTCGGTCATGAGATTTCGCATCCGGCAGCACTTTTATTTTCCTCCAAAATCATTTTTTTCGGTGAGGTATGACGCTCCTTAAGTGAGAAGCTCAGAAAAAACATGGTGCACCTCTATCGTAGCATGCGTCACTCGTACAGGTGTCGTGCGTCATCGTGCAAGCACACCATAGGGGCGGCCGTAACCTAGCGGGTCGAAGGGCAGACAAGCTTACCTCTCATAGCCCCCATACCTTCCTTTCATGGGGAAAAAAGTGTGTATAATATTCGTACGAATGATTATGGGTGATCAATGTTGAATCCCATGGTGCACATCATTATCAAATGGCAAACATAGTTTTGTTAGTATAATAGTTCACTATAGTTCTTAGTATAACAGTACCTATCCCCGGGACGGAGTGAGCTGAGAGTTATCCTGCTTCACTAGTTTTTCCTGAGGAGCATGTAGCATACTCAGGATTTGCCTTTCGATAGAACGCCCGAATTTGAACACATTTGAACACACCCTCATCTCCCAGAACGACACGCGAGAACGCCAGACAATAAATATGAGAGTTGAGGCTCACCGCAGAGTTGTCGATGTACGTGACGTCGCTTTCCGTCACCACCGAGCCCCCAACATCGATATACACGGCTCCCCCCTTCAAACGGAGCAGTCAGACCAACCAATTACAAGCGAGCCGATCAACAGGCGAAGCAATTAGAAGCGGAGCAGTCAGACGAAGCAGTCAAGCGCAGCAGTCAGCAGTCAAGCGCAGCAGTCAAGCGCAACGTGTCAACCGGAGCAGTCAAGCGGAGCAGTCAACAGAGAAGCAGCGGGGCAATCAGGCGCAGCTGTTCAGCGAAGCAGTCAACCGGAGCAGTCAACCGGAGCAGTCAAGCAGAGCAGTCAACCGGAGCAGTCAAGCGGAGCAGTCAAGAGAGAAGCAGCGGGGCAATCAGGCAAAGCTGTTGAGCGAAGCAGTCAAGCGCAACAAGTCAAGTGCACCGAGTCAACCGACACATTCAAGAGGGGCAGTCAAGAGGGGCAGTCAAGCAGAGCAGTCAAGCAGAGCAGTCAAGCAGAGCAGTCAAGCAGAGAAGTCAAGCGGAGCAGTCAAAAGCGAAGCGGTCAAGCGGAGCAGGCATAGGCATGTACGCATACATATGACACATAAAAACACATCCCTTCGTTTTATTCTTCGCCCTTCAGTGTTGGAGCTCACTCACTCATGCCACAGTACACAGTACACAGTACACATTGTCGGGTGCACAACACAATAAAAAAATAAAATAAAAGTCGCACAAAAACAGTAAAAGTAAAATATGCTTGTTTTTTGTATCGGGGAATGTTTTTGTTTCTAGTTTCAAGGTGACCACTGTGGAAAGCTGAAGCCCATGCTATACATTGTTGGATGGCAATCACAACAAAAATATAATAATACTACGCGTAGTGATATTGAGGCGTTTACGCTAGAGCTGCACCGGTGTTACGAACAGCACGGGCCGCAAGCGTCCAGGGATTGACGTGAAAGCGACTGTGGATAAGACGAGGCAGCCGACGCACCTACGTCACTAACGGTTAGACTCCTAGTTTTAGGGGTATATAGCTGCGGCGCGTGCGTAGAACAATGGGGGCGGACGAACCGGGAGCGACATTCACGGAACCCCCGCTGGAAACTGAACTCGCTGTGCTCACCAGCTTATCCATGAGCCGTGAGCATCTCCTATTACAGTTGCACGATATCGCCCGCCATCAGGCGGTCGAGTTGCCGATCGACGATCGCTTTTAGCTTTGGCCGTGGTGGATCTAAGCGACTGAAATATCGTTCGCGGGGGGATGGCTTGACCTGCAGTATCATGGGTATTGTAATCTCTTTCTGGCCAAATTGAAGTTTAGACGGTTTGAGAGGTAGTCCTGCTGTTTGCAAGTCATCATTTACACTGTTACACTGTTACGGGGGACCATAGTAAACACTAGTAAATACGACTAAATAGGACTAAATAGGACTAAATAGGTCTAAATAGGACTAAACAGGACTGAATACGACTAAATAGGACTAAATAGGACTAAATAGGACTAAATAGGACTAAATAGGACTGAATAGGACTGAATAGGACTAAATAGGACTAAATAGGACTAAATAGGACTAAATAGGACTACATAGGACTACATAGGACTACATAGGACTAAATACGACTAAATACGACTAAATACCACTAAATACGACCTACGGTATACCCAAAAACCTATCTATTTATTATATACCTACTTTAACTAATAATATTTGGTCTTATTTACTATGGTCCTTCGTAATAGTAGTAGTAGTAATAATATACTGTATATAGTTAATCTGTAATATAATACGGCACTTACAATGAGAGCGGAGCCCTCGCGGAAGTTGACATCGCCAGCAAAGGAGACCAGCCCGCTCGTGTAGATGTGCCCACCGTCCGCCCTGTCCACTCCCTGGGTGTTCGTAAAGGAAGGCGTGTTTCGTACATAGGTTGCTTGTTGAGGGGCGGCGGGGTGCGGGGTTTTCCTGGCCGGTTGAGAGTCGAAAAATACAGCCTGGCTTTTGTCTTTCAACCTGGATGCAGCCTAATGAGGGTGGCATGCCATCCCTCTGTGCCTATGTTAGATGTTGCTATTCGTAACTATGAATTACTTGGTGACTCACGACTCATAGGTGTAATAATGTGATAGTGCAGACAGTACACTAAAAACCAAAGAGGAAGCTCGATATCAAGATAACTTGACTTCACAAAGTATTTACATTGACTTTCCATATTTATAAATATAGTCTATGATAATTATAGGAACAAAGCAACAAAACGATGGCTGCTAAATAGGACGCATTGGCTGGAACTATAAATACAGGACATCCGAAAAGTATTTTCGTCAATGACGGGCTTTCCAGCAACACATGACAGATCGTATCATACAGATCATGTAGATCATTCCCAATTCATGATCAAGATCTATCAGGGCAGATATATTCCAGGGCATATGATCTGTATGATCTGTATGATCTGTATGATCTGTGTGATCTAGTTCATGTTGCCGGGTGGGAGCCGTAACACCTGCATGATCTACTGTAGGACATGTTTCCTGGGTTGGATTTGTACTGTACAGATCCTACACATCATCTCATAACGACTGGCTACATCATCTATCTGTAGGTGATCTATCTGTAGGTGATCTATCTGTAGGTGATCTATCTGTAGGTGATCTATCTGTAGATGATCTATCTGTAGATGATCTGTCGGCCGTGTGAGAGCATCATGAGCGTTGGAAGGGTATTTGTTCTGGTGTTGGATATTGAACGAGAATTGAGTTCGATACTACTGTATATATTTTTTGTATACCGATAAACGATACTGCTATATTTCATATGTACGACTAATCGATACGAATTCGATATGTGATATTTTGATGCGATAATTGATACGACATTTGATGCATCGGAGCTTTTCTTCAGTATCTGAATAAAAATATTTTTTTTAAAAGCAAGCGGAGTGCCAGAGAATGGAGGAGGGCAAAGCACTTTCGGTATTCGATAACACAATCTCGAAACGTTCGAAAAAACAACGATGCTAGCACTGATATTTCAACATTTGCATGCTACTCGTATATTCGTATGTATCTGGTATATTCCGCTTACCGTGGCCTGGTTGCCCCTGACGAAGCCATTGCTGCCAAGGGTGGTGGTGCCGAGGTTGTAGAGGGCGCCACCGCTCGCGGCCGTGTTGAACTGCATGATGGCCCTCCGCTCGAACGTCGTCGATGATCCCACGTCGGTGAACACTGCCCCGCCGGACCCACCAATCTCATCTCCGTTCTCTTTTTAACAAATGAAGAAATAAAGTACCGGTATGAGGGTGAAAGGGATGGAATCTCGAGGATAGCGGGAGGGGGGGGGGGAAGGGGCGTACTCATTTGTTGCTTGCTTGCGTTAGTTATTTGACCATTGACCACGCATCCCTTTCGAGACGGAGCAGGGGGGGGGGGGCGTACTCATTTGTTGCTTGCCTTCGTTATTTGACCATTGACCCCGCATCATCACTTTCGAGACGTTGCACGGTTCCTACTCCTAATATACAAATATAGAGGGAGAGAGGGGGTATATTAAAAGGACGATATAAATGTTGATGGATCCCTAGTAATACCTTTGTTTACCATGTAGTCCATGTGCCTCGAATTTTCCAAACTACCCTCAGCACCAAGTTACAAGTTTCTCCGGCCGTGTCAAGGTTTTCAACACCCCGAAAGTACTTTTTTTCTTGGTTACATCCCGTTTAATATATTCGCCCTTCTTTCCTCCCTCCTCCCTATTAATAGTCGTAACTCAGATGAGGGGTCACAAGGCAGGCCCTTCTCCCTCCTCCCCCACAACACAGCGGTTAGTGCCTTGTATTTTCATAGCACGAAGACTTCAGCCCTTCCTTCCCTCTTTGACTCGCATCAAATTGCGCCTACCCACGCTGCTATTTAGGCGCTCTCAGAAGTTGATTCCGATTTTTAGTCGTTTTCGCAAATAAACTCAGAAGTCCGACCCACGTGAGATTCCAAACCCAGAAACCAACTCTTAGTAACATTCGAGGGCACCACTACCAAGAGACCATCGGGGCGGCCGACTCCTGGCGCAGACGATGACACATCTTGTTTTTCATAGATGTTGCTTGTATTATATAGTGGTCCCTTGTTTCCAAAATACATGAAAATCTGTTTCCAAAATATACGCCTTTGGTATTAATAGTCCCCCCACAACAATTCTGACAGCGGGGTTTTCTAGAGCTTTTCTTGGTATGTGCGCACCGCGATTTTAAATATTTTTACAAAATCATTGAATTGGCGGAAACATGGGCAAAATGAGTTTTTTAAGTTACTTTGTTCCAGAATGCATGCGATAAAAGCGTGCGGGATTTTGAATTTGAGTGAGACAAAAGCTTCCTCTCGTCGAGAAGATTCCGCGTTTAGTTGGACTTGCTACGTAAGGGAAACGAAAGCTCGCGTTATATCCATCAAGTTCCCCAAAATGACTGATTTGGGCCAATTTTGGTCGGTCTCCGTTTTTTTCTCGATACATTGTTGCATAATTACTTGTTATTACGTTATTACGAGTACATATATAAGTAGTGCGTAATTTATTTTTCGTTCAACAGTCCATCATCGATTCCTTTTTGTCTTTGCGATCACGAATATACAATTTACAATGCATCGTGTACCGTATACATCAATCTAAGCTGCAAGGTATATATAAATAGTACGAGATAGCTCGCCCTCTGGAACACGAGACTCACCCGTAGTTTGTATTGTAATAGTTAGATTCCAACGATTCCGGAGGGGCATACTTTGATAGCACAGTTACGTAATCAAAATAGTACGAGTACGATAAACCGAAAACTCCATGTATCCCCCTCTTACGGGCCCATAGTAAATACTAGTAAATACTAGTAAATAGAACCTACGGTGCACTCAAAAACCAATACATTTACCTCTTTTTACGAACACTATTTGGTCCTATTATATGATATTATATGATATTTACTATGGTCCCCCGTAATAGCTGACCCTGTTCAAATCAAGAGTCACCTTTAGCATGTACCTGGTATATATATATACTTGATATATATATATATTTGTTTTCCCATCCCATTTATTATCTTCGTCCTTCGTTTCTCTCTCCTTCCCACGCGTAGTCGTATCTCAGATCCGGGGTCACAAAGTGGGCTCTTCTCCCTCCTCCCCCACGGCGGCTCTTGCCTTGCTTTTTCATCGCGAGAAGTTTAGGGCACCTTCTTCCTTCGTCAACTCTCGTTCGAATTGTGCTTGTAATATTAACATTCCAATCATGATCATTATTAGTACCTATGTTATTATTACTGTGGTATATTTTCCATCCGACATCAAATTCAACATTGACCACTCAAAAATATCCCATGATATGCCATGATATACCATGATGTCACTCCCGCACCTTTAGCGGTGTTCGACGCGAAGTAGGTGGCCCTCTCGAAGAGGAGGTACCCGAAGTTCGCCACGGCGCCGCCCTGCCCACCGCTCTCCGCTTCGTTCCCCTTGAAGTTCGCGAAGTCTTGGAAGGATACTTCTCCCCTGGACGCCACGCACAAGCCACCGCCATCGCCCGCGTCTTCGTCCCCGTCTCTGAGCACCTTGTTGCCCATGAAGTCAACCGCGTACTTGAAGTCCATCTAAACATCGACCAGCAACAACAGGCAATAGGTTTGATTCTGTGTTGTTTTTCTTTTATTTGTGTTTATGACTATTCAACGTTGAAGCTGATGCTACACAGTAGTCAGTACCAGGTACACATCATTGTCGGATGTCACGGATTATGATAATGATAATAATGACGGTATCGTGTCATACATATGATCTGATACCTACGAATACCCATCGCGTACTCGTATAAATAGCACGCGCGATAGAAGGTACATATATACTGCTTTAAGTATCACACTAAGCTTGACGTGCTGAGTTTTTTTTCACGTCTATATATCGAGTATTGGTAAACGTTTGTCAAGTATTCGGGTGCATATTATAGGTGTGATTGATACGTATACGTATGTGGATGGCATAACATGTATGATTGCAGTAAGCAAAAAGAGCTGCACATTGTCAAATATCGTGAGTACCCCCATTTAAGAGCACGCATTGCTCTTATCTGAAATGGGAACTATATAGCTTTTATTACAGGCGGGACATGCCGATTTAACCGCTCTTTAATCCTGAAGGATCTACCTTGGGGCGCTCTTGAATCGAATCAGTATGCAGTTAACCCACTGTACTGTAATGTATGCAGCATAACCCTTTTAGGACCGCAGTCCCGTTTTGGGGACAACCCACTCTAATTATAAGTAATTTGTCCCCAAAATGGGACTCCAGTCCTAGAAGGGATAACGGAAAGGGTGGCAGGAAGAATAGATAGACTTTAGGCTGGAAAAAAACAGATATATAGTATTACGGAGGACCATAGTAAATACTAGTAAATAGGACCAAATATTGATCGTAAAAATAGGGAAATATATAGGTCTTTGTGTGCGTGCACCGTGGGTCCTATTTACTACCATTTACTATGGTCCCCCGTAATAGGCACGTTGTCAGTGTACGAGCACCACATCTAATAGTATACTCTGTACAGCAATCCTTAAGTTGAAGTCAACCTGGTGCATCGAGAAGTAACGTGTACTTATTGCTGCATACCGGAACTTCTATATATTTGCTTGCCAAGCGACAATGTGCAGCATGAGCTTCAACGATTAACAGGATCACTCGTACAAAACGTCCCGAGAAATATTGTAAGAAGAACGGAAGCCAAAAAAGAAAGGTAACGCACGTAATCGAACAAAATGACATGGTACATGCTTGTAAAAATATGTACCTGGTATATTCCATCATTACTATCCTTGCCAGACGGCAATGTGTAGAATCAATAGCATGAATCAGTTACAACGTTGATCATTCATAAGCATGCCCCCCTTAAGGAAGAAAACCAAGGGAAACAAAAAGAGCCCTTTGCACCAAGTCTACTCCGTTCTGTATACCAGGGTTCGAATTAGTTGGTGAAACGTGCGCAATTGCACCAAATTTCTGAAATATCAGCTTTTGCGCACCACAAAAAGCAGTAGATGTGCGGCTTTCCGCACATCTCTTTTAGGCCCCCGCACACTTTTTGGCCGCAGGCCAAAAAATTGTGCGGGTCCATTTCGCCGTAGGCGAAAAAAACTTTTGGGGCCTATTTTCGCCGCAGGCGAAAAAATTTTGGGTCTGTTTTCGCCGCAGGCGAAAATGTTTTTAGGCCTTTTTCTTGTGATTTATTCGACAATTTCCTGCCGAATTTGTTGGTGGCTTTCTTTTTTGAGGGGACTGAGTTCAAATTTATGACGGTTTTGTATGTCCGTGGATGAAACAAGGCTTGAAATGGTCGCAAATAGAGAGGAACACGCGTTTGTGGTTTCAACCTGGTATCTATGTACGTATCTACGATATATGTATATTTATACGTACAGGAAACAAGGCGTTGACCTGACAAAGCGGCTCGACATCCTTCGTGAAGCGGACGTTTTTTTTTACGATGCCCTTGCAAGGCGCAAGTAATAAACACTGGAACGAACGAGAAATATATTTCGTTTTGGGTGGGATGATAGCGTTGTATAGCAGTTGTATAGCACCTGTTGTATAGCATGTGAGATGGCGAAGGCGAGTTTGCAGGGTGCTAGCTGAAAATTGCGGTGATAAGGGGGCGAATAAATTGATTTCAACATGTTGATGATTCCTCAGAGTTGACCTGCGCGCTGACATCCATTGCAGTTATGTGGAGCAGGTTCTGTCTATGCTTGTCTGTGTTATTTGCAAGACGAGCGAATGAGACGCACATTTTGAGTACATTTACGCACATACGTCCAAAATTTTCGCCGGCGGCCCTCCGGGGGCCCTCCGGGGGCCCCTGCGGGGAGCGCACCTCGCCTCCGGCTCGGTGTGCGCTACGCGCACATCCAAATATGCCCGATGTGCGCTACGCGCACATGTTGCTGGAGCACTAATTCGAACCCTGCTGTATACATACCTGTTTCCGGCTTGGGCCTTGTCTACTCTTCATTCTATTCGCTGTCCTTGATATTTCCTTCTCACCACGTTCTCCTATCCCATATTAAAAATCTTGATTGAGTTGCATCCTCACGCGACTATTTACAAAAATAAAAATTATTGTCGGACTACTGCCTGTAGAATATGTACCATTCAACATCGGAGGGGATGATATATTTACCTGGTACTGTCAAACTCCATTCTGCGCCTACTCCTGATCTACTCCACTCGCTTCCCTTGGTATCAACATCAGCATCGTTATCAAAATCTCGGTATCAACATCAGCATCGTTATCGACATCGTCATCAGCATCGTTATCAACATCTCGGTATCAACATTTCGATATCAACATCTCGGGATCGCCACTATTCATATCAAGATTTGGAGTGCCGCTATCATATATAAAGGCGTTGTGAAGCCAGGTTGTGAATGATGAAGATTGTTGAAAGCAGATCGGCACCATGCATCTTACATACAGATCATGTGTTATGTCATGTACAGAGTAGAATATCATGTCATGTGGCATATCATGTCGGTGGATCGATCAAAGCTATAAATGAATAACAACAGTCATAATAAGCATAACAACGACAACCCGGCGTCCCCGGTGGAATGAGAGGCGAATCTCGTCCCTGTTACAGTCAATATCGTGGGTCCGAGCCCCCCCGAGTGCATGCTATTAATAGTAGGGACTTTTTCTCGCCAAAAACAATATATCTTGACCATTAATAGCGAAAAGCGCGAGCAGAGCATGAGTTAGCAAAATTCGATGAAGATCGACGAGCGTTGGGAAGGCTGAACCCTCTGCGCGATAAAAATCAAGGCAAGGATCGTAGTGGGGGGGGAGGGAGAGTAGCCTACCTTTGTGACCCCGGATCTGCTGGTTACGACTACGTAGGGAGTGAGAGAGACAGAAGTGCGAAGATAATGAATGGGATGGAAAACAAAAACAACAATAAAAAAAAACGATCAACACATATGTATATAACATTATAGAAGGTCAGCATGCTGCACAATATCGGATGACGAAGACACAAATAATATCGTATCATACTTACAATTATTAATAGGAATAGTGTGGTTATTCCATTATCAATTAGTGTTATTGCCATCTGACAGTATACAGCGCATTTCCTTATTTCAATCATACCATCCACACACTTGCAGAGTGCAACGGTATGATATCACAATCAGGCCTGAATAATGGCGAGGGTTCCTAGAGAAAGGGAACCTTCCGAGAATAATCCGAGAATGTTCCATGGTTTGTTCGTACGAGATAATTGGCCATGTTGGTTCTATTCTGTGTTATTTTCTGATAAATGAACTTATTCGTGGTATTATAGCCATTATTGGTATTTGGTTCATCGCGTAGGTGGAACTCCCAAGTGGATACAGCACGGGATGGTGCTGGCAGATGGCAGGCTGCTATGACACGCAAACAGACAATGCTGCCCCTGTTGCCCAGACGTTTCCGGGCCAGACAATATATATATCGGGATTTCATATTCGTGCGTATTCCTTATTCCAATCATACTAAACAGTCGAATCGAATGACTTCAAACATGGAAGGTGCCATGCCATCAATCAGACCTGAACACTTACTTGACAAATTTGTTCAAATAAATAAAGCAGTCCCCCTTATGAATGACTCGTACTGACGCAGTGACACCTAACAGACGTTTCACCAGTCAAACCAGAAGGGGTGACATTAAGGAATTAAGGGGTGACCTGACCTGCCCGCTAGCGTAGACCGCTCCTCCAGCGTACCCGGCAGATACGGAGTTGTTAGCGAAAACCATGGGCACCTCGAACGCCGCAAACGAGCCGCTTTCCACGTTAAACACCCCACCGTTAGCCGCCTGTCATTAGTCACATTAATAGTCACATTAATCGTCATACGAATAAATAGCCATTCACGAGCATTATGCGTCATTTCGTACAGACAGAGACGGGGAAAATGCCACAAAAACATGGATTCGCTGTTGAACTAAAGTACGCATTATGTATTATGATTCCATTTGCCATCTGACATTGTGCAGCGCTTATTCTAGTATTCTAGGCATCCCTGCTGTATCCACATATATAGAAAAGGGTAACTACAAGATAAACTACGTAGTAGCTTAACCTGTAGCACGGCACCTTCCCATACTACTAGCAGTATCGAACCTACTCTAGCCCCCTACTGGCACGCCTCCCTCCCTTGGCAAACCCTCCTTTGCCGTATATACATTCCTCGTCAACGTTCCACCCCCACGTCATTGGCTGAAGGTAATACTCCAGTTTCTTCCCTCCTCCCCTTACGTAGCAGCCTGGCGGTCTCCATCCCTCCCTCCCTCCCTCCCTCCCTCGCAACATCGAAGCCTACAGGTACGCCTCCCTCCCTTGGCAAACCCTTGTTTACCGTTTACCCTGCTTACTATCAATACGAGTATGATTGTCCTTGCCATCCGACAATGATGTTGTTAACAATATCAGCTTCAACATTGATCACTCAGAAACATTAATTCCATACCCGAAAGAACCCTACTTTTTTTTTACCAAAATGAAAAAGAAGATAGCTTACGTTTATACTACTATGATTATCAATGATGCGTATCATTCTGTTTACTTACGAGGTCAGTGACTCCGGTGAAGGTGGCGGTGCCCAAGAACTCCTCCACCGCGAGGTTGAAGGTGAAGTTGGCGCCGCCCAGGATGTCGAAGCGCACGTTCGTGAACGTGACGTCATCGTTGTCGGATGTGACGTGGTACTCGAAAGGCCCGTCGACCGTCACCGTGGTCACCTGCAAAACAAACGCATTCATTTGGGTTAACCCCTTAAGAACTGGTCACCCGTTTTTGGGGACAAACTACTCAGAAATAGTGTGGGATAAGTTTTTCAGTTCTGAAAGGGTTAAGTACCAGGTAAGCGATTTATGATATATACGTATTTACGGAGGACCATAGTAAATAGGACCAAATATTGTTAGTAAAAATAGGTAAACATATAGGTTTTTGTGTGTACCATAGGTGCTGTTTACTAGTGTTTACTATGATCTCTCCCGCTATAGGAGGAACGCGCGTAACGGACAAGAGAGGCCAATGAAGTGATACAAGAGAGGCTACTACTGAGGCAGTACACGAAGTATAGATGATACTGGATTAAGGTCGGGCTGGAACATACCAGGTATACTATTTCGGGGGATCATAGTAAACAGTATAGTAAACAGTATAGTAAACAGTAAACAGGACCTATGGCGCACACAAAAACATACGAGTATACATTTCCCTATTTTTACTAACAACATTTGGTTCTATTTACTATGGTCCACCTTTTTTGTGACCGCAGAACTGGTATATCTCTTTAGGATGAAGAATCGGCACAGATACTGGGTGTGCTGGATGTCGACGTGTAGAAAAGACGGTTTGAATGTGAAGAAGAAAGGTTTGACACACGTCTTTTCTGAGGGGGAAACAAACTACTTGGAATTAGTGTGGGATAAGTTTTTCAATTATGAATGGGTTAAGTTTCTTCTTTTTTAGGGGGATGTTTATGAGTGATCAACGTTGAAGTTCATGCTATATACTTAACTATATACTACACATTGTAGCATGGCAAGCATATCAGTAAAAATAGTAAATATGAATATTCATACATAAGACATGGCACCAGGTACTGGTATTACATACCAGGTATCTAAACATATAGCGTTTGCCATCGAGTTCGAAACAGTCGTCACCTGGAGAAAGTAGTGGAGCTGGGAGCTGGGAGTGCTTGGCGGCAGTGTTACGTACCAGGTGTGTGTGTGTGTGTGTGTGTTCTTCACATTAAACCTTCCTTTCTACCCGTCGACATCCAGCACACCCAGTGTCCGTGCCGATTCTTCATCCTAAAAAGGTACCAGTTCTGTGGTCACAAAACTACGACACAGAGATACTACACTCAGTGCAGTAAGCAGAGCAGACAATGCAACGCCATATACGACAGGCAAGACCTACCCTGCTAGCAATCCAGGTGCATGCAAGAGAAAAAAA
>MEHQ01002957.1:694481-871826 GCA_008828725.1 Saccharina japonica | reverse complement strand
TTTTTTTTGTCCATCCCATTTATTATCTTCGCCCTTCCTTTCTCTCTCCTCCCTAGTCGTAACTCAGATCCGGGGTCACAAAGTAGGCTCCTCTCCCTCCTCCCCCACTACGGTTCTTGGCTTGCATTTTTATCGCGAGAAGACTTCAGCTTTTTCTTCCCTCGTCGACTCGCATCGAATTGTGCCTACCCACGCTACTAGGCGCTCTCTCAGCA
The DNA here is from genome assembly GCA_008828725.1 of Saccharina japonica. Lineage (NCBI taxonomy): Eukaryota > Phaeophyceae > Laminariales > Laminariaceae > Saccharina > Saccharina japonica. The sequence goes on along the minus strand of MEHQ01002957.1, from coordinate 871,611 downwards.
GTTGATTCCGTTTTTTATTTATTTTTGCAAATAAACTCAAAAGTCCGACCCACGTGAGATTCGAACTCCAGACATCAACGTTCAGAAGCGTTCGAGGTTACCTCTAGACCATCGATGAATGAGAGAAATTGCGCACTCGTATACGAGTACTGTACGAAGTAGTAGCTCGTACCTTTTCAACATCGTGTCCTTCGAAGGTAAAAACTAATTAATGACTTGAAATAGTATGAATTAATTAAAAATATGGCGTTGTATCGTAGGCTTTGGACAATGTATATACGAAACGGGGGCCGGCATCATCCGGGGAGGATACGAGTATTATTATAGCCCACACACATATGATATGATGTGCACAAATGCATTGCTCACAAAACAGAGCAGCTAACAATACAGTATACACAGAATTAGAGGGTATATATAATAATAGTGAAGGCAGGCAGGCGCACCCACCAGTATTATTAGTCATGCCATTGCTCTCATCACTACTGCTGCTGCTGCTTGCTCACCTCATCACACGTGAAGGCGATGGCGTCGTCCAGGAAGAGGTTGACATCATCAGTCATCAAGTCCGAAGGCAGCGAGGCGAGGTCCGAGCAGTCGGCCACCGTGAGTTCAAGCGCTGCTGATGCGAACATCGATGATGAAGAAGAAGAAGAAGATCCTACCGCTACCAGGGTGGCGATAGCAGCGAAGAAGGCATTGAGACCGTAGGACGCTGGAAGCATGATGATGTAGAATGCGATGAGAGAGACTGCTTGGTGGTGCTGGTAACCGAGAGAGAGTGGCCGACTGTGCTGTGCTGTGCTGCCCCTGTCCTCCTCCTTCAGTAAGTAGTACTATTAATATTAATAGTAGAAGTTGCTGGTTATTTATGTGGTGTTTTTGTTGTTCGTAGCGGTGTGTCTCGGGAACTCTTTCCAGAGCGATGGATTTTGTTTTTTCGGGGATGAGATCGTTGTTGCTGTCCGCTTGGGCACGTCATGGGTCACATGTCATAGATAGGCTGACATGATAGGTCCTGGATTGGATACGTACGTATATAGGACTTCAGACGTTCCTACTACGCCAGTTCCTACTTGCTTCTTTCTACACACACCAGATATTCATCTATATCTTACTGGAACTTCGAAAAATACGGCTCCGGCGGCGTCGCTGATTTTTCAATGATGAAACAAGGATGTAACAAGAGTACAAGTACTAAAAGTACCAGTAAATTATCTTCTATACAGTATACGAGTATCAGGTATTACAAACTAACATGTACAAGGTGTGTACCAGGTGTACCAGTCAGTGTGTGTTTTGTCTTCACATTAAACCCGTTCTCTCTACCCAGCTATCCATTGTATCAGATCATCCGTACACCCCAGGCTGGTACACCCACAGCAGCAGCAGTGTCTGTCCGATTCCCACCCTAGAGATACAAATTATTTGGTTATACGTCGTAGACTATTTGAGACAGAAAACAAAGGCGCGTTCCAGTACAGTTTCAGTATACAGGTACGTACGCGTACCAGGTACGAGTATCAATTTTCGAACAGGCTGATGGTGGTCCGTATACCGTATTGACTACAAGTAAGTACGTACGTACACGTAATGAAAATTCGAGCCGGTTCCAGCGACACAGCGACATAACGACACCCAAAAGATTAAGATTGCACCTTCGCAACAAAAGGCGCGCTGCTGGCTGCTGGTGTTTTTTTAGTTGAAAAATGAAAGTTGGCAGGGATATTTGTTACCGGTATAAAACAAGAAGAAAAAAATATCCAAAGTTGAGTTTCAACCGTTTAATCGGTAGTATATTTTGATCAACTGACGACGTATTTTGTATCTATATTATTAAATGCTACTATTCTGTCTGTCTGTCTGTAATTGAGCAGCGCTATCCAGAGCGGTTCAGCCCCACCTTGCCCCATGGGTAGGGAGGCTGGGTGCCACAACCCGCAGAACACTGGGTCCCATGCCGCGCCGAGCCGTGGCCGTGGCGCAATCCCGACGCAGTTCTGGCAGCCATCTAGCCAGCCTACCTGCTGACTTCCAATTTTGAAATACTATTCTGGCAGCTGATTGGTTGCCCAAATCCATGCCGCCAGTGGCTACTGACTCTTTCTAGAACATCGGTGCTGAAAAGGGCCACCGAGGTTCCGCCAAACCCGGGGAGGATAGGCTCCCATCCCCGGATCATAAATCCCTCCATATCTCTACAACTCCGACCAACCGGGGACAAAAACGGCCATTTCCCGGGTCGACACTGCCCCGCACGGTATGGAAACCCCACCACCATCAGTTTGTCACTGATTGGCTGAGGCTCAGGGAGTGTCACTGATTGGCTGAGGCTCAGGGAGTGTCACTGATTGGCTGAGGCTCAGGGAGCCAGCGGCACCCGGGGACGATACGTTCCCATCCCCGGGTCAGAAATCCTTCCATACATCTACAACTCCAACGACCCGGGGACGCAAACGGACATCCCCGGATCGATACCGCCTCACAAGGTGTGGAAACCCCAACACCACGGGAACACTTACGGTTGCTTGACCCTCATAGAGCCAGCGTGCGGCGAGAGTTGCCCCTCGGGGCAACGTTGAAGTCCCACCGCACCCGGCGATGATAATGTCCCATCCCCGGTTCATACATCCTTCCATACATCTACAACTCCAACAACCCGGGAACAAAAACAGACATCCCCCGGGTCGATACCGCCCCGAAAGGTGTGGAAGCCCCACCACCACTGGCTGATTGATGATTTTGCTGGGGCGCTGGAGTTCATAGAGCTAGCACGCAGCGAGAGTTGCCCGTCGGGGCAACAGTGAGGTCCCGCCGCACCCGGGGATGATATGGTCACATCCCCGGGTCAGAAATCCTTCCATACATCTACAACTCCAACGACCCGGGGACGCAAACGGACATCCCCCGGATTGATACCGCCTCACAAGGTGTGGAAACCCCAAACACTTACGGTTGCCTGACCCTCATAGAGCCAGCATGCGGCAAGAGTTGCCCCTCGGGGCAACGTCGAAGTCCCGCCGCACCCGGCGATGATAATGTCTCATCCCCGGGTTATAAATCCTTCCATACATCTACAATTCCAACAACCCGGGGACGAAAACGGACATCCCCCGGGTCGATACCGCCCCGCAAGGTGTGGAAACCCCACCACCACTGGCTGATTGATGATTTAGCTGGGCGCTGGAGTTCATAGAGCCAGCACGCAGAGAGGGTTGCCCCTCGGGGCAACAGTGAGGTCCCGCCGCACCCGGGGATGATATGATCACATCCCCGGGTCAGAAATCCTTCCATAAATCTACAACTCCAACGACCCGGGGACGCGAATGGACATCCCCCAGTTCGATACCGCCTCACAAGGTGTGGAAACCCCAATACCACGGGGACATTTTCGGTTGCCTGGCCCTCATAGAGCCAGCGTGCGGCGAGAGTTTCCCCTCGGGGCAACGTCGGAGTCCCGCCGCACCCAGGGATGATAATATCCCATCCCCGGGTTATAAATCCTTCCATACATCTACAACTCCAACAACCCGGGGACGAGAACGGACACCCTCCGGGTCGATACCGCCCCGCAAGATGTGGAAACCCCACCACCACTGGCTGGGTGCTGATTTGGCTGGGGCGCTGGAGTTCATAGAGCCAGCACCCGGGGATGATATGATCCCACCCCCGGGTCAGAAGTCCTTCCATACATCTACAACCTCACCGACCCGGGGACGCGAACGGACATTCCCCGGGTCGATACCGCCTCACAAGGTGTGGAAACCCCAATACCACGGAAACACTTACGGTTGCCTGACCCTCATAGAGCCAACGTGCGGCAAGAATTGCCCCTCGGGTCAACGTCGAAGTCCCGCCGCACCCGGCGATGATAATGTCCCATCCCCGGGTCATGAGTCCTTCCATACATCTACAATTCCAACAACCCGGGGACGAAAACGTACATCTCCCGGGTCGATACTGCCCCGCAAGACGTGGAACCCCCACCACCACTCTGGCCGATTGCTGATTTGGCTGGGGCGCTGGAGTTAATAGAGCCAGCACGCAGCGAGGGTTTCCCCTCGGGGCAACAGTGAGGTCCCGCCGCACGCGGGGATGATATGATCCCATCCCCGGGTCAGAAGTCCTTTCATACATCTACAACTCCAAAGACCCGGGGACACAAACGGACATCCCCCGGTTTGATACCGCCTCACAAGGTGTGGAAACCCCAACCCCACGGTTTTTTTTGCGGTTGCCTGGCCCTCATAGAGCCAGCGTGCGGCGAGAGTTGCCCCTCGGGGCAACGTTGAAGTCCCGCCGCACCCGGGGATGATAACGTCCCATCCCCGGGTCGTACATCCTTCCATACATGTACAAATCCAACAACCCGGGGACGAAAATGACATCCCCGGGCTCGATACCGCCCCGCAAACCCTACCACCATTGGCTGATCGCTGATTTGGCTGAGGCGCTGGAGTCGAGAGATCCAGCACGCACCGAGGGTTACCCCTCGGGGCAACGGCGAGGTCCTGCTGCTCCAGGAGTTGATATGATCCCACCCCCAGGTCAGAAGTCCTTCCATACGTTTACAACTCCAACGACCCGGGGACGCAGCAAACAACCCCCGGATCGATACTGCTCCACAAGGTGTGGAAACCCCAACCCCACGGGCTAATTTTCGGTTGCCTGACCCTCATAGAGCCAGCGTGCGGCGAGAATTTCCCCTCGGGGCAACGTCGAAGCCCCGCCGCACCCGGCGATGATATGGTCACATCCCCGGGTCAGAAACCCTTCCATACATCTACAACTCCAACAACCCGGGGACGAAAACGGTCATCCCCGGGGTCGATACCGCCCCACAAGGTGTGGAAACCCCAACACCACGGGCTGATTTACGGTTGGCTGGCTCTCATGGAGCCAGCGCGCAGCGCGAGTTGCCCCTCGGGGCAACGGCGAGGTCCCACCGCACCCGGGGATGATAACGTCGCATCCCCGGATCAGAAATCCTTACGGACAACTACAACTCCAATAACCCGGGGACAAAAACATACATCCCCTGGGTCGATACCGCCCCGCATGGTGGTTCCTTTTTTCTTTTTTCCGGTTGAGAGTGGTACATCACAGCACACTGTTAATGCGAGTACTATGGGCAACGCAAAGCTAGCGCCACGGGCGGAGCCGTGGCCGTACCGCTAGTATTTAATAAAAACACTTAAATTAACTGCCTTTTTCAATTTATTTATTTCCACTTGCTTGCGCTGTTGGCACGCGTATTTTTTTTCAAGTTTTCGGGATTTTTCGGGAACTTTGACCCGAAATATTTCACGACTTTTTCCAACAATAAAAAAATGTGGAAGATTGAACGAAGGAAATCTGGGGTTTGTGGAGAGGTATTGAATCGTTGGCATGATTGAAAGAGGGGATCGGGAAAGGCTTATCAAGTACGTATCATGGCGGTGCAGTTGGTTGAGCTGACAGAGGTTGGGAAGGTTTGAGGCAGGAAGGAAGAAGACCATCTAGTACGGGGCTCTACTCGTGGTGTTGACGAGCAAGGGTTTGGCACTGGGTGGAAGGTCGGGCAGTTGAAAGCTTCTCTGATGTTACGAAGAACAATCTTACCACGATTCGTTTTCCAAGTCCAAATAAACTGATTACCCCGGAGGGTACGAAATATTTCCCCCCCCAAATTTGCGCAAAAAAAATGTAAATTCGCTCAATATGTTGTCTTTTAATATAATACTCAAGTAGTAATTTGGCAGGCGATTCTTACCACAGCCTGGTAGTCTCGCAGGAGAAAAAAAGGGACAGGGACGTCTTCCCTTCCTTGTTCATGCTATCATGCCAAGACGCCTATTTTATTAATAGTTATCATATATATATCGAATTACTCGGTATATTGACCGATATACGGCCCGAATAGGAAATATACTGGTTTTACTATAGGAAAACTATTCCCTACGAAATAACGCCTCCCGAGGTAATGCGAACATGGCCGTATCTCGCGAGCTATGATCTATGATACAACTCGCGTACCAAAAATATCTTCAACACCGATGTGTTCCCCTTGGTGATGCGGTGTGTGTGTTGTCTTCACATTAAATCGTGTTGTTTCTACACAACGACATCATCATCAGTACACCCAGTAGTGTCTGTCCTGATTCCTAATCCTAGAGAGATACAAATTCTGTGGTCACAGACTGTTAGACAGAGAAAAACAAAACAAAAATAAACGCAAATTAATGGGTAAAGCAAGTGAAGCAGAGTGAAGCAGAGTGAAGTGTCAACGCACCGGGTATGATAACACAACGACACAACCCAATATGATGGTATCACGTACTACGGCTATAAAGCGGTTCAATACGTACCAGTATGAGTCACGTGGCGTGCTAGTAACGGGAACGTTTCCTTAGAGAATAGCAGTATGAGTAGACACATGGATACGTACTACAAGTATGAGATCATCTGACGTGTGCTAGTAACAGAAACGTCTCCGTAGATAGTACATGTATGAAGATACATGCTTCAGGGGACAGTCTCGTTCTGGACTGGCCCCTCCCATCGCACTCTGTTCTCGGTCGCAATCGAGCTCTCCATGAGATAAGCAACAAGAAGAACTTTACCAAGAAGAAGCGTGCCTCTGGCTTGCGTCGACATTCCTGTGTCCTGGCCTTATCGGTCTGCCTCGTCGGCAGGACTTAGTCAACGCTGAGCCTGGCGCACCTTCTTCGAAGCCATCTTCCTGTTCTTCTCTCCAACGGACTGCCCACCTTGTGAGCATCATTAGCACCTTTCTTGCGAGATCAGAGCCACCCTTGTATTTTTACCTCACAACATCAAACCAGCAGCTTAAGAACATTGCTAGCTTTGTATTAGCTATCAGCGTCGCCAACGTGCAGCAGCACTGCATGTTCAAAGCAGCCGCTCTCTCGCTCTGCCCGCGGCCTTGCGACCGCCTGACAAATTCAGCTTTTGAAGCTGGATAAAATCACAGCAAAGCACGAGAGCTAACGCTGCCGAGTAGGTTGTTCTTTCTGTTTTGTTTTGTTTTGTAATATGGAGCTAATCATGCGCATGCCGTTCCCCCCAGGCGTCGATCCCGCCGCAGGCGTCGGCAGACTCATCTCCAGCACTAACCTAGTGATGGCGGGAATCCTCGGTATCAGCGACGACTCGGGGACGACAACACTCACCTCAGAGGAGTGGGTGCCGGGATGGATCGTGCCCCTGCACAAAAGCTTCCGCAAGGCTCTACCCCCCGCTCATGTAGGGACTTCGGACCTGTCCCGCATTATCGACGGCTTCTTCGCGACGGTGCTCGAGAACCTTTCAACAGACGACACTGGACCCTCGGCATGCAGACTACTTCTGCAACTGCTGACAGCCCACTTTGACACCGGCGACCAAGGCGAAGGGTTCACCCGGCTACATGCCTTCGGCCTGCCCACAAACACGGGGTTTGCCACCTAACTCAGGTGCGCCAAAGACCTCATCTACATCATCCAGGGTACGGAGAAAGTCTCCAAGCCGAGCGACGCGATGGTCGTCGAGTGCATTCGGTCCGGTGCCAGCCGACAGTTCCCGGCCTTGATGCCAACGCTGTTCCCAGGCGCCTTCATAACCACGGCCGAGCCCTACTCCAGCGTGCAAGTGATGTGGCGAGCCTTCGACGTTCTCGGCACAAACAAGACGCCGGCCATCAACGGCGAGAGCTTTTACGCTCACTCCAACGGGGGCACTACTTCATACTCGTCGAACCCACCCCCGGCCCAGCAGCAGCAGCGCCCGCGTGCCTCGCACAACCACGCGCGGGGATCTTCCTTCAACCCCGTGGTCATGAATGTCACCGACGACCCCGACCCCTTCTGCGACGATGCCGCCGACTGGCCACTGAGGTACTGGCCCGAAGTGTCCGCGGTCGTAGGGACGATGCCCACAACGGACCCTGCACTCTTTACGCCGCTGCTCACCAAATCTTCGAGGTCACAGGCCGTCCGTGACCATGGAGAACGCTGCATCAGCTGCGGTACATCCGACCACAGCTTGAAGACATGCAAACAAGGTTTTCTCAAAGCTTCAAAACTTCTTAACCCGGCGCTTGGCATGCTCAACGATGGAGGGCACGCCTTTCGCCAGTGGCAACAACGCATGCGGTCCTACCGCCGCGGGGATTACGAGCAAAACGTCGAGCGCAACTCTAACCGCCACACCAACAACCACAACAACAACGGCCGCTCCAACCACGGTGGCTACAACCAAAACAACAACGGCCACTCCAACCACGGACGCCATCGCCGCCACCAAGGAAACAACGAACGCTCTAACAATGGGCGCCACAATACAGACAACAACGGCAGCAACCAGTCACAGGGATGGCAATTCCAACAGCGACGTCTCAAAGCTTCGGCGGTCGCCACAGCCCCGTCCACAGCTTTGGTAGTGCACGCCTCCACGTCGAGCACTCCCGCAGCCGCCACCCCGGCGCACATGCGTCTCTGGCCGAACTACACGCCCAACAACAACCAACGGCAGCCGGGTACATTCCGGACGGGATAACAGGTCGATGGTGGAACCATCGCAACTCTACCAACAGCACCTTGTGCGAGCACACACGGGCCGCAAGACGCCCGTGTTCACCACATTCCCCCCACCCCCATCCCTGCCCTTCAACGCCCACCCCCTCACCCGACCTCAATACCGACCGCTTGCTCAAGCACTGATCCTCTTGACCGGACGATTGCCTTGAAGTGTGGGCGGGAGGAGGCTGAAACGTCGAGCCTCACCAGGACGCCCACCTCGACGTTTCTCCTCGATGAGAAACGCGGGGACTTGCCAACCATCGCCGAGAGTCCCGTAGACTTTGCTAATCTGCAGGACGTCTTGACGGTCACGGCCACCCGCGGTTCCGGCTCCCGGCAAAACGCCACTGCCTCACGAACCGGGCCATCGACCACTGAGCCTGACACTACAACATCCTCATAACTCCGCTCGCGCTCGTCACAGGACGTGCGCAAGCCCAGCGAACTAACAGCCCCTTACCTATGTGCGCCGGGATACCACCGGACACCAACGGTGACCGCCCTGTTCCGACCAAACAACTACCCCTGGGCCCAGGCGTAGCCCCGCCTATATGACGGAAGACTCGCGACCACTGTCGACCAGGGAGTGGTTGGAGCCCCCTGCCCCGTCATCAACCCGGCGCCGTGACCGTGACACAACCTCGGAGGACTTGGATCCCAGGATTAGCATACCCTAGCGTGTATACCCCTGCTTCACAGTCGTTTAGCGACGCGAGCAGGGGTCTACATGGTACCTCCGCCAACCTCGTAGACCCTCCCGGAAATGCGGCCATGACGACCCCTTTCCCTCGCGGACTCTAGGAGCGCAGCCGGGCGCATTGACCCGGCTATCCTCCCGACGACGCCAGGCGACTGCCTCCACGGCAGCCGCCCACATAAACTGCCGGACCCACAGCCTGTGCACATCGGGAGCCTCATGCCTGATAACCTTCACCTGTTCTGGCAACGTGACTCCGTCCTTTCACAGTGGTTAATGTCGGACTTCCAATACGAAGGCATCGACTATAATTGCGCTGCACCGACTACAACTGCGCAGAGCAGTTCATGATGGCGCACAAGGCCCAGCTCTTCGCCGATGCAACGCGCTATCAGCAGATCATGGCATCTTCCGACCCGGTCGAGCAGAAAGACTTGGGAAGAGCTATGTGTGGCGCCGAAGCCAGCCCATACCACCTTTTATGAAGCATAAGTTCCAAGGTCGAAGGAAGACCCACGAGTCTATCAACCTTCGCTATGACAGCCTTACTTGCGAGGGTGAATGCTGATGTCCGTCCGACAGAAACTTTCCTCGCCCCCTCCCATCTCCACCTTCCCTTCCAGGCCCCCCGTGCCAACACCCACCCCAACATCCGCCCGACCCCCCACCACCAACGCCGGTACCTACGCGACAATTGGTACCCTCCCGCAGCCACCACCGACTGCTTTCCCTCCCAGAGAACCGCCCTACCATCTGCTCAGTCGAAACTTGCCCATTGACCTGTGCGCCTGGGCTACCGGAACATGGGCCCGACCTCACAAGCGGCATCATTATTGGTTCATGACACGCCATTCGCAGCCGAAGTAAGAACACACAGCGGTCCTGACGCCTGACGCCGCGGTACGGTACATTATCGTGGCCCGTTTGGATACGGGCTCGCTCCAGTATTTCATCTCCACGGAAGCGGTGGAAAACATGAAGGCCAGCGGCGCCGCGACACACCTGTGCGAACAACACGCGGTATATCGTTCATGGGGCGGATTTGGCACTCCGGCCCCTCTCACCACCTCGACTTCCATTCGACTGAGCGTACAGTTCCTGCGAGGCTTTTCCGCCACCGCCGCCTTCGCCGTATGGGTGTGCATTGTCCCTCCGGGGACTATGCAACACCCTACCCTTATCGGGCGTGATAGCTGGATGCGCTTAGGGCTACGCTCGTATACCACGCTTCTCCACTAGCCCCTCGGACCAACCCTTGGCGAACTGCCCCTCTTCAGCCCCGACCCTGTCCGAGGCACTGCCCACACTCCCGACCACCGTCACATCTACCACCTTCGATACGCCGACGCCCACGCAATCTCGCTTTCGGCCACCTCAAGCCCCGTCGAGGTCAACATGGTACATGCATCCAACGCTCCGGCGACCGCCGGGAACTACCTGGTCAACATGCTCCCCCTCGATGGTTTCCTCTGAGATACGGCAGTTTCCGTCTCCGACGGGCGCTAGACCATTCCACTTTCAGGGCTCACCTCCTACAAGCCCGGCGACCTCATTAGATCTTCCTACTCTCTGTTGATCCAGGCTCCCTTATCCACCCTCACCGGCCCTTCCTCGGAGGTCCATCCACCCCCTCCCAACCCCGGCGTCCACGCCCCACACGATAACATCCCCCGTGGCCAACGAAGGCCCACCGTCAGCAGACCCCCCACCACCACCACCAAGGACATCGTGTCCCGACCTAATTGCACGCCTCGACACCGACTAACGCACCAGCTTCTTACGCCATTGGGACCGCCTGCCACCGCACCTATAGCGACACCACCTTCAACCTCCATGGTACTGGCTGGTCTTCTTCGGTGATCGATGACTTGGGCGACGTTCCGAGCGAATTTCCGGACGTTTTCTCCACGTCCAAGACCGGCTTCGGCTCGTTCTCTTTGATCCCGTTCATGATCACTGTCCCATCGGACAGCGTCCCAGTCACCTCCCGTCCCTACCGGATGAACCCCAGCCTTTCCTAGAAAGTGAATGCTGTCATCGACGAATACCAAACCGCCTGCCTCATCCGGCTTTCCATTTCCCCATACTCCATCCCAACGGTCGCCATTCCTAGGAGGCGTCCGTATCATCATCAACCACAAGAAGCCGAACGCCATGCATCAGCTCCCTCGAACAATTCCCCATCCCCCGCGTCAACGAAATCCTTGACCCCCTGGGCGAAGGGCGCGTATCTTCCCTGTTCGACCTCGTCTCCTCCTTCCACCAGATGACCATCGACAAGGACCCCATTCCCCTGACGGCCTTCTGCACTCCCAACCGACTCTTCCAATAGCTCGTCATGCCGCAGGGAAGCAGTGCCGCCCCCGGCTGGTTCGTCAAGGTAATCCACGAGGTCACCAAAGGCCTCAAAGGCGTCGCCACTTACCTCGACGATACCATCGTCTACGATCCTGATCCCACTGCCCACACCGCTAACATTCGGGCCCTTTTTGTACGCCTTCGAAAACACAACCTTAAGCTTTCCCCCGCCAAGTTCAAAATTGGCGCCACCTAAACCGACTTCCTGGGACAGGCGATCTCCCCCGACGGTGTTAGCCCTGACGCCGACAAGGCGTCGAACGTGAAGCAAAATCGTGCGCTCCTTGGTGGAACCGGCTACTGCCGGAAGTTCCTCGACGACCTGGCCTAACGCCTGAGCCCCATCACAGCCGTTCTCAAGCAACGGGTCAAATTCATCTTCGCTCCGGCCCTGGAAGTCATCGTCCGCCAGATCCTCCACGAATTCGCCATCCCTCCGATCTTGGTATTCCCTGACTGAGATGCCGTGGCCCACAACTGCCGCCCCTTCCGTTTTTACTGTGGCGCCAGCCGCGACAGTTTTGGTGCCACCCTCGAGCAAGAACAAACAGACGGCTCCGTCCGCCCCATCCTCTTTATCGGCCTCACCACCTTGGACAACGAACGTTGACGCGTGCTACGATAGAGGTAGGTATACCTTTTTTTGGCTGAAACGTTTTCGGAACGATCGGGCTCCTTAACGCAAATTCGTCGTTTTTTCATTTTTGTGACGAAATATGTTTCAGGGTATGCTTCGGTCATGTGATTTATCATCCGGCAGCACCTTTATTTTCCTCCAAAATCATTTTTTCGGTGAGGTATGACGCTCCTTACGTGAGGAGCTCAGAGAAAAAATGGTGCACCTCTATCGTAGCATGCGTCCGTTCCTTGACACCCCCGGACCTTGAAGCCGGTAGCATCGCTTGGGCAATCAAACGACTACGCGGTCACCTTTGGTCCACGAAGTTCCTCATTTACTCGGACCACAAGGCGCTCGAGAACATTGCCAAGGTAGGCGACCACAACAGTCGCGTCCGGCGTTGGCTGGACTTCCTCTCCGCGTACACATTCACACTGGAGTACCGAAAGCGCTCTACCAACGGTAATGTAGACTTAATTTCCCGCCTACTTCAGCCAGCCACTGACATCGACCGCTCTGGACCCAACCGCATCACCAGCCCCAACACCGTGGGCATCTACCGCATCCGTTCCTGCGGCTTTTCGCCTTGCAAACCCTTTATGCCGGACATCGGCGTGAGTGGGCTAGTATCCCCTCCCCTCTTCCCCATCTCGGTCGTCCAACCGACCCCCTTCACCGACGACGACTTCAACGATTTCCGCCGCCTTGGACCGCACATGGACTCCACCGGCCACTTCTCCGCTCCCAAAACCTTCTTTGGGCATACTTCGACCCACAACACCGGCCCTTCTCCTTGTTTGACTATCAAGCCGCCCGTTGTCTCCCCACCATTCACCATGGGCGTCACAGTTCCAGCCCCTCCGGACCTAACCTATTATCGGACCCGCCATCGCGCCGCCGCCGCTGGAACTCCCCGAGCCACAGCCGACTATGGTTTCGGTCCCAGATCTTCGAAATCAGAGTCTACCCGCCACCGTACACCTGCGCCCCCAGTCAGGGGACCGTGGAAGCCTTTGCAACCGGCCACGTCTCAGGCCGCGCCCGCGCAGCTTGCGCTACAGGCGCCCGCCGGCTCAAGCCCGTCCTCGACATCGTCCCCACCACCTCCGGTGCTCCACTTCCCGTAGCCCGACGTCGATCCTGACGGCGCCCTTTTAAGGCCGACCGCAACGCAGCCTCTTCCACGACCTTCAACGTCGCCTCCACCTCGCCTGTCGGAGCCCGTCGTTGAACCTGATGACGACCCCCACCTTATTTCCTGCGTTGAGCACTTCACGCACACGGGCTGGGCGCGCGAACAACACGCCGAGTCCCTCTGCCCCGCTACCACCCGCTTTATTACGTTGAACTCCCCTTACCCCCCGCCGAGCGACCTTCTGCGTCTATCCCCGTCGCCCCGGCGCCCGTAGCTGTCGAGCGTACTTAGCCTCGCCACCGCTCAAAGCCAACTCCACCGCACCGACGATGACACAGTTCTCCTGGTTCGACGACCACCGAAGCCCCCCCACACCGGGAACAACACCACATCCTCCACCGCCCCACCCGCGCCCATCTACTTTCCGATGTTGATACGCCCTTGGGTGCTAAACACCTGCCAAACCGCCACCTCTTACCACTTAGGAGCTTCGAGCACGATGGGTACGCTCGCGCACTTCTTCTGGTGGATTGGAATGGACGTCTCCGCCCGCTAGTGGGTCCGCTGTTGCCTCAAGTGCCAGGTGCGCAAGACTTCGCGCCAAACCACCCGCTGTCCTACCCTCTCCCTTCCCTTACCCAACGGCGCAGGCATCACCGTCAGCGTCGACTACTTCGGCCCGCTGCCCCTTACACAACGCGGCAACTCCTACATCCTTCTCTTCACCGACCGCTTCAGCCACCGTGCCGACATGTACGCGGTGGCAGCAGTCCAGTTCACCGCCGCCGGCACCGCTGACATCTTCGTCGACCAGTACATACCCTCTTTGGGGGTGTCCCATAACGCTCGTCTCCGACAACGGCCTTCAGGTTACCTCCAAGCTCTCTTCCGCCTTGTACGAACGCCTTGGCATCCACAAGATCAACACCAGCTCGTACCACCCCTGCACCAACGGCGGCATCGAGCGCGTCAACCACACCATGGCGCCGATGCTGGCCATGGGCCGCAACCAACAGCAAAACGACTGGGATGAACCCCTGGCACACGTCAAGCCCGCCTACAACAACCCCGTCAGCGCTTCTACCGGGCTCGCCCTCAACGAAGTACACACCTGTGCCGCCTTCCACGGCTTCTCTTGCAATCTTCGACCCCCCCAACACTGGCGGCCACCAGAGACTCGACCGTGACCACCTGGTCTACTGCAACTTCGCCACCGAGCGCAAACAACACGCCTACAACATCGTCCGCGACGTCCACGCCGTCAGCGTTTCGCGCTTGGCCCGCCGCGACAGCCCCATCTTGGACGCCCTTCGTCTCTCCTCATCTTACACCGATGGCGGCTGAGCATGGACCTACGACTCCGCGGTTACCACCAACCAAGGTGTCAAGAAAGGTACCGACACTGCCGCGCTCAAGACAAAGCTCTCCCTCCGCTGGATTGGACAGTTCGAGGTTTTCGCCGTGGGCCCAGCGCCGACCTCGGACGTCCCCGACAACCGACCCCTCCATGGGGGCGAGACTCCAAACGCCGCGCCTCCGTCAAGCGCTTCAAGCTCTGCCGGAACCCCGATGACACCTCGTGCCCAAGTACCTACCGTCCGACCTCACACAGTACGTGCTTGACTCCTTCTCCACTAAGTCCCCTCCCTTCCACGCCACCCTCGACGACGTCTCACCACCGCTGGAACGCCTCGAGTTCGAATAGATCTCGGGCTACCAACTCGTTTGCGGTCGTAGCGGGATTACCGCCACCATGTACGAGACCCATTGGCTCGGACTGCTCAGCCCTTCCTGGGAGCGCGAGCTCGATTTTCACCACTCTAGACGCTACATCGTACTCTACTGGGGTACAACACCCCAGCACAACACCCACAGGAAAACCGCCTCTACCGACAAATGCGTATCGGTGCCGCACAGTGGGAGCTCTCACGATCACAGGGCCAGATCTACCCCGCCCCCGGGTACACCCTCGTCCCCCGCGACCTTTGACTCCGCACCCGTAGCTCCACATAACTTTCTCCAGGGGCACACATTTTGGTACAAGGCTCACAATAGCCTACCAGTATGGTGGCTGGGCGAGATCGGCCATCGTGCCCCCTTGGACCCCCCTCCAAACACACCCTCGGGCTCCTCTTCGGACAACACCTACATCAGCCGATTCCTCGACGACCCTGGATCGATCAAGATCAACCTCTGGTCGGCGAGCTACACAACCTCCAGCGTCGTCAGCTACGAATCGTGGTGTTTGCAACGCTATAGGACTGGTTGTCTAGCTCGCGGGGTACTACGCTCAGACGCGTCCCGCGGTGCTCCGACTGCCTCTCCTGCCCATGCTTAGCTCTCTGATTATGCTCGGGCACTTTAGTTTTGTTTTGTTACCCCCATGGTACCCCCCTGTTTTGTTACCCTCATGGTACCCCCCTGTTTGATATATAGTTTTCGATGGTACGACGTGTTCGGGCTTGCGTTTATTTTTCCATCTACCTACCACTGCCGATTTCGCCGGCCTCCTCTCGCAAGGGCCGCTGAACTGTCGTGGTGTCATACTTTAGAGAGTTACTTTATTTAACCTTCCACTGCCGGTTCCGCTTGTCTCCTCTCATGAGGGCCACTGAACTTCAGTGATAACGTACTTTCAGGTATGTCTTCGTTACTTGTCTTTGGCCCTATAACTTTCTTCTCCAACGTACCATCCCCGATTCCGCTTGCCCCTCCTCGCGACCATCGCCGAATCGTGGCACTGTACTCTTGGTAGCCTTGTGTTTCTCTACTTTATTTTGTTCAACCCACTCCTGTTTGTGTGATATTGTCCTTCTGGAAGCATGTTTTTATATATTTGTATTGTGTTTGCAACTTCCGCCGCCGTTTCCGCCTGCCTCCTCTTCTTGAAGGCTGCCGGACCGTGGTGCACCCGTACTTCCCCTCGGGTTTTTGTTTGTTTTTTTTCTGTTTGATTTTCCTCGACCCGCGTGTCTATTGGACACGTGTCATATTGTTTCTGCTTCTGTTGCAGCGTACAGGACTTGTTTTAAGCCCCCTGCTTCCGTTGGAGTGCACCAGGCGTTTTTTCTTGGCTCTTCTGTCCCCGGCATACCCGTCTCTTCCGCGAGTAGCCTTTCCCCACGCCCTACGCACGACTTCAGTCCCGGCAGCAAATTTTAGTACACGTGCAGTATTCTCCTTCGTCTTCGTAGTATACGAGGTACCTCGTTTTTGGCCTATTTTTCCCCGGCCCACCTAATTTTTGGACTAAAGTTCGGACAAATAAGCCTGGTACGTTTTCGCTTGCGCTAGTAGTATAAGAAGTGTGTTCACCACCTAGCCTTACGGGGCCCCACGTTGTAGACCATTGACCCCACGCTGTTGCCAGCCTCTAGGTCCTGCGTTATAGGCCCCCTTCTACGCGTTGCAGCACTCTTTGCACTTTGGCACCGCCTTTAGTCTTCCTTTTTTTTTCGTGCCCTTGTGCCTTCTTTCGGCCGGCTTCCGTCGCTTCTCTTGTGCCTCGACCAACTGTCCCGCGATGGCCTTCTCCGGTCCATGTTGAAGACGACGAATGCTACGGTAGAGGTGTATACACTATGTTTTTGCCTCATAAGGCTGGTGACTTATAACTTGAGGAGCTCCATACCTCACCCGAAACTGTTTTTGGAGAAAAACAAAAGCTCTACCCGATGAACAATCCTGTGGCCTTCAATATAAAATGAAACACAGAGCAAGACAATAATGAACATATCCGACGAATCTGGGTTAAGAAGCCTCGTCGTTCCGAACATATTTCAGCCAAAATGTGCTACTGTACCTTTGTAGTGGCATGCGTCAGACCTTGTATTTATGATTCGCAGTGTACCTTGTTACCTTTGCTTTCCTTTTTCTCTTTGGTCTCCCCCTTCGCTTCCGTCTTTTTGGGACTTCGTTTTTTACACCTTTGCGCTCTGGCTCGCTTGCTTCGGCCTTCGTCTTCGCCTTAGCCCGCTCGCCGTTGGCATACCGTACAGGCTGGTTCAAGAATGTCACCCTGTTTTTTCTCGGTAGCCAAAGTTCACGCCGTCTTTTTAGATAGACCCTGAAATGTGGCACACATGTTATATATACCCCTGCCAATCCGTTAACGATTGGGTTTTTTGTTTGGGTTTTTTCGCCAGATGTTTCGTTGTTTGTTGTTTTGGGGAGATTTGGGTCTCAAGAGATGCCGAATGTTCGCCGGAAAAAAAAGAAGCATTCGTCAATGGTTCGGCAGGGGCATATAGAACACATGTGCAAACGTTCAGGGTTCGTCTCATGAAAACGGCGTGAACATTTACACCTTTGTACGATAAAACGTGCAAAATCCGACATCGCCTCTTAATTGCTTGTAATCGATTTTTGGCGTCAAATATTACTGGTCAAACGCAGTCAGATCTTCGAATATTTGCGTGAAACTTTGTACAAACATGCTTCGGACCACCTGAAAGCGGCTCGTTCAGGAAAATGAATGAGGGTGGGGGTGTTTCCCACGGAAACGCATGACTATGATTGACCTCTTTGAAGGCGTGTGATTCGTCGGGCCACATTTTCGGCGGTAGCGCCAGTCCTAGGTCTTTGAAAACAAATATGTCGACGCCATCCTCTCCCACTGTTCATGGTGGTCAGTATGATACCAAATATGTGACATTTGAGTTGGAATTGCAGGCGGCATTTGCGGCTGGCGAAATTTGGGGTGATACGCCTGAACCACCTCGTAGCGTTTTCTTCCTCCATATAGAGCATTTATCGAATTAATGAGGCGTCGAAGCCTCATCACGAGATGTGGGGCAGATTGGTGTCATTTTTGTTCCGTTTCAAACAGCCGCACCTTCGATCTCCCTTTCGGACTTTTGGGATGATATGGTCATCATCTTGTGATCATCGTGTGATCTGCATCCACGACCATTCAGGGTGGGCTAATGATATGGTATCCCTGGTATAAGGTAATTGAATGCATACTCATATGGGAATACAGAGTAATATGTACGTATATGGGAACGGTTCTCATATATATGAGACCGGATCACGTAGCCCTATCGGAATAGCCGCGTTTGGGAATAAGTCCCGTACTACAGTAGTGTTGGGAATGCTCTTGTGGGACGTCTCCTGGTCGTATATCGACGTGTGTATGAAGATAATAGTTAACGGGAAGAGCTGGGTCCTGCGGCGTGCAGAAGGACCCACCTCTCCCACTCTGCATCCTCCCCTCTACCTCGAACACCTTGGAGAATCAAGCAACACGAGCTACGTAATAAAGAAGAGCATGCCCTTCCCAGCACCGGCATCCGTGAGCCCAACCAGTACACGTTATCTACTTTCTGCGGTCTCGTTAAACAACAGGTTATGAGCCTCACAGAACGCATTGGCTCACTGGTGGCGCGAAGATCGTCGGGCGAGAGAGAGATTTACGTGTAATTCGGGGATACTGTATGGTGCTACGAATCGAGAAAGTGTATGTCGGGGGTGCGGATCTGGCGATGATCACACGTATTCCCCGGGGCAAAGTTACTGGGCCTCTCTGTTGTGGAAAGGCCAAGTGTGTCCGTCCGATGAACATCGTGTCCGGCTAACCCCGTCACTGCACAAAAAAAGGGCCGAAAATGTGTTTTGCAATGGGAGCAAACACATGCAATTACCTACCGCATCGATCTATTTTGTACATCATGTGTACCAGGTGAGGGTAAAAACATGTACCAGGTATAGATGAAGGAGCGTTGGAGTGAGCGCATGGCTCCAGCCGCGGAGGGCAAGTGCACCGAGAGCTGGCTGTTCGGAGGCTGGTTGTACTCAAACAACAAGAAGACCAAAACACCATACGATCTCAATCACTACTCGTAACTGCGGCTGGCTGTGTTGATCAGACGCTTACGACAAGAGATACCACTCAATACGGAGTCCCGCATTACAGCAATAATAACCGAGATATCTAGCCCGTGGTTCGTCTTGCTTATGATGGTTGGGTGAGCCTGCCCGCTTTCTTCATTCGTGCTACTACAGGTGCCGGCATTCCTCCACGATAAACATATTCTACAGTAAAAACTCATCGACACATTCTAGATATTTTGACGGAGGATCTCCGCGAGCACTTACTTGATCCTCGACCAGCGGACGAGAAGAGCGACGATCGCTGCTGCTACAGTTGACCCTAACCCTATACCTGGTACGAACTGCCATGGGCACGAGCCTCATGCTGCTTGGACGCCCGATTGTAACAGAGGCAGACAGAATCACAACAACAGACCGAAGACTACTATAGCTTTGTCTTCAGAGAGGAGTTCGGCAAGCGAAACACTGACAGGACTACTGTACGTATTATGTGTAGGTATATTGGTGTATGGATGGAAGCGTCGCACTTAGGGAGCCAATCGTGGCGAGGAGCCGATCTGCGTGCGTGCGTGCTCGGCAGTCAACCAATACCATGTATACCCCATCCCAAACTTGTGGAATCGCTTGCGCTGGAGACTTGATAGGGCGCGGGAGCAACATTGACTAAGGGCATAAGCGGCAATTGGACCATATATACGGGCACCTACAGTGTATATCTACTCGAAGAGGGCCGTCCAAAGCTCATCTAACGTCTCGGTGGTGCTCTAAATACCCGCCTCTCAGTGTCCTGATAACCCCCCCCGGCCGGTTCTCCGTCTCGAAAGGGATGCGTGGTCAATGGTCAAACGACTAAGTAAGGCAAACAACAAATGAGTATCACCCCGTCTTGTAAGCAACATCAATCACATACCAGGTATACTTTTTTAGACAGGGGCTATGCCATACGTCATTATAAACGCTAAGTGAGACACCACTGCACATGGAAAACATGGTTGCAACATGCAGGTACATACGATGTATCAATGCATGGCTCATATTTTGTACCAGGGAAGCCAATCGCTTTGCACTTTGTTTGGTAGGCCAGGTACACGGCGCGGGGGGTATACTGAGGAGCACTTGGCGTGGCAGCAATCCCCACAATCGACCCTTATGATAGCCAAAAGTGCTGGTATTTGAAGCTGATTTTCACAATACTAACCGTTAAAGTACGCGTGGTATGTAGAAAAAAAGTAGCTCCCGCGATGCCTCAACACGGTGACATCGTTTCGCTGACCAGGGTTATCATGTGGCGAACACACAACACACGCCAAAAACGTCTCGAAGTAGGCCAGGCGTCGACATTCCTTATTTCCGCACACCAACGAATTGTGCTCTCTATCTCTATCGTGTCCGAACAATTACCATAAAATTATAAACAAGACCAAATATACCCAAGAGTCTGGTGGGCTCTGATCGCGACCAAGAGTCACACTCCGCAAATGGTTGGATATGATTCGATATCGCAACGAAGGACAAAACGTGTAACGAATTAACATAACAACCATTGTGCGCGTCAATCTGGGTTTTGCACACATACAGCGCATACGACGCTTGTAACGACGTGCAAAAAACTCCCACCTTTTTCCGACTGGGCTACGGCAGCCCGAAACCAATTCAAGCCACCGCAAGGGGCGGACGGGAGAGACCCCAAGCCTGCGGCAGGAATCTCCGACCGACCACTAAAAACGAAACGCCATATCAGCCACATCGACAAGCCTTTGAGGTCACAAAAAGAAACGTGCGCTTCGTCCCAACGGGTGTGCAAGATGCGCTAAAGCCCGGGGAGGGAAAACTCGTCAACAGACGACCGAGCAAGATGTCCCTTGATATCTACCGCTTAGCCCACGTGAAGCCAGTAGAGTAAAGACGAGGGTAGCGTCAAACTTCATCCGAGCCGATCATTAGAGCGCGCCCGCCACGTCCGTCATACATTCCAACCGAGCGCTACTTCAAAAATTGCGCCACAGGAGCAGCGGAAGCGCGGTTGAATGCTACGGCAGGGGGGTGTCTATTTGCCTCTCAAAATACAGAAGCAAGGTGGGGGGTATTCAATAATTCAATCCTATACCATGTCGCCGCGGTGCGGCTCACGGCCACGAAAACATCACACTACTCGTGTACCAGGTAAGTGATACTGATACACTGTATGTACACTCTATACATGAAGCACCGTACGGTAACCGGCCCGCTCGCTAAGGGGCACCGCACCAGACACGCGCACGCTTCCGCCCGGCCATAAGTAGTCTACTTCGTAGTCTACTTGGTAGTCCCCGAGGTTACTGCAGAATATCACAATATCACATTCATATGTAGTCTACTTGGTAACCTTTGAGATTATTGTAGAATACCACACCCGCCCACACTGCGCACAACACGAAAACGACGCTAAGGATCGATGTCAGGAGGCCCAGCTTCACAAGAACAAACGCCACCTCCGCTAACTCATCCCTGTGATAGCAGGCGACAAGACCGACAGACAAACATTTCGGCGGGAAAAACGACGGTTTCAAGGGAATGGTCAAAGGCGAATTGAGGAGTTGCGAGCCCTGGGGCGTAGTTGACGCATATAGGTAGGATGTTGAATCCGGGCGTAGTGGGTGAGAACCCATTCAAGTGCTGGGCAAGAAGCGCTTTACAGGATGTTACATATAGGCAACGCTTTCGAGGTTTTGCGGCCGCGATTTTTATGCGTCGTATGTAGCCATCGATGTTTACATGTCGTAGCCATCGACTACAGTAGTGCATTGTCTCCTCTCAAATAACGTGGTGCGAAGGAACAGGTCGAACCACTGCTTAGGCGCATGGCAAGTATACGGCAGACGCGATTAGCATGCCCACGATCAGTCGGAATGTGGTACGAAACCAATTATGATCTACTGTTGGCCCTACTCTCATCAAACCACTCGACACGGCGCCAAATCAATACCGACAAGACAACAAGGTCCCATGGTCTGCGTGACGACGAGAGTATTAGTGTATTAAGCACGACGCCCATTCAACGTCATGAGCGCTCTTGCTCCATTCTAATCTGACCATGAAGACTTCACCTCGTCAGTCTCCTGACGCGAACCCATCAAAAACCGGACAATAATGGTACAAGAAAAAGCCGCCAATAACGTTTATGCTCCTATTATATATGTGCACTCACGGATCGTCCCACTCCGGACATCCAGGCACCGTGTACAGAGGGTAGAGAATGTCCTCATTCCATCGGCAGCAGCAGCATCCGTACACTCCGACCTGCGAGTGGTTACGGCCGCGCGTGTGGGGAGGGGGGGGACGTTGATGCAGCATACAAAGACACCCAGCGGGCTGAAAAAAAAAGGGGAATGAGGTGACGACGAAAGACCAACCGTCTGCTTTACACCAGGCCCTGCTAATGGAAGGCAAACACCTGTCTGGTACCTGGAAATTCTGACAGGTACTGGTATGCAGCAGATATTCAGCGGGAGCGAGTCGCCTCGTTGCCAACTAAGTATGGTTCGAAAAGCGTGCGCAGTCACCTGCACTGCACTCTGGTCATAGCAGAACTACATAAATCGTTGGAGAACGCAACAGAGGGCCACGTGACACCCTGCACTCTGGTCGAGGTACAGAGTTCGAGACTCAGCCGGCAAAAAAACTTTATTTCGTGCCGGGGAAAAATCGAAAAATCATCTCGCTGAGCAGCGCGTTCCGCATCGACAGCTTTCCAGGACAACACAAGTAGGATCGTAAGCATGACAATCTGTCACATGCCCATACGCCACTGGTCAAAACCACAAAGCTTAGGCTGTCGGCGTCGCTGATGAACTTCAGTTTGACGAAAATAGCCGCAGAGTGACGTGACAGTCCAAGCGACGCAGTGTACATACACACCTTAACGCCTTATCCACAAGAGAGCTGACAAGAGAGGTCGAGGACAAGCAGCGCCATCGCCGCATGAAACAAAATTAAACCTCACCTCACATGCAATACGCGTGATCTGCGACTCATCGAAACCGTCCAACAGCCGCACCCACGTGGCCGACGCCAGGCAGATTAGCACGATATATAACGAGAGAACAGCGCAAAGCCCCGCCATGTACACCTTCGAGACACGTCAAAACGGCGGAACGAATCGAAAGACAGGGAAGGGTGTGGAGCTTGACAGGAACGCCTTTGCGACACGATAGCGCCAACCAGGTACACCAAAGCTCAGGTTGAGATGGCCTCCTGTTCGCTGCAGACATCCGAACGGCGTCGGACGCCTGCGCCTTCATAATTTGCAACCGACATCGATGAGGGCTGGCGCGGCACACTCATTGTTAAGATTGGCAGGCAAAACGCTGGTTGACGGAAAACCGTATCGGTACGTAGATAATCCAAGGTTTCCGTTCGGAGGCGCCAGCTAAAAATCCGATGACGTTTTGCGCAGCTGAAAGCAACGAAAGGCCCACCAGCTGCTGAAACCGTGAAGTCTACACAGCCCAAAAAACGAGAGGCAATAATAACGACCAGCTAAAGGAAATCAGAACACGCATGTATGTACGTACTTGCACCGCCAGAAGCCTCTACCTAAAGACCCAAAACCTCAACAGCGTGGAACGCAATCAATCCGCGCCATATTACACGGCCGCGGCATCTTGAGAGCCAACAGCATGCCCGACTTTCAACGAGCGCAAAGGTAGTTATTCGACACGGGTCACGCACAGGAGCTAGCTCTATACCTGGAGCACGAGGTGGTGGTGCAGATGCCCCGCCAACACCCCCATCAAGGCGACGACGAAGAGCAGAGACCCCACGACGTAGTGCAAGTCCACCATTCCGGTTACCTCCAGCATTGGGCGATATTGAGACTACAACAGCAGGCAGATGAAAGGGGCGACGCGGAGAGGCGGTCATACACAGTCAGTACACCGGGTGAAACAGATGCATGACTCCAAGTACGCCGCTGCGATAGTGTTATATCTGCAAGCGAGAGATTGGAAGCAAGGGGCTTTGTCGCGGTCGCAAGGGTGCGGTGAGATGGAATGTGTCGTCGCTTACAGGCGTTCATTTTAGTGCGGATGAAGTGTGTGTTACAGGGTTATTTGAAGACTTGCGGGCGGAAGAAAAAAATGGTCGACCGGTCTTAACCATGTCTTGCACCCGAGTAAATCGCGTGAGTGGCCCGGTTTCGGTCCGCGATACCGTGAGGACAGTGAGCATCTCACCTGTACGTAGCCCATGACGATAGTCCCCACGACAGGGAAAACGAGGAGATAGTTGATCATGCTCTGCAACGACCTGCACCATGCCGCGCGGGAGCACGAGGAGTGCGCACAAGAAGCTTAGGTGGGGGCGGTGGAAGCCATTTTACACGTTACATCCGAACAAGTTTGCATTCCCCTACAGCACTTCACACCACCATTGGCCTGTAGCCGCCCAGACTCTTGCCACCACAGGGTGGCCCCTGATTTTTTTGCTGCGCCTCTTTACTTGAAGAGCCCCATATCTCAGCCAAAAGTGACGGTGACAAAAAATGTAGGGTTAACGCGATGAAAAACCCCATGGGCTACTCGTAGGTGTCTAACGAAAAATATCGAGTAACACAAATAGGATAAGGCATGCCTCATTGGCTGCATAGTTTTCCTCTGCATCCTTAAGGAGCTCCGTCAGTCACAAGTCACAAGTCACAACTATTGTTTCAGAAGGAAAAAATCTGCTACCCCTGTCGTAGAACATGTCGGTGCCATCATTCAACATTCATCATCCATCATTCATCACTCATCATTCATCATTCATCTTTCGTCATTCATCATTCATCATTCATCCTTCATCGTTCATCATTCCTCATTCGCCATTCATCATCCATCATTCGTCATTCATCATTCATCATCCATCATTCATCATGCATCATTCGTCCTTCACCATTCCTCATCATCCATCATCCATCACTCATCACTCATCACTCCTCACTCACCATTCATCATCCACCATTCATCATTCATCACTCATCACTCATCATTCATCCTTCATCATGCATCACTCATCATTCATCCTTCATCACTCATCACTCCCCATTCATCATCCATCATCCACCATTCATCATCCATCATGCATCACTCATCGCTCGTCAGGGCAACCGTCCCCACGACGGCAACATTAAACCGCGGATCGTATTGCCCACTACACATGAGAGCAAGGTTGAATGTTCCTTATGTCCTCTACCACAGGAGAAAATACGGAACTCACCGAGTCATCCCCAAATGCCGCCGTCTACCGCGCGCTCGCATATGATCAACAAATTCCCCGAAATCCGCCCGAAACAATCTGAGAAAACGGTTTGGCTCTAGCCTCTCGAGCGCCTCAAGAGAGACAACCTTCTTTGCCAATAATGCTATGATACACAACACGGGTACGTGCCAGCGCATGCGTGAAAATGGAGAACAAGCATGCCCCGGCAAACACAGCAGTAGATCCCCGATACACTCGGGCGAAAAACGATGAAACGGCAGAGGCGAGACGCGTCGGGACGGTGACGCACCTCATAATGATGGGGATCGTCACGACCCTGACGGTGAGCACGAGGCAAGCGATCATCTCCACAACGCTGGACACCGACAGTCCGCCCGCGACGTTCATGAACAAGGACAGAAAATCCATTGCCTCGTCCACCGCCTGCGATGGTTGAAAAAACGACGCCAAACAATCCAGAACTTCGTGAAAATTGGCAAGGGGCATGGCAAGCGTAACTCCTGTAAACACATAAGTTCTTATGCGCCGTAAGGTTTCCTGCGCGGCGACTAGAGCACAACATGAAGAAAAATATGAAAATATGTGCCCCGCACGACGCGGGAAACAGTCGCCAGCTCTTCATGTTTCTCTGGAGAATAGCTGGCGGTACAAAGCGCGACCATTGGCGAGTTATCATACGGATCGGGTTGTGCAATACGATTCAAAAACGCTTGCTTGTCCGCTACCTCTAAAACGAAGAAGGCCACTTTTCTTTGTGCAAGACCGACCC
Organism: Saccharina japonica; assembly: GCA_008828725.1. NCBI lineage: Eukaryota > Phaeophyceae > Laminariales > Laminariaceae > Saccharina > Saccharina japonica. The sequence goes on along the minus strand of MEHQ01002957.1, from coordinate 845,406 downwards.
CTCTAGTAGCGTTTGTCCAAGGAGATGAACCTAAACTCTTACAACACAAGAGCTATCACTGCAATATGCCTTAGCGAAGCAAAGCCGGTAGAGAGAAGGATGTTGTGACCGCAATTTTGGGATTGATCTATTTCTGCAAAGGAGTGTTCTGATTCGTGGAAATCCCGGCATGACAAGTGACGTCACCAAATGTGACGTAACTTTCTGTCCATGAAAACTTTAGCGATGACTAGCGTCACCGCGGTTTTCTGATCGATCGACTGATAATTTAAAGGATAAGAATGATTCGGTTGTAAATCACTCCAAGGACAATTGACAATTTTGAGTGGTCAAACACTCCTCCATCTCGTGGCCATCCAGCTGAGGCTGTCGTCCTCTTACCTCTTCCTTTATATCTAAGCACTCCGAGGAGTCGTACTTGGCTTGGCACCAGAGCTCCGGCGATCCGAGAGGAAACCCAGCCATCGGCACTGCGCACTCCGCGCTGGCCGTGCCGTTCCGACACAACCGCTCCCGTACGTTGGCAAGCGCGGGATTGTCCCAGTGGTGATCCAGCCACACCTGTTTTTTTACATTACCACAGAAAACGGAGGACGAACGAGCTTCGTTTGATGCTTTGCGCAACACTGCTATGGACGTCTCTAAACGCCCTCCTACCATATGATGCATCGGAAACATCGTATGAAATCGGGTCAAGGACCGGGCTCCCTCCGCTTCGACGCCACGGAAGCGTAACCCTGCAGCCCCGCTGGGCACACAAAAAATCACCCTTGGCGAACAAGATAGTGGTGTGCACAGCGCTGCTATATATCACCGGGTGTTTTATCTACCAATCGCTCGCTTTGCGACGGCCGAGGAAACGGATAAATCCCACCGGGGTGCCTAGATTGTGACGCAGTGGATGATGCTAAGGGTCACCCGATGGTACGTTTCGCCAGGCCCGCCGAAGATACGCACCCTAAAGTTGGAGTGGAAGTCCAACGCCGCGATGCTCCACATGAACATGCTCCCGATCACCAACAAAACCAGCCAGAAGTACACCACCATAATGTGTAAGCTCACCTAGCAGGGCGCGGAGTTAGTCACGTACACACGGAATAGTAAGTTTTCGAAAGGAAGCAAGACCGAAGTTCGTTCGTCCTCAGGTACAGGGCTGCTCGGGGCAAGCCTCAGCGACAAACGTTAGTGACTCCATGAGACTGCCATGAGCAGACTAACACGGCAGGCCTAAAGCAGACTTCAGTCGCAGGCGCCACAAGCAACAAGAGGGCCTGAAACTGCTGTAAGGCCACCAGAGATCCGTGGCAGCTTCACGATAAAGTCTTAGCCGTAAGTCATCGTAGGTCATGAGTAGAGGGATAAGAGTATGTTCAGCAAATACTGCTACGGCGCTCGTTCTTTTCAAGGCATCATATTTTTATCATTGCGGTCTGAATGTGCCAAGTGTATTTTATCGCCCAAATCAGTCCCCCGGAGCAAACAGAAGAGTGTCACTATTGCTTGAAGAAATACAATGCGTTGTCAAGACAGCGGACACAAAAAGGAAATCGTCGACAGCACAAGACGTCACCTACATTAAAACCACCGAGAGCCGACACAAGCCAAATGCCAAAAACCGGTACACCATATGCACTGTTCACGGGTACCACATTCGATGCATTGCATTAGGTAAAAGCTGCTAAGGAAGGCTACCTTGCTACCCAGTATTAGCCAGTACCATAGCCTATACCGAGTCCTTGCTGCCCAGCAGTAGCCAGTACCATAGCCCATACCGAGTCGCTGATCGACAAAATAGTGGCCTAGTCCTGCCAACACAACGCGCTATATACGACGGTACGAGCAGTGCGGTATGTCCTATACCGATTTGGTAGATACGCGGCACGATAACTGCCGTTTCGTAAATGGGGAATTCAGAACAGAACCTCAGGTCTTACCTTATCGGCGGCCACAATACCTATCACTGCCACGACAGTCTGGAAAGGAGGACAGCGTCAAGCACATGTCAGGGCAGCAGGGGGCAAAGCGAACGTGGGAAACGGGAACCCGGTAGAATCAGGGTGGTTAGCAAACGACAGACCTGGAATGAGAACACGCCTAAACGCTGACGCTCCGCAAATGGGGATAATAAGCCGCGCGTTTCTCCTTCGCAGCGTCTGTGCGAAGATATTCCTTATAATTCGCCGGAGTGTTTTTCGATGGCGACACGGCAAAACAGCATACCGTGACGTTCTCGCGAAATAACAAACAGAGCTACCTGCATAGCGGTAGCTGTTGAGCAAAGGAAATATTGTTCCGAACCAGTCCTCTCCGCGACAATCCACGCCGCTCGCGAACGCATGAGGCAGCTGCATCCGACCCCCTAGAAGTTTCGGTACTGGAAGAACGCTATTACCGGAAAGATGGAGGAAATGCACAGATGCTGTGGCGCAGCAGCAGCGCAAAACGAAACTCGGAGAGGCATCCATCTCTCCGGCATGCACCCCTAAAACCTATTGCCAAAGGCTAGGGTTCAAAGAACTAACAGCACGGGTACTGCATTTATGAGCTAAGCCAGCGCTTGGTTTATACGGTCCACTCGCCGCGGCAACCTTATTCCCCCACTTGTTACCCTCCTGTAGCACAGTCGAAATACTGGAACTCCTACATGACAGCCATAATTGCAACAACAAACACCGTCATTCTATAAGCAGCTCCAGTGCAGTAGGCATGTCAGTAGGCATGTCCGGCATACCCAGAGCGCACTATGAAACCCCAAGCAGAGTTATTTTACCTGAAAACACCCCATCAGGGCCAGCGCTACGGCTGTGCTGTACACCGTACTATCCGTCCCCTCCGGCTTTTCGTCGGAAAACCTGGCATAATCACACACCATCATGCAGGCATCATGTTATTTAGCATAATGTTACTTAGCATCATGCGAAACAACGAGACGAAACGTCAAGGCAGAAGACCGCGGAAGGACCCTTCATCACCACCTGCATACCGGGTGCAGACTTGGTAGGGTATCCTCGTAAAATAACCCTCGAAGGACCTCCCACAAAGCAAGACTGGCGCCCTTGACTGGCTGGGATCAGCGGCAGCTTTTGCCCATGGTTAACGTAGCATGCACACCGTGCTCCTCTCGGAAGGCAATAACACGACCACAGGTGACACCACGAAAACTTGCACGAACAGTGGTGAACGCAGACGACAACCCGAGAGACGCGAGAAGCTCCCTGTGTAGCCGGGCCGTCAAGACAAGTCGTGCACCGAACCGCGTTCATCGCAACGCGCCAATTGTCGGCAGCGTCCCTATGCAAATGACACATCAGCGCCCCGATTGCGCCGCACAGACGCTTCGAGCTCGCAACGTCGCACCTTTGATACGCCTCGCCGGCGACAAGAGATTATGTGGATGATGTGGATTACAGGTCACCTGAGAACAACCTGGCTACTCGTACCGTGCTGAGTTATCGGTTTTGCTTTCCTCCCTACGTTTATGTTTTGTACCACACGTATGTTTTATATGTGGACTGCCCTTTTCGTCGTAACAGACTACTATTACTAAAAATACAGTACTGTAGGAGATTATGCCAATGGTCTAATGCGAGAACAACAACAACAACAACAACAACTATTGTGGCAAGCCGCGCATGTCCGATCACAACCCACAAGATAAATATTGTGGGGGGACAGATCACATTTCCCGTCGCCAAATCAATGTTTGCATGTTTTCTCGCCCACCCATGTCACCGGCCGAAAGACCAGTCAATCAATCAATCAATCAATCAATCAACCAACCAACCAACCAATCAACCAATACATAAGTCAAGCAATCAAGCAATCAAGCAATCAATCAATCAATCAATAAAATAAGCACTCACCTAGTGAAAACCAACAAGGTGACCGCCGAGATCGCTAATACCAAGCCGGACGTCATGCTAAAGCTGGAAAAAAGATGGAGAAGGACAGGCAAGCGTTTGCAGACAATAGGGGATGCGAGAGTAAACATGCCGCCGCAAATAGCAAACCCAGGGACGGGGCTTGAGCCGGCCATCACGCAGCCAGTACGTATAATACGTGCTGCAGAAGCATAATCGTGCACTGATTCGGTACTGCAATAGACCTAAGCAATCTACTGCACGAGAAACGACAACCTGGGGGAAAGCGGTCTAATTATAGACCGGGCATTTCCCCACATCTGCTGTGGGCTGTGGCTCTACATGTGCTGCCGCCACTGTTTAGCCGTGGAGCGGCTGCATACCGTACGTGGATAGTGAATAGTGTACAGTGCATACGAGTAGTGCATACCGCAGCTGACCTGTTGAGAGCGATGAGCCAATTCCGCTCATTGCTGCACCAGTACCTGCAACATAATCGGGGTGCAAAGCGGCGGAGGGCGTCGGGCGTGAACGGGGCACAGACACGCAGAGAGAGGACAGCAGACATACTATCACGAGAGGAAAGAACGCTCTTGTTGAAAAACTGCGGCGGTCCCAAGCCATCAGTCCTGGCACTTCTGCTGTGCTGTACGTAGTTGGTCCCTTCAGGCTCCTCAGTGCGACGACGATTGGACAACGAATACTCGTAAGGAAGGGGTTGCTTGCAGAGCCAAGAGGGTTCTGGTAATAGACATTGCTATACCAGGTTTAGAGTGTGTGGGGGGGTGCCACGTTTGGGGTAGGGTTTCAGTGCTAGGGCTTTTTGGAACCACCTCTCCCCCCCCCTCCCGAAAAAAATGGAGTAACGCTTCGGGTAACCACAGCAATAGTGTCATACGAAGTAGTTATGTGGCGTCTGACCTGTGAAACTATGAATGTGTCTGAAGATGTCACAGGCTCGCGCCTACAACTAGTACTACAGCAGTAGTGGGGTGCGGAATTTTACCCTTACTTGGCCCATTTCGACGGATTGCCCAGCACGTCCAGCCTTTCGTCAACTTTTACTAAAATGTTAACATCTGATCATCTGATCATTGGAATAAATGTTAACATCTGATCATCGGAACATTGGAACTGCTGGAGTTCTTCGTAATTTCATTTTTTTGTGTTCAACATCACGATACCACCATTAGCCCGTCAGTGTAATATGATACCGAGCAACGCTGGACAAGTATATACAGCAACAACAGGAGTGCTGCTGTGGTGTTTGTGTTGTCTTCACATTAAACCCGTCCTTTCTACCCAACTACATCGGTACACCCAGTATCTGTCCTGGTTCTTAATCCTAGAGAGATACGAATTATGTGGTCACAGACTCTGTGAGACAGAGAAAAACCAAAACAAAATAAACGCAAACGTGGTACGTATGTACCAGTATTGGTGTACGCTTGTCAGGTAACCAGGCATGGATGCGACGAACACGGCGTTACTGCTACACTGGTAAAAGATGTATAGGGAGGGACCCGTAGAATAGAAATAGGTGTTATGCTCTCAGATGTCCGTCTTGACCGGTGCGTCTACGGTAGTCCCGATGATCATTACGAGTACATAACAGGTACTGGTATACTCGTACACGTACTTATTAATCGTAACGTCGTAAACAGCAGTTTCTGCCATTTCAAGTGCAGTACAGGTATATAGTTGGACGTCAATAACGGGGGTACTCGTCTACTCGTAGTCTTCGGCGGTATGATACTGCGAGTGCTGGCCTATATACAGCAGTACCAGTACAGTATTTTCGAGGTTTTGTACTGCGACTAACGTAGTCTTTTCGAAGTTTGACGCTGTTCTTGCGAGTTGTGGACTTGCGCAGTATTTCCGAGGTTGTCTACGCACTGCGAGTAGGGGGCTGTACGCAGTATTTTCGTATTTTCGAGGTTTTTTACTGCAAGTATTGGACCATACCCGGTGCATATTCATAGTATTTCCGAGTTTTGATACAGTACAAGACACCTAATAAGAAACAGGCTAATAAGAAAACCAGGGCTGAGGTTTCGAGTAAAATAAGAAATTCGGGAGTCGTTATCTTGAAATTAGTGTAGAAAGCACCCTCTCTCAAATAAGAAATCCAGCCTGGACCAGATTTCCTGTTTCTTATTAGGTGTCCTGTACTGTACTGCGAGTACGCGAGTGGGCTATGATATCCGCAGTATTTTCGTATTTTCGAGTTTTTAAGCTGCGAGTACTGGGTTCTACTCGTACTGCTGTAATATTACACGGTAAGCATTTCACAGATGCTCCCAGGATACTTCGTACTCCGAGTATACTCGGAGTATCGAGTACATTCCGTACTCCGAGTACTGAGAGTATCGCAGTACTGGAAGCCTAAGTACTGCAAGTGCTGGGAGTATGAGCAGTGCGGAAGGCCCAAATTGATAAAAGTACACCTACGGAAGACATACTCCTATCACGATCTATCTACCCACCAGGTATCTATTTACAGATCAGATAGATCATCTAGATCATCTAGATCATTCAGTTCCTCATCTGTCGCTGTGAGAGGTTGTGCAGGATCTGATCATGATCTGTGTATAGTACAGATCTCAAACCCAGGAAACGCGTGCTAGATGATGCAGAATATACGGCTCCCACCCGTCAAAATGAGCTAGATCTACAAGATGGAGAATAGATCTGCCTTGAAAGGTCTACCGCTTATAGATCAAGTGGGGAATGATCTGCACCACCTGTATGATCTGTTCGAGGTGTTTCGAGTACCGGGAGTAAGACCAGTGTAAAACCCAGAGTATAAGTAGTACCCGCAGCCCGCAGTACAAACATCCGAAATACTTGCAGCACTCAGAGTACCCAGCGGAGCATTCAACACGGAAATATTGCGATTACTCGCAGTGTCCCGAGTACTCAAGAAATACTACCAGTACTCTAGCCCCTCCCCCCCCCGAAAGAAAGTTGCCTCAACTCCCACTCGTGGGACCATCAGTGAATATTTTCTACAAAGAAATGGGGATGAAATTATCGAAACGGTGCACAGATGGTCCAAGTATACTTCATACTCCCCCAAGTATACTGACTGAAAAAAATTGTAGTATTTTGACATTCCGAGTACTGGCAGTACTCGCAGTACTCGCAGTACCAACGGGCGAAATACTGCCAGTACTTGGGGCAGTACCCGCAGAACAGAACCCCGAAATACTTGCTTACGTGCTGAGCCTCGAAACACTGCGAGTGCTCCCAGTATCCGCAGTGCATAAACCCGAAATACGGCTGTGTATACGAAGCACCTGGAGTATTTTCTCTCTAAAATACTGTACTACGATCCCAGGTAATGGAAGCATCTGCTGTGAAGTATTCACAGTACTCAGCAGTACTACGGACCGGTATGTATGTTGTACAGGAGTACTGGGTACTGGGCATACTGCCAGTATACTGGGGCAGTACATACCAGTATATAAGCACTGGCCAATGAAAAATCAGCTGAAAAAATGTATCGGAAAAATAATACTGCTGTTGTATGTACGAGGAATTTAAGTTCCGAGGACCGTCTGGAAGGCGGGTTTACTTGGTTTGGAGGAAGGTGCAAGGTGCTCAACGCCACATTTCACTGGCATTGCCTCGGCACTCGTCACCCCGACACCCACACTACAGCAGTACAGCAGTAATACTCTATTGGTGCATACTGCTGTACCTTGTACGAGTACAAGGAGCAAGGGTATGATGATCTGTATTCATTGGCAAGTCTCGGTGCGCACAACCGATGCTTCAACGCGGAAAAGTGTCTCACAAACGGATCATTTGGAATTTGGAGGAAAAATAAGCTCAAGGCAAGCAAACAATGGTACTGCTGCAATGGTACTGCTGCGGCAACTATCCAACCAAGCTGCAGTGCGTCTATCACGAGCACAATGCATCACCCCAAGCTTAGCAGTGCAATAGACCCACCTCCATCGGTCAGCATCGAGGGTCCTGGGGAAAAGCACCATACTCGTATCGTTTCCGAGTTGCTCCCAAGTTGCCTTGCACTTGACAGCCCACTCCAGTCTCCAAACAGACGATGAACAGGGACGGTTCCAAGCGGCAACCGCTTCTCGCTTGCCACCCTACACGCAGCGTACTGCCCTCGCCACTGCTCTTGCACCACGTTTAAGCTCGCTGTCCTCCTACTGCTATAGCCAGCTATCTCGTCGTTGTGGTAGACTGTCTACTCAGCACTGAGGCAGCACTGAGGCAACAGAACGAGGTACTGCACTGCTGCTGTCTTTGTATCAAATCCCTATGCCTCGTGGAAGGAGGTGCAAACGGCAGTGATGCCGTGATGGCTAGGCCACTGCTGCTGAACAAGTGCGATGGCTCCAACGGCAGCAGGCCTAAGTTATCCTCACACACGAGGAGCAGGCCCGCAGACGAGACGGTGAACGAGACGGCCTGCCGCGTGCCTCGTGCCTCGTTCCCAAGTCCAACGCAGTGTACTGCTGCTGCTGCTGTACTGCACTGCTCAGACTCAGACGTGTACCGTTTGTTTTTCCTGTGGTCTCAAATGTTGGAACCATACTCCCCGTTTGCTGTGAAACGTTTTTTCTTTTCTTTTCTTCGACTTCGCACAACACTCGCACCCATGGGGCCCTACTAATTTGCAGTGTAATATTGCAGAATCGTCGAATCGCCGTCGTCAGTCACAGTACTTCGTCGATCGCATCCACCACTGCGTACACAGGCAGTAGTACCGAACCTGGTGCAGACATAAGACAGGCTCTTGCATGGAACCACGTCTGCCTTCAAAAGATTTACGTACCACGACCGCAAACGGTAGTAGCAGCCTCTCGGCCAGAAAGCAATAGTTTAGCACTCTGGTCTGCTCTGGTGGCAAGCTGGTTGCACGCAGCTCCAGCAGTCACAACCAAGCTGACGATCGACACTATGCCACCGAGCCGGCTGCGCAGACGCCCGAGGCCTCGATCTCAGGAACGGCCGCTTCACGACTTGTGGCGGTCTCTCATCGCATCTGACCTGGAGCTCGTTTGGAAGTAAGATTTCGTGCATTATCGTACCCACGATATCATAGATTCGGGATGCTGTTTACTGCTCTGTACGAGGTCCTCTCTTGTTCCTTCAGTGTACGACGTACAGCATCGGCGTCTCATATTTCGGATTGTCTCTCGTATGTACGATACTCTTCTCTGTAACCCAGTAATAGTCCACCCCACGACGTTCATATATGACTTCCAAAGTCGATGAAGGATAGGACCGACTCTTCTTCTTGTTGTGTGCAGAGGTGGTGTGTGCTTCAAAGTGGGTACGTACAAACAAGACGGAATCATGATGATGTGCCGCTGTCAAGAAGGAGAGCTTCGCCCTATCAATACGTACAGTCAGTAGATAAGATGTAGTTGACGTTTGGCTCTTAAGATATGATAGGTACGGAATATTTCAATTTCACAACGGGTAAATAAGTATACCATACACAGAGTAAATAAGTATACCATGCACAAGATTGTGCTGAAAGATGCGGTATCTGTTTGACTATCTATCGTAGTATATGACGTTGATTTGAGAAACACATACCACACATATCCCTACTATTAATATTAATACGTCGGGTAGACTGCCTGCCAAGCAGTGGGCAGAGCCTGCCGGCTCTTCCATGTATCCTCTAGTACTGTCTTGGAATTCCTGCAGTACGTAAGGATACCATGGTGCATGAAGCTAAAAGTCACGTCATTTTGCAATTTAACGTTATCTTGCGTCTATTGGGCAGGGTGCAGGGTGCTGTCCGAGCTTCACCGCCATGGGTACAAAGCAACCTCACCAGACTGGTGTCCCATCATCCACTCAGAGATATCTCCGTCGTCACGTGGTTCGCCTTCCTGCTGGGATGTCGACAGTTTGGTGAGAAAGCGGATATGGGCTGTTAAACCCCACGTTTATCATGCCCCCACGTGAAACGTTTAGTCATCGGCTTGGTCCCACAGTGTGCTCTGTGCACAACTATTGCCCACTATTATAGGGTCGGGGAACAACCGCACCAACTGTGCAGCCCCGTCCCTACGTAGACTCGACGTCAGACCCCATTATTCTATGATGTGTGTTTTCTTATGTAAGATTCGCTCTTTTAGGGTCGTTCTTATCGAGCAACTTTTTTCCAAAAATTCCAAATATTTTTTTCGTGCAATTTTTAGGACTTCCAAATTTTCCAAAAATAATTTCCAAATTTTGGAATGCGAAGCCTTCCAAATATTTTGCCCTCTGTAAAAATTCCAAATTTCCAAATAAATCCTGTTTTTTCTTGATTTTCCTGTTTTTTTTGGAAAAATTATTTGGAAATTTTGGAAAAAAGTTGCTCGATAAGAACGACCCTTAGTCCAGTGTTGTCCTCCGACTCGAGGTCACATGGTAACCACCCCCCCCCTCCCCCCCCCTCCCAATAACAGCGCACGTCGAGTCCTTCCTTCCATGTTTGTCCCGCATGAGGGCACTCCTGACGCTCGTCGACTCGCGTCGAATTGACCTCGCTTACATAGGCGCTTTCCGTGCGACTATTACATAGACTTTGGCCGCAGTCTTGAAAATGTTGCACACATGCCATAACAGTACAAACATCGTCGGTTGGATTGGGATTCCCTTGCAGAGAATCGCTATCATCACCGAGTCTCTCAAAATGGGGTACAGGCACGACCTACACCCTGCACGCACGAGTGTTCCATCATTGCAGCTGCCCTCCGAAAAGGGGTACATGATTTTGCACGTACTAGTGGTAAGCCTCGAACGCCGTGCCGACGATACCAGTGCTAAGATATGGGGCAGTGTAGGCCTACTGTGGGATCCGACTACTGTTACGAATGCAGGTTTTCTCTCAAATTGGTCGGATTAGGAGTTTTACTAAATTTTTCACATGAGGCTGCCGGACGAATGTGATGTAGCTACCGGTGCTTGGTGGTTTACCGTCCTTGCGTCGACGCCAGGTGTTGAGAGGTCCCTTGGGATACACACGTATCCCCGTCCCCTTCTACAGTAGAGGTCCGCCTGTTGATCAGGTCCCGCGTTGTGACTCACGTGCGCTTTATGCTTGGTTAGAAGATCAGCGACGTATAATCCAATTAGGGTCCCACTGAAAGGTCTGACAAAGGTCAGGATCCGCTCTTGCCTCGCCCTACACCCCTGTTCCCTATACGAAAAGGCCTTCCAAGTAATACGACATTCTGTCCCGAAGTCCTACTGCATTGAACTTTCTTGTCCAAGCTTTCGGATCAATAACGTAACGGTGTGTTGATTGCTTCGGCCGGATGTCTTCTGGCAGAAGGGTGGAGTGAAAACTCATTCAGGTAGGTGGCAACGCTTGCCAGGTATAATGGAAGGCACTCACGAGACATTGTCAAACCGTCAAAAGCGGAAGGGGGTACCAAAACAGAGTGAACGAACGCCCCAAGCACCTTCAGACAAGACTCAACGCAATAGTTCAACGTTGCAAAAATCTGGGAGCAATACGCCCTCGCGATTAATAACATCGCGCGATGCATACCCTACCCCTTCTCCCACCCCCTTGCCTACCGACATAGGGTTCCATTTCTTCTGGGCGTGCTGCATCAACCTTGTTGGTGCTGGATTTCTTCGGCTCGTGCTCTCGGCACCCCGCCCTTTTATGTACGACCAACGTTTACGGCCGCTAGCGGACCGCTACGAAACGAGCCACGGGCTGCCGTCTCTTGAAACCCACATGGCTACGGTGGTGGCGGGGTGGTGGGCCGAGTCCGGTGGCGGTAATGGCGGTAGAAGTGGCGCCGACGACGGGGGGGAGCCGCTTGTCAGGCTCATAGCGGTGTCTTACATATGCTTTGTCGGGTTCACCAGGTCAGTGTCCTTGAGAGGTCAATACATTGGAGGGTTTTGGGTTAGTTGTAGTGCATTGAATGGGTGTCGTGTGTACGGAACCTAGCGTTGGGAGTGGCCACGGTTCGCACGTTTCGATAGATACGCAGCTATCTTACACAAAGGATCCGCCTGAGGCAACGTCGCTAAAAATGGCGTTCCTTCAGGAGGACTTCCCACTACACCGTCTAGTATATAGTGCTCGCTGTAGACAACATTGGCTGACCCAATGGTTTCGTTTGTGCCGAACGAAGCAAAGAGCTGGCGCGACTCAGAATGCACGATTCAAAAACCCCGGCTGCTTCCACACTGGTGCTTGATGATTTCACTTATTCCCGAGAGTCAACTCCAAACACGATCGGAACGTTCCCTATTGCGCTCGGCAGGGTGTACGCTTGCAGTCGGTTCGTTCACCAGGTGGCCTTGAGCTTTGTCTCGGGCGTGGTGGGGCTTATCCTAGGATGGCGGTTGTCGACTCACTTGGATGGGCTCGGCCTAATAGTAAAGCATCACGTACGCGGAACGGCCGTGGTTGTCATTATCGTGGTAAGTCCATGCCTTTATAGCAGGGGGGGAGGGGGGGGGTGCGTACTCATTTGTTGCTTGCCTCAGTCATTTGACCATTGACCACGCATCCCTTTCGAGACGGAGAACCGTTCCTACTCCTGGGGGTGTACTCGTGTAGTGCATGGCCGAAGTCACATAACCATAGACCATCGCATCCCTACAATGCCGGAAAGGAGCACGTCGGGTTTTTACCAACCAGGCAGGGGGCAGTCGAGTAGGCAGCGTGAGGTACTGTTAGAGACACCAGTCACTACTGTGGACGAGTCGAATCGAGCTTGGGCGTGGTGCTTTTGGCGATCGACGCAAACGCGGGCATCTTCAGTCGCACTTTCTTGCCCGGTTGCACACTGGTCGGTGTAGTCTTCACACATAAAACGACCTTAGCCGTATGAATACAGAACATACCTATATTTAGAGTAAATGCGATAACCCAACATCAATACCAGTATATGTTTTCCGAGCCACTCACACAGCTCTATGTACTCGCTCTTCGCCTTTATTTATAGTTGGGGGTCATGGCGTATCATATCGAGAACAACGACAGCCAGCTGATGGGGATCAAGAAGCAGGAATACCTCAGGGTCTTGGCCAACATCGTCAACGAGTCCCGTCAAGAGCAGGTATGCCATACAGACAGCCTAAGCCGTGCCTATAGAAACAGCGGAAAGTGGTCCATTCGCCCCTTGAAAGCGTGGTTCGAACGCATGTCGTCTCCTAAAAAAAACAATGAATTAGTCACTGTAACACTATTTATATGTAGATCAAGTAATGAAGTCCACCCACCCATACCCCCCTATATTATACCCTATGTTATAGTTCATATCACGTTTGCCATCGCACGATATGCAGCACGAGCTTCAACTTTGATCACTCACAAACATTCCGCAAAAAAAGAAAACCAAGAGAAACCCTCCTATGTATATAACATTGTCTTACAAACGGCCACATAGGAAAATTGACCGACTGTGGTTAGCAATTGAACGTGATGGCCTTTTGCCAGGAAAACTAGCAGCAATAGAGCGTGTATGTGTGTTCTTCACACTAAACCGTTATCTCTACCCGTCGACAGTCAGCACACCCATGCCAACAGTGTCCGTGCTGGCTCTTAATCCTTACGAGATACAAGCTCTGTGGTCACAAACTACGACACAGATATAGTACATCGTAATGCAGTACTTGCAAGGAGATTTGACAACGCGTGGCAATGTCATCGTACTAGGTACGACAAGCACAACAACATTGATACATTGAAAGCGGGGAAAACAAAAGAAAACGAAAAGAAACAAACAAGGATTAGACATGAGAAAATGGGGGGAAATTTCGCAAGATAAATACTCCGATCATGAGGCAAAATGGACACGCAACGAGGAAAAAAAAGGAGGTACCCCGAAAAAGAAAAATTGAGAGAGGAAAACTATAATCTTACCAAACAAACCGATATCTGAAACAAACAGAAAACAACGCAGCCCACGAACAGGACTCGATGCAGCAGCCGGCGTGGGGTCGGAATGCAACTGGGGACATTGCCACGTGGTCTGTCGCCTCCTTTCCATATGTTGGTGTTACTGTAAAGGAGTCCATACCGCAACGATTGTGACCCTACCCCCACGGGCAAAGGGAACACGAGAAAACGAGAAAACGAGAAAACGAGAAAGGAAATGGGGAAGAAGAGAAAGGGGAAAGGAAAATAAAACTGTCACGTAAACATTACTAACGTATTCGCGCGCGGTCGTGGCTTGCTTGAGGCCGGATGTTCGCCCGGCGGCGAACAGCAGTAAAACAACCACGGTAAAAAAACCACGGTCAAGAAAAAATAGAGGTATTTTTGAGCCGAAACAGAAACTAAGCCCTACGAAGGAATTTATCATTTATAGCATCGGTATGGTCTCGATCTTCGTTTCTAGTAAGCACAGATAACCGAGCCAAAGCTGTCGAAGAACCACATTACCAAGCCTGACAGCATGCAACATCAAAGGTTATAATGTCATTAATTTTCGCGCATCGGTCGCCTTGCGTACTTTTTCGCGTGAATGTGCAGAGCGCCATGGTTGGAGCGGCAGGGGGGGGCGGAGGCGGACGTGATGCTTGGGGACTGGGGCGTGATGCACCCTGGGATGGGGGGATAGCTTCGGCAAGAAACAAGTGAGTTATGCTTGGCTTTTTCTCTATCGATATTTGGTAAGGTCGCAGAGCAAAGGACTCTCCACCTTTGATATTGTGGGATCCGACAGCAGGGACACAAACGACAGTTGGTTGACGATATATTGGATACAAGATTCATTGTTGTACACAGCCCCGGCGTCAGGCCTGAAGAGAGGGGTGAAATCAATGTAGTTTTCCATCCTCGTGCTTCCCTATCACATGGAAACCCCTTCATTCCGTCACAGAACATGCATGTTTAGTCTGCGCCTCTCCCGGACAACATGCCCCCACAAACTGCAAATACTAGCGTAAATCACAGTAGCATACGCGTCACCAACAATACAATTGATGTTCTCCACATGCACCCTTCTTTTTGCGCAAATCACAGTTGCCAGGCGTGCAATCACCTACTGTTGTAATCACCCCTCAAACAATCTACAGAAAAACAAAACAAAACAACAGGTTATGAGCCTCGAGAGAGAAGAGAGGCACTGGTTATAATTATTTAACCTAACCTCATGCCCCAAGAGAGAAATCAGGTCGATAGTGGTGCCCTTTCTTAATTAAGGAGAACTCAATCGGTTACACAATGCGTCCGTCACTCTGTACTGCACATATATATTACGGTAGGGACCAATACGTAGTTGCTTGCCTGTTTCTCAAAGCAAAACGTAATTTTTCAAGAGACACACTTGAGATAATATTGAAAGCCGATTAAGTTCACAGAATGACCCTGCTGGAAGAAACCCTCTCAAACACGGTGACAACTACAGAGTTTCGGTTAACGCGCATGCGCCGCGTACAATTGTTGTGTAATGAATTGCCTGTGGGGAGAGAACTTAATACCGGTACGCATCTTCTCCTCCGCACTACGTACGACTAAACAGTGGTAGTAGTTTTATAGGCAACATTGCCCACAGTTAGGTTCAGCCGTCAACACGATCCGTCTCATAGCCTTCACTGTGCTGGATGCCGTACACGCGCCAGCCATAAGACCGCACATTCAAACGTCTTCGGCCCCCCGTCCCCTTGTCTGTGATGCTTAGGCTGGGTCGTCTCGAGGAGCGGAGGGATTCATTTTACTTCCTTCAGAAGACGGTGGAGAAACGCGCGTCTGAGAGAGCGATGTCTCGTCGCCGCGCCGACAGCAGTCGTTCTGAGACCAGCGGGGCGGTGGACCGGTCTGCCGCTTCGGAGGAAATTAGTGGAAATGGCGGCGGCTACGGCCATCTCAGAAGGGAAGGGCTAGGGGAAGAAACGCGAGGGCCACGAGGGCGAGGGGGCGAGCGGTTTTTCGCTGCTGCAGAAAAGGCGTGGGGCGCGTCGCTGAGGTAGACTAGAGTATACAGTGTGTACATTAGTCCCTTTGTAAGGTCGTATACTACAGCCCAGCACTGAACATATGGCTCGGATCTGGCTCGGCTTGTGGAATACAGTCATTTTCTATCAATCGGTGGAGAACGACGAGACATGCGGACATAGTGACGTCACGGCAGATGTGGCGGTCGCGACACTGATATACTGATAATGGCATTCCTGGCTACAGTGCATATGGTTTATCGACCAATGCTGTTCGTTTGCTGTGGACCATAGCCGGCAGCTAGTAACAGTCTGACAAGAGTTCCCGGCGGTTTCAACCCTTCGCCAGCTCTGAGCTCTGAGCTCTGAGCACGGTTATTATTAGAAGGTCGACCTCTGTACGTGGCGAGCTGAGACTTTGCTGCATTTGGGCGATATTCCAGCTCGTCAACAAGGCATTCGGCGTGACCACCAGTTTTCTCGTTTGCAGTACTCAGCCTCCAAAGGGAATATAGAAGCAAGAGGTACGGCGGCTGGTATTTCTCCGCACGCAGAAGCTCAAAAGTCCCCCGTAATCGCCATGACGCTAGCCTATCTTCCCTAACGTAGGCGGGGCAATACCATCGGAAACACCCTTGTTTCAGCCAAGAATATTGCTGATTGTCATGCTAGCAGAGCGCGACAATCCCGCGCGTACAGACACTACACTATGCGAGGACGCTGCAGCGCTCGAAGCTTCGGGCACCACGTGACAGCTCCGGCAAAAACCTCCAAGAACCCGAAACAAGACCTGCAACCCAGGGGTTTCGTGTGCCGCACCCCGGCGCCATATCACGCCCAGTTTTGCCGTAGTAATTCCTAAATGCCTCCTTTCCATTCACCTCTGAGGGCCGTAGATATTTTGGCAGGTTAGCGCTACATCCAACATACGGCGCGCACAGACATAACGCCTTCCAACTAAAGCTATTTCAACATATACTAAGGAATACTATTGCGAGCAGGCGTGAACCTCGCTCGAGAGAGCTACGAAAGCAGGTACATATCTACACAGCAGCACAATAGCATACGATATACCGGCATGCCACACGCAACAAACCATCGACCGGTAGGTATGACAGCGGCTGAAATTGGACGTCATGGAACCGTTGGTTTCGCCTTGAGCATATTCCGGCGGTAGCCCGCCGCGTTGCTGTCCATGGCACGCATCTGCGGGAGGGCGCATTGACACAGCAGCAGTACGGCAGCAGCAGCAACATCGAGAGCACGCTTTTAGATTGTGTCCGACAATCCCATCGCGCTTCCACGCATTTGTTGCTCGCGCTGCCAGAAGTATGGAGAATAAACATTTTTTCGGAGGTAGGAAATTGCCCATCGGGTTCAGGGAAAGGACAGGCGAAGCACCGAACGCAAACGCGAGGACCAAAACGCCGTGTCTGTTTGCGGGAGGAATGCACGAATTAAACTTGATGCGTCTCTTGACAAAAAAAGCGAAAACAATGTCGGTTCTGTGGAAGGCGAGCGAACCCACAGCGCACGTGAAAAACGGAAAGTAAGCGTAAAACAAATGGCACGTATATAGCATTATCACATTGCTCGAAAACCGAGCTTGCAGCGGCAACTCACGTGTCTTTGTAGATTGCTAATGGCGTCCACCTCATCTGGAATGTGTACGTAGCGGATCATCTTGCCCTGGACCAACATAATTTCCATTTTTCTCACCAAGCCCTGACAGGGCAGTGCCGTCGGGCAGCAAATCAGAATAATTAACGGAATACCCTCTTCTCCGTGCGGTAATGACACCGTAAATACGCGTAGGGTTGGGAACGGGGTGCTTGCTTATCGAATAATACTTTTTGGCTCTTTGCTGGCTACGTACGGAATACTCCGGAGCACCGTGGGCAAGGCGGCCAGCGTAGGCGCACACACCAATCGGCTCCGTTCTGTGGGGGGGGGTTGCTGTAACTACTTGCGGTACGAGTGGCATGGGTGTGAATCAGGGAAATAGCGTGGGCTGTCCAGGGGATAAGATCGTTAAACGGCACAGATAAAACATTCAGAATCGCGCAGTGGGCAATTGTGTCGCTCCTCGTCACCACGTGAAGGGTCAGGGACTATGATACCATAAAAAAAACACGGCACGAGCAACGGCGTACTATTAATAGCTGTAATAGCATGATATCAAGTCTTCTCAAGCCTGTACTCGGTACAGCAGTGTATCACAAATGCAAGTGGCAAAACCTTGCAAGCTTACTTTGGCTTCAAGCAGCACAGCATTGGGAATGCCGCCTATCCCTCGTGTCTCCTAGAACGCTACTATGTGTGCCAATGTGACAATAAACATGGGGCTGCCGCCGCACCCTTCAGACATTGTATCGACGCTCAAACGTTTATTATATAGGACTTTGCTCACATTAGGGTTCGTGTGCCGCACGCCAACCATGGACAAGCTTGGGTGCGGAACAGGACCGGCGAGGTAATGGGTGGGTGGGTGGGCGGGTGGGTGGTTGCAAGGTCAGCGCGACACCATGACTACGCCTAGATATGCCCATCAGGGTGTTGTAGCGTACGTAGCCCAAGGGGCTGAACCGTCTTTTGAAACGGAAACATGCTGCTCAGAGTGCGTATATATCGAGACCGTGTGCGATTCGTGAATTTGCAGCAGGACTGCTTGTGGCATTCTGGTGGTCAAAACTGGCCATTTTCACGTGAGCTATTCGAACAGACCACGTACCTTGTGCGTTCCTTGTGTGTAATTCGCTACACTGCAAAGCTCGTGATAAACTTTACCTTCTCGTGGGTATCAAAATATCAAGGGTGGACTACAGGCAGCAATCCAGCCAACCTAGAACGGAGGCGACCGTGAGTTGTCGATAGCGGGCGCACGTGCGGTGCATGGATAGCTACTATAGTAGTTTTTGCAGCTTTAATTGCGTGCAGCCGGTCGCCCCGGTGGTCTAACTGGTAGCCACGAAGCCTTTTGGGCCGGATGTCGAGGGTTCGATTCTCCCCATGGAGGTTTTTATTATCAAATGACACCGACTGTCGAGAGCGCATAATATAGCGTGGGTAAGCAAAATTAGACGAGAGTTGACGAGGGAAGAAAGTGCTGAAATATTCTCGCGATAAAAATGCAAAGCAAGGACCGTAGTGGGGGGGGAGGGGGAGGAGCCTACTTTGTGACCCCGGATCTGAGTTACGACTAGGGAGGGAGAAAGACGGAAGTGCGAAGATAATAAATGGGATGGATAAAAAAAAAGAAAAAAAAAGTAGGGTATAAAAGAGTGCAAAGCTTCTCGTTTCGCAAACTACAACCTCTTATTTGAAGTCAGGTTATAATTGTCCAGTAACACTGCTGCGAGCGGTGCCATCTACCAGGGTAACAGGGCACATATAATACTCACTTCATGTTTACATCAGTTTCCTCCAGTATGCCGGAGATCTCCACGTCGTTCTTCATCTCCACCACCACCTTTTTGCCCCTCATGCTCTGCAAGGCGACGATAACAGCCATGGTTAAGTCAGCGTTATACCAACCTCGATTAGTAAATTCCTAATCACGCATTCGTGATTCAGCGTCTCGTGCAGGCAGCGTGTGCGTCAGGCTACGAAGAGGTGTTAATTCAGCTCTGGACGGAAAACCGCGGTATCAAGTCTCGATATCATCCAGACACGACACAACGTGAATACTACTGTGGCAATATCGTTGCTGAAACTATGAATACATCACATCATCTGCAGCATGAGGGAGTTGGAAAACTCGTGAATTTGCAACGACACAACTGAAGGCGAAGCTTAATGCTGTAGGCGGTCTGGTTCAAGGAAGACCGACTACCCGACCACCGGCGATAGCAGCGATTGCAGCGATTGCAGCAGCGATGGCAAGGCTAAGGCTTCAACCAGTGTTTGTGCGCCAAACGTGCACCGAAACGGCAGATGTAATACCAGGTATGCTAAAGCAGTACCAGGTACTCATCTAGCTTTAAAGTCTTACACTCACGCATTCCCGTGGTGCTGTAGGGAGCAAGGAGAGGGTCTCTCGTAGTAGTTGGGTACACTCACGCATTCCCGTGGGGCTGTAGGGAGCAAGGACCGGGTCTCTCGTAGTAATTGGGTGTCATGACTACGCCATACCCGGTGACAGCGTCAACATCAGTGCAGTGGAACAAAGAGGTGAGAGAAAACGACAAAAAAAATGAATCTTGGGCCTAATCAACAAGCAACCGTGTGAGCGCGCAGCAGCATGATACGAGTATCATACCGCATGTGTAACTCGCAAGATAACACCCCCCCCTCGGCCAAATGAGTGCCCTAAGCCTTACCCCTTAAGGTGAATTCCTCGACAACGGCAAGGGGGCAACCAACTGCCGAGCGATGCGATGCGCTCATGGAAATATCTCGTCGAGATCTCGAAATCTTAATATTTCACGCATCGAACAGATCGTCTACAGATACGTGGATCATCTATTAATAGACCTATATCCTAACCTGCCGTTCTGAGATGCTTGTACAGGATATGGATATTTAGTACAGATCTAAAGCAGGAAACATGTCGATGTTCGATGACTCCCACCCTGCAAAGTGAGCTACAGCAGTAGATCATACAGACCAGGGATCTATTTGCCCGGGAAAGTGTATGTACATCATCAAGTGGGGATGATTTATCTGATCTGTATGATCTATATGATCTGTACGATCTGTCCGAGGTGTGGTAAAATCTCAATGTTTCCAAGAGCAATCATTTTCGCTGTTTTCCGCCCCCTATTCTGAAGAAGAAAGCGGCTCGGAGAGGAGGTGTTATCTTGATTACAGTATTCCAGTAGGAGCACTCTGCGTCGGTGTCGTACGACCCCTCGCATTCTACGGCGGCACTACTACTCTAGTTCGGACACCGAAATCATCTTGCCATCATGCCGCCATGCCTTCATGCAGCGTCAAGCCCCAACGAAGCAGTGACGGGTGCTGAAGTGAACAACAATTTCACCTCGGTCTTGTATGATTTTCGTTGTACTGCTGCTGCTGTACCACAGGTACAACTTGTACTCAAAGTGTATGGGTACATTCCACAGCAGTATCGTACTTGGTGCGAAGATATGAGCGTGCATTGCGGTGGCCTCAGGCTAAGTCCTTAGCCCAACTTCTCTCACTTGTATCAAAATTGCGAGAGTCCGCTCCAGGGGGTTGGGTCTTTTCCGCCCACCAGGTGGTCTTTGCGTGCCTGCGGTACTCGTAGTATCTGCACATGAGAAGAGAACCAAGAACAAATGCAAGAAATCATTAATCTTGAGGCGATGAAATTCAAAACTGATTCGTCTTCGCGACAGGGAGCTACCGAAACCCAGCTCAAATCGACCGTGATTGCACACGTACCCTGCTCCATCTCGTAGTCCCTCTCCGCGATGTTAGCCCCGGGGCAAGCTCCTCTTGATGATTACAGAGCGAGGGCCGAGACACACGGGGTCTCCGTAATCCCCTGATCCTTGCATCAAGTCCGCCCTCTAAAATGGAACTCCCTAATCCCGCCGCGTTTTTGTATTCTCATCCTGCTCGTCGCGTTTTTTGCTCTTCGCTTTCACTGCACCTCCTCCGAGCCAGACGGGGCGAAGCGCACAGCTTTCTATCCGCAAGAGACGAGAACTAGTCGTGCTTCTGTGCTTACACCTGCTCGGGTGCCGGTAGTTGCAGGCAGGGCCGATTGCGCACTGTCCTATTAAATTCCGATTTCACTGCAGTTGTACAGCAGCAGTAGTATTTACGTACAAAGCAGTGTAGTAGAAGAGTGTAAAGTGAAGGTTGAAGGTCTCTGTCTAGCACCCGAGGCACACCTACACCTACCTGCATACCTTTGGCATACTACTATTAATAGTGTACTGCTGTACATGAGAGAGCGGGCGGAATGGGCAGCAGCGATGGGGGGCACGCTTTGGAGGCCGTGCGTTTGACCGACGTGGCCAGGAAGTGGAGGGTGCCGGAGTTCGTCGGTCTGGGGCTGCTGGTAGCTTTGGTGATGCTGATCGAAGAATCTGTGCCGGAGTACGAACAATTCATCCCACCAGTAAGTTTCAAAGGGTACCTGGTACCTGGTAATCTGGTATTACTTTGCTGCATCTCGGGTCTCTGCATCCCGCATCCCACATGACATCCCACATCCCGCATCCCACATCCCGCATATTATGCCAACAACCTGCAGAGCCTTGTACGCCGAGATGGTGGAGGGGAGAGGTAATACCTGGTAATTCTACTGCTTACTTATTAATAGGACACCCCGGAACATTTACTACTCTGCACTCGGCCCTATTACAACCCGTTACGTACGAAGCGAGGATATTTACAGGAGGGATGGACTGCTGTTCACGCATTGCATGTATTTGCTTGCTAGAAGGGACCTCCTAATGGGATCAAGGTACGGGCGTAGACCCAACCCCTAACCCTAACCCTGACCCTGAGTGACCCCAAACCGGACCCAAAACGGACCAGAAACGGGCGAGAAACGCGGCTGCGTTGCTTTTGCAACTAGCGAGAAAATTCCCAGAACATTCCGATCGCAGACCACAATTCCTAAATGCAGACCACAATAACCCAATTTTCAAGAAAAAATCTTCCGTTAAAGATCCTTGCTAACGGATTGATATGGTTGGCTCTAAACCCTACGTATAACAACGTCCCCCGACCGCCTGCTGGCCAACTTCTCGGGGTGGAGCTGGAATGACTACATTACGCGCACTCCATACCAAATCAACCATTTTGTTGTCTTGCATGTCTGTAGGTATGATATGTCTGCATGTTTAATATTTCCACGCATGTTTGGTATCGCCGTGGCACGCTTTCTCGGTACGATAATATTTGGGCTATGATTTGGTAATACCAGGTACTACTTACTACGGTTGTGTTGTTAATATTACAACCGATTTTAAATAAGCCCTTATTACAAGTTCTCGGTCTTGAGGGGGTTCGTCATGGGGTTTCAGTGCTCCATTCACACCAACCCTTGTGCAGGCAGTGTCCCTCTGTCGTGCATCAGTGCAGTGCACGTAACATGTCAGCACAGGGTATCATAGGATCATAGTATCATAGGTCATTTATTCCACGAGGGGAGCCGCGAATATCTCCTTCACCAAGCTTTTACGAGGACATTCTGCTGTATAAACATACGTACGCGTAGAGCACGCGTGAACGAGGTACCAAGCACCACCTGCTGAGTGACAGATGGGGTCACCCTTTTTCTCTTTTCTTGACGACAAAGCCATATATATATTGCTGTACGATACGTGCCTGGTGTATCATATCTCAGGCACAGACACCTACCAGGTATATACTAAGCATGACACGAGACACGAGTCATTCTGGCTGGCAGACAGTTGCAGCTGGAGTGCCTTTAGCTCCCGGCCTCTAACCTTTGACACTTTGACAGCACCTTCAACCAATAGTATTAAGTAGTGTCTACGCTAGTGGTAATACACTCGTGAGCACAGACAGGTACCTGGTAGTAATTGTTTGCAGGAACATTACATTACCTATTGACGAAACAAGCGGGGTTTTGATAATGCGAATGCTATGCGACAAATTCCGCTCCAGTGATTGTAAACGCTAAAGTTCTAGCTCCAAGCCCAGGCTCTTCAATAACCACAATATGTTCTGAAACACATTCCTCCGGGAGGAAGGGTGGATTGTTCCTGGAAGCGGTACCTTCGGTTTCGAGTTTCGGCCGACATATAAGATTGAGATTATACGTGCATTTTTGGGCATTCGCATTATGTTGACACAGATATTGTATTTCAAGACGATAATCACCGGTGTTAATACGTACGAATTGTTTCGCTTTAATTTTTTTGGCCTCGTCCACCCCCTGCCCTCATCCCGACCAAACCCCTCCTGACGTAACCCGACCTCTCCCTTCCGGTTCTCCTGCAACTCCTGCAAAGGTCAACGGGGAAAGTGTGAACGGTTACCCAGTGCGTCTGGGATCCGCATGGTGCACAGCTAGCGACCTGGCGTCGTGCCACTATCACCCGTCAAGGCGAGTCTTATGATCCAAGCTTTCTCAAATGGTACCAGGTAGGCGGTAGGCGATAGGGAGGGGGCAGGGAAAGGACGTCGTCCATGCCGTACAGGTAGACAGATGTGTACTGCGATGTTGTCTACACCCTGGCCCGGCCGAGCAAGCCAGGTACCACGCCCTATTCTACACGGTAAGCTCTGCAGCAGTAGTCTAGAGCCCTACGAGTAGCTCTCCGTTGGCAACTCTTTTGAAGGCGAAGCCAGCGCGAAGCATGGCTTCCCATTTGGCATGGTGACCGGGATGTCTACCATCAAGCCAGACCTTGCTTCCGCATGAATTTTGTATTTACCGCTATTCAAGTAAGACTCGTACCGCAGCGCCTGCCTGTCACTTTCCTATTGTAGCATGATACTATACGGTACATGATACATGGAAGGCGACCTTTTGGGGCCAAAACTGCGTGTTTTCGGCAGCACTCCCAAGTGAAGGTTTTGGAGCTGTTTTTGTCGGCAGCTGATCGTGGCATAAATAAACGTGGGGTCCGCCCGCCGCTTTAAAAACGAGACGACACGATTTTCCCGCTTTGTGACGAAAACAACAAAACGACTGGGGTGAGGCGAGGGCCTCGTGTTGCTTGTGCCCGCGAAAACATGCGGCACTGTAGCCGTTTCCCTGCCTTCTTCTAGGACTGCTGTAGAATCCCTCAATTTATACCTGGTAATGGATAGTAATACTGTATACAGTGGGTAGGCTGGGTTTCAGAGAGGCCAAGATGAGATAATTCGGGACTTGAAAGCGGTCAAGTCGGCATGTCCCGCCCATAATAGAACCAATATATTGCCTGTTACGCCTGTTACAGATAAGAGTGACCTGTAGTTAAGAGCGCTTATTCACGCTTGGCACGAGGCGCCCTTACACCGGAGTGATCACTGTACCTGCGAGTGTAGTGCTGTCTTTTTCGCCGTCACTCCTCATTTGTACGCCGCTGGATCAATGAATACCAATGAGTTGTTTGGTCCCCCGCCACATTTGTGCAAACTTCACGAGGAAACCGGTACTGTCGTCAAACAGGAGGACATTTGGGTTGCGCTATATCACCCGCCTCTGCTGCTGGGGCAATGCCTCCGTTCTGATCAAACCCGAAGGCGAAGGCCACTCTAACGGGCGTGGGGGGTACTGAGTACCGTCTTCCGCTTCCGCAATGTTACCCGCCGCTGCTGACACATAATGCCTTCGTTCTAACCAAACCCGATCGCAAACTCCACTCTAACGTGCGTGGGGGGTACTGTACCGCCTTCCGCATCCGCAATTGTTGTTTCCCTGCCGTCGGGTTTTGAATGGCCATCGAACAGCGCGTGTTGTAGAGAGCTGGAGGCGGGACAAAATCCCGGAGAAACCGTTTCTGAGCTGATGCTGATGTTGATTGTCTTCGGCGTCCCTCTCGCCTTCATCGCGTTTCGACAAGTTATTACCAAATGTACGTGGTCGTTCGTGGTACGCGTGATCTGAATGAATACGGGCAGTCGGGCGGCTTGTTCGGGGCAACACCGCTTGTATCGTGACAGCTTTTCTCGTTGCCTAGGATCTACTGTACGTTATATCTGTATATATGTATATATTTATATACCAGGCATACTGCCTAGGGTGTACAGTATTTTTTTGTATACGAGGTAAAACATTGTGTTGGCAGTGTGTGCCGCGGCGGACCCCGACTGACTTCAACCAATTGACACCTGCTGTGCGGCCTTGTCAATGCTTTGGAACGAACCAGCTGCATTGTCAATGGTTGTTATGGCGTGTGACACCTTCCCTTACACCGCGCTGCCTACCGCGACACTGGTCGGCCGCGACGACGGTTGTGGTTCTGAGTCGAGGCGGTGGCTTCCAAGCTGTCGGCGGTATGCCAGTCAGGCCAACCTTCACGTGATACTGATGTCGTTTTTGTCTTGACGGGTGTTACACTTTTTGGTGACAGATGAGCTGTACAGAGGGGCTAGCACCTTGCCCGAGCTTCTTCTTGGTCTGGGGCTCTGCTTAGGACTGGCCGCAACTGTGACAGATGGGATCAAGAAAGGAGTCGGCAGGCCTAGACCCAACTACTTCGCCCTAAGGGCGGCTATGGATTACAGCGGGGGCAGACTGTCCTCCCTTAAGGTGCGGCCGCTTTTGACAAGAGCGTGCTCGTGGCAGTTAAGACAGCTAGTAAAAACAGGTAGCGAAAGAACGATCAGCGTGCAGCAGAACAGAGCAAGGGTGTCAAACAATCTAAGCCGGTCGTCTACGCGTTCATTCATCCTTTAGCGCTGCTCACGCGTTTGTGGGGAAAAAAGGCTTGTAACTAGTGTGGGATGTTTACCCACTTTTTGGGGGACAAATTACTTGGAATTTGTGTGAGGGGTGTATACCCACCTTTTGAGAAAAAACTACTTGGTTTTAGTGTGCGATTTATTTTACAGCGAATGGCTAAGGTACACGAGAGTGGGCCTCGATGGACGAACGTTTTGGTGTTGGAAGCAGCCGCTCTTGCCCGCCACCACCGCCGTCTCGGTCAACGCGGACCAGAGGTCAGCAAGGACCAGGACCAGCCAAAAACGTGACAACGCCGTGTGTCGCGGTGGGGTAGAACACGACAACAATAAGAACCACCGAACGCAGTTCGTTTTTTTTTAAGTACCTGTCGTGTGGTTTCTATATCTTAGGCTCGCTTTTTTCTTGCCCATTTCAGCCAATACTTCCTATCTGGTGTCAAATCTAGCTTTACCTGGACGGTGCTAACTGACGAGTTTTCGGCGTGACACCGCAGGGGGGAAACGCGCTTTCGCCTGATCCACGCAATGTTGTACTGCTGTGTACCTTGGCTTGTGCTTTCATATATTTACTCGGTCGCGTTTTTTTTCTCACTATCTGCCTCCATTCGTCGATGCCCCCTCGCACGCCCGTTTCTAGGGACAAAGTATCAGGAGTTTTCCCTCGGGCCATTCGTCGATGTCGATGGCCGGCACGCTCTACGTCACGCTCGTGTTCTGGGCGGAATTATCGCGGAGTGCTGCCGCTCGAAAGGATTGGCAACGGTCTGTCTTGGTGAGTCCCCCTCCCTCCGCCCCTTCTGTTATTGTAGCTCATAGCTGTCACTAAGGACTCGCGCAGCAAGACAGTCGTACACACCTGTCCTCAACTTGTGTGCGTTGGGATTTTTTTGTCGAACAGAAACATCGCCGGTCCCGATTGCTTTCTTTTCGGAGATTATACCGCGGTCGGTCGAAGATTTTAGACTTCGGCGATCTTGAAAGGGGTACAGTATCTTGTTTTTGGCGCCGTGTCAATAGGAAACTCGTTTGTTTTGCTCCTAACATCACCTCCTGATCATGTTGCTGCTAATTCTGGTGCTGACGCTCGATTCTCCTCGTGCACCAAACACTGGTGTTGCACCGCTTGCGAAAAGCACCGAGGGAACCGAACCTAGACCCCAGAGCTCACCCCTCCATAAGCTAACCTCCGTGCAACAAGCTGCGTTATCGTTGGTGGCGACGACGCTTTTCCGCACCACATTCTTACAATGTGTTCTCTCTCTGCCGCCTGCTCCTGGCGGGCGAGCAGTAGTAGAGAATACAACCGCACCCCCTCTCAAGCTTGCGACGCAACTAATCACCGCGCGATTCCGTGTGTTGCCCCATTCCATGCTGCTGCTGTTGCTATTGCCAGGCGTGTGTGTGCTTCTCTCCAGCATGTATCGCTTTATGGGTGGGGGTCACCCGCATACGCGACTACTGGCACTTCCAGGCGAGATGGTGGACCTCAGCTCTGAGCATGATTTGGTGTTCTTATGGCTGTAGCTAGTACAGCGCCTGCCGTGCCACGTAGAGAGGCGTCCATAGCGGCCTGATATACCAGAACGGCGATGGTCGCGTACCCACTACGCTGCGAGGCGCCACCTAGAACCAGGGGCTCTCATGCAAGCACAGTAGACCCTGTTAACGCGTACCTGGTATATAAATTAGGTCGTACTTCGATCGTTTTCTTCACCCCCCGACCCTGTACGCTGGACTTAAGCTGACTCCAATGCACACCTTGACTACGAACTCGTGCATGCTCCATGTGCCCAAAGGGTGCAGCAACAACCAGTACAGCAGTAGGCGACAGATGTTAAGAATCTCTTATTTTTGTCCAGACTGGAATCAATTCATCAGTATGTAAGACTGGGTGTGTTCCACACTATTTTCAGTACGAAGAGGTCGCATTCTTATTTTCCCCCCCAAAATCTCAGTCTCAAATCCTTAGTTTTCAGTTCTTAAGCATCCTATTTTTATCAATAGTCGCGTACTGCGTAACGACCTAAACACAAAATGTATGCAAGGGGTCCCCAAACAAACGCACCCTTGCTGACATGCCGATAACGCTTCGGAAACCCCGCAGGACGACGTGGCGACGGGATGGGCGATCGGCGCAGCCAGCGCAGCAATCGCGGTGCGATGGGTCACTTTTCCTGAGGCGTTTTGGCGCGGGGCTGCGAGGGTGGCAGCCCGGCCCAGTCGCGACGTACGGTCCCTTCGTGACGCGGGGGCGATGGCGTTAATGTTGGGCCCGGGGCCCAGCAGCAAAAATTATGGAAGCGGCGGCAGCGAAGCTAGCGTTGACTTGGAAGGGGGCGGGCCTCTTCCACATGACTCACCGTAGTCCTATTATAGTGTAGTGACCCGCCGTAGCCCTGATCCGGGTGGGCTATTGTAATAATACGTAGTAATCAGAAACCACGATGGACCGAATAACCATGTTGTCCCCTTCTTTTTACACACCATATGTGGTTCTGATTGCTACCGGTATATTCCTCAGTAATAGGTTTTAATGTGAAGACAACAACAACAACAACAACAATAGGGACTCACCGTAGTGCTAGTGCTCGCTTTTCTTGGCTAAGGGTGGGGGGGGGGGGGCGGAGCGGCGCCGTTAGAGTTGCCGGATAGGCGCAGCTCGACTTTATGCGCACTTAGAGGTGGGTTATTCGTTTCGGGCTAGAAATGCGAGGGGCGCGACTATCGTACCAGCCGTGTACCATATAAGAAAGGAAGATACGAAGTATCATACCACCACTGCTGTAGTAAAATCAGGTGGAGGGATATGGAAAGAAGAGGTAACTTGTCAGCTGGAGGGATATCGAGAGAAGAGGTAACCTGTTTGGTGGGAGCTATCGACGCTCCTGTATCCCTGTCGCCACCACTGTAAAGCTAATGGGACGTTTAGTTCCCTTTGGTGGTATGTAGGGAGAGGAGAGGAGAGGAGGTATTGCCCGCTGATAAGGTGTTTCCCGCTGCCATAAAGTGGGCTTCGCCGTTCTCGTCTCTCCGCGCAGATGGCCGGCGATAGAAGTGAGTTGATCTCTGGTGCCTCGAACTCCCATCGGGTGTCGCGGTCAAACCGGCAATTGCGTAGTATTAGCTTGCCTTGGCGTCTTGGCTAGTATTGCTGCGTGCTCGGCTGTTGGCTGAAATGGCCGGAGATGCGTCGCGATATGATAACACGGTACGTAGCGCGATTGTTTTGCTGCGGTGAACGCTACGATAGATTGTGTTTTATCACGTGGGTACGTGTGATACAAACCCTTGTGTGGGTGTTTATTGGGGGTTTCGGGGTGCGTCTGTGCACTGTAAGAGGGCGCCAACGGGTTTGCGTTGATGTAATTGAGGTGTTGGTTAGTGGTGCTGCTGTAAAGGCGGGGAGAGGGGGTTGGACATATTGCTGTCCGGCGATTGATACTGTACCGTTTTTGTAGCATGGATGGGTCAATTGGCTATATGCTTCATCCTAGTTGACGATCGCTCGATGCCCTTAACTCGGGCTATATTCCAGCTGGTAGGCTGGCTCGTGAAGTGCGACCTAGTCTTGGCTTGTCGTGGTAAATGATGACCTGCAGCAGCTGCAGAAATACAACAGCGCTCCGAAGCATTTTTGATCTAGCTCCACCATGGAGAAGAGGGGGTGGCTTACCCTTACGGCGTGAGGATTATATATGTGTAAATCAATGTTAGATAGTGTTGAATACCATACATAGTCGGTAATCGTTAACGACGACGCGGTCCGATCGCTTTGGGCCTGTCACGCTTCGCCACTCTTTTAAGGGGTATGGCTTAAGGGCTACTACGGCCGTTTGCCGCAGCTGTCCGTCAATAGGGAGCTGGGGCTATCGTACGAGGCGGGGGGGGGGAGGGATCCCAATCGACATGGAATGTAATACAGCAGTATGTGCCCGATAACGCCTTTGGGGTTTGAGAGAGAAGCATTGTCGAAAAAAAGTGAAACACGAAGAAGCCCGGGCTGCTGAGGCAGGGGGTGCGTCCGTAGCCCAACCCTAACCGTAACGCTAACGTAAGGAGCTGCAAGCTCTTCCTATTATTAATAGACGGGGTGATATTACCTATTTCCTCGTGTTTTAGGTCGCTAAACTATAGTCAAGGCACAAAACGGTTAAGCAGCTCTGCCCTCGCCCGACACCAATAGCTGCTGCTTTGGGGTAACGCATAATAGGTGGTTTGAGCTATGTCCTTGTCAAAGTGCCCCCGCTGCCCGATCGGCCAATCGGAGACGCCCTCCAACCACATGCCAAGGTGTAACGTGGGCGGGTGGTTGGTGAGAAAATCTCAGCCCCTGCGGGTTTTAGGTCGACCTCAAACCCACCAGAACCACCGCAAATCCTGATCGACGGATGCTTCTGGCTTACTACTATATCACACGGTCGCCCAGCCGAGTCTGCTTGCAATTGTTCACGAAATAAGACGTGGCACTATGAAAAAAACAAGCTGATCAACGGCAGAATCCTCATCGTCAATGAATCAATCAACGGGCAGAAAAAGCCATTTCGTGCTTCGTTAATACGAAGAAAGTCCAAAACCGACTTCGCAAGCCTTTGTGTCGTCATCAGGCAGGGTAGCGGGTCGGCGGTAGGCCTGCGGGTAGTCTTAAATTGTCGCCCCAAACGCGATTGAAGCGCAAGTAGACCGGCGACGTATTCATGTGGTCGGCCGCCCGCCGCGACTATTTGCGACTATGTGCGACTATTTGTACTTCTATATATGCACACTGCTGTTGTTGCTCAAGAAGTGTTCAAGAAGTTACGACCATCTTGAGCAGGCTGTGTATCTTCTTGTCGTTTGAAGATATGGCCGATTTCACGCCGTCGATCTTCATCGACGATTCCTTCAGCTGCAACGCGAGCGAGCGGCGACAACAACGGCATGGCAGGCAGCGAGAAGACGCGTGCAGGCACAAGCAAGCGTCATGATGAGTGGTGCGTCACTAAAAAAGACATGGCAGAATACTCGCTTACCGCAACCTTTTGTGTCTGAATATTTCCTCAGACGCTCCTGGACGGAACTCCTACGGCACATTCAGAGCGGATCACTGCTCGCGAAGACGGCTCTACCACATGTACGTCGACGAAAAAGCAACAGCAGTAGCAAAAGCAACTTGAGCAACGATGGCAGTAAAAGCAACAAAAGTAAAGGTATGGAGGCGTACTACAATGGGGCTAGCACTTTTTTGCTAAAAAGCAACTGACTGACTATTAGTATAACAGATTTCGGTGCTACTGGAGGTATAAAGCTGCTATACGATAATCGAGAAAATCAAGTGCCCACACTCAGAAAAATTAGATGCTACCCCCAGGAAGCAAATAGAAGGCGTCGAGTATACAGTAAGGGGGACCTAGTAAGAAACCGGAAAGCTGGTCCAGACTGGACCTGATAAGAGACAGAAAATATGGTCCAGGCTGGGCCTAATAAGATATAGGAAAGCTGATCCAGGCTGGCCCTAATAAGAACCAGGAAAACCGGTCCAGGCTGGATTTTTTATTTTGACAATGGGTCCGTTCTATACTAAATTCAGTATAACGACTCTCGAATTACTTATTTTCCTGGAAATCTCAGCTTGCCTTTCTTATTTCTCGTTTTCTTGTTCGGTGTCCTCCACTGTACTCATAGACGAACGTACTATTAAGTACCAGGGGTAGCTCGCATAGCGCGTTTCTCGGTATGCATGCACGGCACAATAACTGTTTCAGGAGGGATAAATCGTAACCTTAACCTTCGGTGGCCGAGAAGTCAGCTTCAGCCTCTCAAGACGCGTCGACAAGCACGTTAAGGGGTTGAGGGTCAGAGGTGTTCACTTTTCATTCCCACCAAAGTAAAGCAAAGGACTTCCACACCTACGCTCTTTCCGAGGGGTCGGTTGTTTCGGATACCCCCGTCGCTTCGGCGGTTTGTACGGATCTATTGAGCATAATAATATTTGTTTCGGGCCACATTGAACTGCCAGCCTTGCCGTGAGTTTATGAGCAACGCCCATCTTTTCAGCATCAACGACAGGCACAAACGTATGGTAGATTGTTGAGCCACCTCCACCAGAACTTGGGGTCCACGGTGACCTCAATGCCAGAAACAGTGCAAACAGTTGAGGAGTTCAGAGCTAATGGTTGCGGAGCTATATTTCTCAAAATAGTAGAGGTCATCAGCACTACTACCGTGGGATACCCATCCGATGCTCTGCCCACCTGGTCGTCGAGATCTCTCAGCTGAGAATTCAATGGCTGCAGAAAAGATTCCAGTGAAGCGCGTTCAGACTCCAACGCCTTCGCCTGCCACGTTCGGAGAAACATCAATCAGGCGAAGCGGTCAATAGATCTGTTTGGACGGAGAACTCCGAAAGTGGAGGGATAAGTTTGAGTGTGCCGTGATGTCTTGTCCGTGGCTCGCGGCATCGCTTGTCAGGAGAATGGGACGATCAGCTGCCGGGCGGTTTAGTCGGCATGCAGCGCCATCCTCATCCGCGATACGCTCTTCTTGATGACAGGTGCAGCGCTGCGCTTTCGATGAGATCAGGCAATGTTGTGGATGATTTCACGATTGCTGCACACCTCGGAAAGATCATACAGATCATACAGATCATTCCTATTTCCATTATCTAGATATTTCAGGGCAGATGATCTCTACGATCTGCATTATCTGTATGCTCTAGCTCACGTTGCCAGGCGGTAGCCGTACTTCCTGCATTATCTATTAACAGAACATGCTTCCACTGTTGGATATGTACTACAGAATACAGATTCTGCACAACATGTCATAACGGCTGGCTACTGGTAGCTATGTAGAATCTAATCGATCTACACTAAGTCGTGCTCTGGCCGATGTGTGGATTGCTTTCATTGCTGTGCGTAAGTCTGCTGCGCTCACCTTGACCTTTTGCAGCGCCCTCCAGCGGTCCATCTCCTGGGACATGAGGGACATGTCCTCGTGCACGAAGTCCATGCACTTGCCTGCCAACGCACGACGTTTGTACGAGCACTTTATCACCTTGAGCGACCAAAAAGCTCTTCCTCGTTGTTTAGGGACATGTCTCTGGCACTGTCTAACGTGCTGCATCCGGATGACGGGGGTCCGAAACAAAAGCGTGGGTGTTCCAACAGCCCCCTATTCACAATCTGGCGTGCCACCTGAAGCACGCGACAAGCACGTGTTTTATCCTATCTGCGGTAACCAGTATCTCCACTTCTGATTCCGCTCTCGTCGTCCCACCACACTTTACCACCCACGCTGCATACTTGTTAGCCACAACAAGTCTAGAATTTCGAACCAACTAAAAAAACAAAACCGGCCAGGAAAATGTCTCACCAAGCGGGTGAGTACTCTGGCAGAGGGTTTGAATGGCCTCCTTCAATTTTGCCCCGTCCCCGCCCCCGTACCCCCCCCCTCCACCACCGCCACCACCACCACCGCCTCCGCTGGTGGAAGTCCCCGGTTTATCCGATAAGGAAGATCCTGGTGTTCGGCCGGCCCCTCGAAGGCGGCCCATGCGGATACCGCCTCCCTCCGGCGTCCCCTTTGTGTCTTGTCCCCCCTGACCGCGGACGGCGAATATTGAGCAAGCACGACCCGATTTTTTTGGAGGGTGTCAAGACTAAGGGAATAAAGCGATAGGTGTGTGCTGCTCCGGTTGCAGCCGGTGTTGGGTTGGGTTTTTATAGATCTCCTGGTGAGGCGTCGCTTTTGGAGCCGCGATTTGCTTCGACCTGAAGCCCCGATTCCCCTGGTCGGAGACTAAACATATGCCTGGTACCTGGTATGCTTCGCCGAGAAAGCACCAACTCTAGGAATAGATCTTGTTCATCAGCACAATGAAATGTATACCGAGTTTTAGCGATTGTCGGTGCTTTAAATGGTGTTACGCATTAGAGTTTTTTTTTCAGTTTTTTTCTTTCTGAAAGCTGCAGGAACTTCAGCTTTACGCACGCGGCCGGGCGAGTCTTCCTCTCCCTCGGCTTGAACGTCATCTGTCATCTGTCATATGTGTGAGGTGGTCGCCGCTCAAGGTGCATGCGCGACAGACCGCACGCCGTGCTGCAATCCGATTGCGCGTGTGAACCCATTTTTATTCTGCCGAAATTGTTGCTTCATTCACCCTTCGCCATGCCAGTGTGGACCGTCTCACCTGGCCACCCCCTCCCCCCTTGGCCTCGGCATCCGCTTCTTTCGCGCGGACCTCCGCCCGTTCCTTCTCTTTCAGGATGTCTGCAACCATGGCCGTGTGCCCCCCTTCGCTCTTAGCGCCCCCTCCCCCCCCTCGAACAGCGCCTCCTGTGGGGAGCGGACGAGTGGTGCCACCGCCCCCGTCCATCTCGTCGTCGTCGCTATCCTGATGGTCGGAAAGGAAACGTGAAGAAGATGGCGGAATGAGAATCATGCCCCCAAGGTGACAGGGTTGTATGCCGTTAATGCCGTGAACAAACACGCAAGAGTCCGATCAAAGCGATGTTGTTTTTTTGTACACCGCTGTAGAACTAAGAAGAGCGAAACATCCAATCACGAGTACTGTGTTTGGCCAGAGTTTGGCCAGAAAAAATGCGAAAATGGTTGCTTCGTGCTGTTGCCGTCGCTCCCAATGCATTATCTAGCCGTAAGAAAAATTTCACGATATCACGCTTAGAGGAATCAGAAGAATGAGGCCGGCTAGTTAGCTACATAAGCATTACAGGTGAAAACATTTACAACCAAGCCGAGCGGGACCTACTTCGCTTCACAGCGCCTGTTTCAACAGGTACAGTACTGTAGCAACGCCATCATTGGCATAGTTGCACATAAATGGATGATCTTCACGCCCCAAACATGGCATAGTTGTACATGAAAGGATGGTCTTCCCGCCCCCAAACAAAACAAAACTATACTCTACGAACTCCGCTCGCAAGTATGCCGAAGCACGCGCTTAGGTTACCGAATTCGATCAGAGCGCGCTTGGACCCTTTCGAACCCCAAGTGGTCGGCGATATCGTCCGTGCAGGCACCGGAAACATTATGAACCTTATGGGTGGAATAGACAGCGATATCAGTAAAATGCCAACAGGTATGAAGTCAGCGCACTGATTGACGCAAAACCGTGCGCTTGTATACATGTCCGCGATACAGTGCATGCCGGGCGAGCTCATGCACCCTGCTCGAAGGCTGTGAACATAAGCGAGCGCATCGATTGACACAAAACCGTGCGTTTCTATATCTGTCCGATGTAGTGGAAGAACGGTCAAGCTTCTGGACCATACCCGAAGTTCGTTCTACAGGGGTCTTTGCTGCCCTTGACTCGTTCGGGAAAATAAAAACGCCACGAAACGGCGCTTCGATACATCGCGCTAAAAACCAGCCAACCAATCGATACCGCAGCTGGTGGGGGGGGGGGGGGGGCACCTGATCTCCGTCGCCATCCATCATGATGTTTGCGGCCTTGGGTGCCGCGGCAGACTGCTCAGGTACCTGGGTACGATGGCCGTCCGCGAAGGCTTTTGTGTTGTCCTTCACCGCGGGGGGGCGTCTGATTAACCGGTAAGCCGGAGGCAGCAGCAGGCAGCAGCAGAAGCAGGAGAGATAAAATAACACGTCGAGGAAGACGGTGGCGAACGAAAATCGATCGGCGTCGCTTCTAAGCTAGAGCAAGCGGACGCCAACAGAGGCACGCACAGTTGACAGCCTCGAATGAATTGACTTATTTTTGGTGTGGCCACTTCCAGACACAGCGATGGCGTATACACTGTAACTGCCTCGTGGGTGCCTTGCCATATACGCACGACGTCATCCGACGATTCCCCTTGTGTGGAGTTAAGTTTCTCCACCCCGCACAAATGACCGCCAGCTGTGGTGACCGCCAAAACACAAACCAAAACAAAACAAAACAGAACAGACCAGAAACGGTACTCTGGTTATCTAACGCACGCAGTGAGAGGGGTGTTGTACAGCACCGTCGCCAGCCGACACCAACCCAACCAAAATACGAAGTCAATATATAATATATACAAAAAGGTCAGGTAGACGGAGCACTGGGGGGGGGGGTACTCTCGATGTGGGGAGGGAGGGAGGGAGGGGGGAGCGGAGGGTATGAGTTTTCCTTCGACGAACCACTGTGGGACGCGCCCTAAAAAGTTGGACAAGGAAGTCCTGAACGACTTTTAATCGTCGGTACGCCGTTGAGGAGGGGTCGCTTGCACCATCTTAGCCACGACCGCCTCTAAACCGGTACAAGCAATTCCTCGCCTCTACAACTCGGGCGAAAGGCGATCATAGCCAACAGTTACCCCTATGCAGCAGCGCCTTCCATGTCACTTGCACTCGCTTCCTACGCCCGCCATACGATACAGCCTATACAACCTTGCCTCCTCTTCATACTTTCGCCCCTCAAGAAACGCGAACTATACACGTTAGGTCACAGGTAACAGACCAGAGATGTCGGTTCGTTGGACAATCCACCAGCGAGTCACCAAGGGCCCTTTGGCTCAATATACAACATATATACTTAGTATGAATACATGAATACCATTATCAAACTAAGTACTCTAGCTTTAAGCTAGTTATGCCTCCATCAAAGGCTAAGTGATACTGGTACATCTTTGGCTCATACATAATTATACCACACAGCAGTATGCTAGCTATTGTACCTTCTGGCTGTTCTTGGGCGCATGGAGCGTGTCGGTTCCGCTCCCCCGTCCGCCGCTTCTTCGTTTCCCCCCCCTCCGTCTGCTCGAGCCACATCGCCGCTATTCCCGCCCGCCTTGTCCTCCGCTGGCTCCTGCCTGCCCACTGCTCATGGCAATGTAATTTTTCGGATGCAAGGAGTCATTCATCGACACCCGAGGGTACTTGCAGGCGAATATGTCTATTAACGATAATTTAAGAGGGTCATGGACGGCTGCTACAGCCGTAATTACTAGTTACCGGGTAAGTTACCGGGTAATAAACCAGGTATTTTTTAGGGTGGACATCGTCGGCCGCAAGAGCGCGCCTGTGATCGGGGTGTTCGTTTCGTGGTGACGAACAAAGTTTGCTCACGAGGTCGAAACATTATACTCGTAGCTCCTGCTAGTTTAGCTCCATGCTATCGTCACCTTCACAAGACTTTGGCCCAGGTGGTACTACAGCAAGCAGTGCACAAGTAAGTATGTCCGTGCCACAGCGAATAAAAAGTAACTGCCTTAGGTAGTCCTTATGCAGTGGTGAGGTCTTGCTGCCGGCTCGAGCAGTGCATGTCTGACCCCTCAGGTGCCTTCATTCAGCCTGATGGGAGTACAGAGTTGCGTACAATATACGCCAAGGTGACGTACTCGTTCACATTGCGCTTATATAGCAGAAGCGTGGAGGTAAACTGCATCTATATATTAATAACACAAACGCAACAAAAGAAGCAACAAAGGAGATGGCCCAGACCCCGAATGGACAATCGGATAATACACGTACTTGCTGAGCATTCCGGGGGGTGAGTACTCACTGGGTGCCCGCTTTTCTTCTCCAGCCGACGCGCCTCGGACACCACCCTGGTCCGCCGCAGGTGCCGGAATCCCGGACGTGGCCGATAATACCCGGCGATGCCCTTGCTGCGGTGGTCGGTCACGTTCCCTGATTGATCAGCGAAAGTTTTGCACGAAAACATGAGGCGTTGATGTGAAAGAGTGCGAAGCGAGGACGACCGCCGCCGCCGCTCTTCGAAAATTTCATACCTCTGCTGGATAGATATGGACCATTGGAATCGTTCCACCGCTGTATACACCTACAGCAGGTTACGCTCGCCGTCTGCAACCTCTATGCCAACGATCGGAATGGCGCTGCGCTTTGGCCTTACCCCTGAGCATTGAGAGCTGCCTCGCCACCCTCCGTTCCCCTGTCCCCGCCCCCGGCACTGCCGCTGGAACTCCGTCGTTTCACGGGGGCGGCGTTGGACCCCAGGACTGCAGCCACGACCCTAAGAACGCCATTTTGTGTTTTAAAATATGCGTGAGGTGTGAGAAGGGGCGGCGGCGGGGGGGGGAGGTGGACTTCATATTCATGCATGGCCGTAGTCGTATGACCATACGTAGACCCTCGCATTCCTACAATACCGGGACGCAGCATGTCGGGTTTTCACCGACCGGGCAGACATTGCTAGCACCAAGCGCGAAGCACCGTGAGGTATTGGGCGAGTCGCATGAAGGGTGAGCTGCATCCTACTAAGAACTGCTTGTGAGGCGGACTGGCATATGGACGACGGGTCATAAATGCCGTCGCTTTTTATTTGTGTCGCCGTATGAACCTGAATGGAAAGAACATATCCGTCCGAGAAATCGTTGGTGGGGGGCGGCAATGCCGCGCAGGCAGCAATCACAGCGCGAGGGAATGCCTGATTTTCCGTTTCGGACATCGCCTCCACCGTATGAAACCCTCCGGCGGCTATGGTGCTAGTGGACGCCACCGTACGCCGGGACATCCAACTCAGTATGTGAGCGGCGCGGTAAGCTGAGGACCAGCTTGCAATTCGGGGTCAAGGCTTGTCTGTGTACCTGGACGAATCGGGCCTCTCGATGGCAGCAAGCGCCAGCAACTGCAGCAGCCTGTTGGTGTTTTCAGATTCCAACCCGGCGACGATCTTTGCCGGCCTAGCGTCTACTAGAGTGTTCAGCGAGTTCCCCACGAGCATGATCAGCTTGTCGAGGTACGCGATCTGGAGCAAGAGAGAGGGGCGGGAGGAGAAGCAAGTCGGGTGGGTTAAACTACCTGTGCGTAGGATCAGATAAAGGGGGGGAGTTTTCCCACAGAGTATGTGACGGCCGTGGCTGGTGAAAAAAAACATGCAATCAGTGAACCAGTGAGCTAGTCTTGGCAACCAAGTTCAAGGGCGTGTTCATTCTATGGCGAAACGGCAAGAGCCTCTGATAAAAAAGAGTTTTGAATAGATGTGAAGGGGTTTCCACTTACTTTGGCAGGCTTGGCCTTCACGAGGCTTGAGTCCAGCTCATCGCCAGAATACAGTCCCTGGCCGAAGTTCGTCTGAAAATCATGAATACAAATACGCAGTCCGAGGATCGTTGGGGGAAGGGGATTTGATGAGCGGAGGAAGCAAAATAGCAGGATGATGTTCGTGCACATCAGTTCGATCGATTGATGGTTGGATGGATGGATGGAAGCTTTCCGTCCCCGAGTGATTATTTACGCTATGATAGGCAATACGCACGCACACAATAATCGGATTTGACATCTTCAAGCGTCGTCGATTGAACACCATATCATGGCACCCGTCGGGGCGCGCCATTTGTTTTAACCGATCGTTCTAGGAATCGATGTAATACAGAAGTCGGGGGACGACTTCATAGCCAACGAAAAACTCATGGAAGCAGGCAGCCGGTCTCGGGTGTCAGCAGTCTCGGCGGATGTTTCGGGTGAATGACAGCGCACGTACCGAGTGCTAATCAACTTTTGGTGTGCACCCTGAGTTTGGCGTGGACATTCAGCAGAACAAGGCAACGTGGCCGCAGAAACAGCTTCCTTCCCAATGAAGAACTTCTACTGGGTGAGAACGCTGGAAGCTTATAACCGAACCTACAGCACTAAAAGTTTATGATACACAATTCGCTTCACGCGGAAAACCCTGCCCGAAACAAGCCAAAATGCTGACAAACAACGGGAGATTAACCACAAACAGCTGGTCTACGTGTCTACAATACG
This sequence comes from Saccharina japonica, assembly GCA_008828725.1. NCBI lineage: Eukaryota > Phaeophyceae > Laminariales > Laminariaceae > Saccharina > Saccharina japonica. The sequence goes on along the minus strand of MEHQ01002957.1, from coordinate 805,672 downwards.
GCAGTCGGAAGCAAGCCAGAGCGGGCTGCATGTCACTGACACTGACACTGAAACTGGTGCACGGGAGACGGGTGCATGTGCATGCATATGTACCTGTCTTGAGACCTCGGATATGATGTCGTGCAAGAAGCGGAAGGGGGGCATGTTGAGAAGCTTGTCGCTCAGCTTCGGCCGGCTGATGATCGGCTCCAGCATCGCACGCGTCACGGAGATCTGCCGTGCATCGTACATAACCGCGGAGCGGAGCGTCGGGACGGAATAAATGGCGATATCTCTCTCTCGGACTGCCAACCTCCCGTGCAAGGATTATGCAACAGATTATATGTAAGCATGTCGCACATTACATATAATACCGTAATTCACGCTTCATACACCGGCCCAAGACCTAGACTGGCGTAGCTGACAGGCGCTGGTATCATGTTCCTCGAGTTAGAGGTCTGCGACCTGAGCCGTTGGCTGCATCGTGCTGGAGGCATGGGGTACTGGCAAGGGGGGGGGGGGCAAGGTGGCGGGTTTCACGCGGACGCTGTTCTGCCCTTGGGTTTTTGTTTTCTCAGAGACGGAACTACGCTACAGGATGGACTCCGCTTCACGCAGCATACCCTTCAATTTATTGTCAACCTGGTTATCAGGAATGGAAAGAGGAAAGGCATGGCCTGCCGCCCACGATCAGTCTGCCTGACCCTGCGGCCAAGAAGAATTAGGTGGATATTTTCGCTTTTCGGTTTTTCGGGGTGTTTCTTTCGCGACGCTATCCGCGGGGAAACAGCCGCTATGACCGCTATGACAGTATACGACCTACTCGCGGTGATAACACACACGGAGCGGACTCACATCGCCGGTGCAGGCTTCGATCTGACCAGTCAAGTCGCGCCCCCCCATACCGCTCGGGTCATCTCCCAGTCCGCCTGTCGAGGGAGTTGGTGTCATGCCGCGGAATTTTTCAAGGAAACTACCCAAGCAGCCCGTGTCTTACATAGGAACCATTACAAAAGTCAGCTGCCCGAGGGAGCGTTGTACCGAAAATACGAGCGAACGTATTACATGAACTCATGGGACGTTGACTGTAAATGTGCACGAACGCAAAATGTTCCATCGGCATATGAACTGTAAGAGGCGGGGAGTGTGGTGCACCAGTACCGAAAAGCGATATTTTACTAATGCGTCTTGCTCTAGCCCCGGCGCTCACTTCGCGTAGTTTGCGTTGCCAGTACAACTTGTGCGAATCAGAGACGACAACGTTCGTGCGCGAGGGGGGGGGGGGGGGGGCAAACATGCTATTCTAGATATTTTTCCCGAGTCAGCGCTAAGAGCCAAGCCTAGCCTAGACCTCAGTGCTGCTAGCCGGGAGACATGTGTCTAATATGCTTGTTGGGCCGGTGTGGTTTCGAAGGTGAACCGCGCGGCATAGTGTCGTGGGTCTTCAAGCACCCACCCGATTAAGGAGGACGTCTAGGAAACCCACGCGCCTGGCCCCGTGTAATCGCGATCGCCCAGTACAAGCCCTACCCTTCTCTCTTCACTACCATAACCCAAAGCCGACTCCAGACTGGCCCAACGCTCCACCCCCGATTAAATCCCGTTTGGTTCTGTTTTGTGCTCGAAAAATATTTGGGAGCTTGAAGCGAACAAACTAACCGCACAGGTAACCACTCCCAACAGAAAGAGACTTCCCTCCGGCCCCGCTCCCTCTCGATCTCTTTACTGCCTGCCTGACTGCTGCTGTGATTCGTACCCGAACCGCCTGCACACTGCCATGGTTATCGTGCTTTTCTGTATGGGTTTTTATTTCTGACCTGCTGCGAAACTGTCGCTCTTCGCCTCCGCTCTCGGCCCCCCCCCCGCCCGGGAGGAAAGACGCCTGCTTTGTGGAACCCCAAGAGCCTTTGCAGCCTCGCCCCTTTCTTCAATCTCTTGTTTCGCGGAGGCCTGAGGAGATTATCACAGACGTTCGTAGGGTGAAACGTAAGCTTCTTGTAAAGGACGGACAACCTTCTCCTCACCTCTTTGATAGATGTCGTCACGTGCTGTTGTTGCCGTGTACACAGCGTTTTTGTGGCATGGTTCGAGAAAGTAACAGGCAGTGTTCGGTCTGTGCGGTCTGCTTGCGAGAATCATCGTCGAGAACATATCACGTAGGCCAAAAATAGCCGCAAGATCTAGAAAAGGAAACCAACAAAATTGACATATTTTCTCTCATTTTGGGAAAAATTCAACAGCTAGATTATAGCCCAGAGATGAAAAAGTAGGATCAGACCACGAATTAAAAACGATGTAAACATGGACGGGCTATTTAGTGACTGGTCGCATGGGCTCCAGAGGAATACCAATGCAACGCGTACAGGTTGCTAATCGAGCTACTGTTCGTTCGGGCTTCTTGACAGCCTTCGTTCTGCAGCAACGGCCGTCTTAACTACACCGGCAGGCGGTTGAACACAAGAAAGCGCCGTGCTAGACCGAGATAGGACTAACGCACCCAAACAGTAACCTTGTGTACTAACCGATACCGAAAACAATCATCGAGTGCGTGATACCCCAAACCCTCCCTTCCCCCAGACAATGTCGACGCACTACGTGTCAGCCTCTTGCCTTCGCATCGCTTCCCCGCCCCCTCTCAGCGCTTCCGCGGCGCCCTCCTCCGCCTTCCCCGCCTGCCCCTCCCCTCGTCAACTCCTTCGCGCCCTTTCTCCTCCGCCCTCGCCCCCCCCGCGCTGCCCGACGCGCGTGCCCCGCCCCTAGCCGCCTCCCCCGCTCCTCTCCCCCCGTCATTGCCACCACTATTGCCACCATTGCCCTTATCGCTGTTGGTGTTGGTGTTGGCGGTGCCCTTGTTCGAGCGGAGGGGCGGAGGACTGTTGCCCGGAGAGTCCCCGGCGAGGACACGGCGCGCAGCTTCTTCGAAGTCTAGCTCCGCCGACCTTGCGCACTTCCCCAGGGCCTGTCCAGAGAAGGGGCGGGAGTGGGGGTGGGGGTGGGGGTGAGCGTGGGCATGGGGATCGGATGGGGGTAGGGTTGTGGGGTGGGGATGAGGTGCGGGTGCGGGAGGGAGTGGGCGAGCAAAAACTCTTGCGATCATGTGTTGAGCAGTACGCGTTGAGCGGTAGATGTCTACCTGTAGAACCCCGGGGAAGTATGCTAGGGGGGCGGGGGTGATTCATGCCTTGATGCAGCCTACTACAGCCACTGCATCATTTGAGCAACGCGGTCTACATACACCTACACCTTCACTAATGCTGGCGGTTGGGGTCAACCTTCGCAGTGCAGTATCACACCTAATCCGATATAACGTTGAACAATCGCTCTCGAAGGAGGAGGAGGAGGGACGGCGTTTTCCACTGGTCTCGTAGACATGTTCTTAGATTTTGTTGAAGGCTGGCGAGAAGCCGAGCTCAAGCAGCGCCACTACTTCCCTGCGCACCCACTCCTGTGTGAATGAAGCACGGCCGACCTACCACTAACGCCGGTTACGTGTGCGTTTTTTTCTCTCACCGCGAGGAGAGCGTTTGTCCCTTCCGGTTCCAGCCCGGCGACGATTTTGGACGGCCTGGCATTGATTTCGTGTCCAGAGCAAACCCCGACTATGGCGACGAGCTTGTCAAGGTAAGCTATCTTCGCGGTCTTGTCCTTTATGGCCCCTGAGTCGAGCTCGTCGCCGCTGGCAAGGGGTTTACGTTTATCCATGGTTGGTTGCAGAGGAGGCCCCGTCAGCAGTGCAGCCGTCAAGGTCGAAATGGGCCAAACTAGTACCATACACTGTAATCAAGATAATAAGATAGCTTACTGTAGTCAAGATAATAAGATAGTATACCGGGATCAAAATAAGAAGATAGTATACTTTAATCGAGATAATGAAAGAGTACACGGTAATCAAGATAAGGAGATAGTATACTGTAATCAAGATAAATATATAGTATACTGTAATCAAGATAAGAAGATAATACCAGGTATACTGTAATCAAGATAAGAAGATAATACCAGGTATACTGTAATCAAGATAAAAATATAGTATACTGTAATCAAGATAATAAGATAATACCCCCCCTGGGACGAATTTCCGAGCCATTTTTTCTCCAAAGCATGCCTTAGAGAGGTCACACACAAAACGAAAGTTGTGGCTTTCGATATCATAGATATCAACGAGATGCTTCCATAGACGCATGCATCGCTTTTATCTTTGCACCTTCCCCATTGTTGACAAAATTTAGACATTAATCTCGCCGCACCCTCCAACCGACAATCAGCTATATACCTGTACAATCCCGCCGCAAAGCCAGTGGAGGCGGTAACCGCCGAGACGATGTCGTGCAAGAACCGGAAGGGTGCCTTCGACAGAAGTTTCTCGGAAAGTTTCGGCTTCTGGAACAGTCCGCCCAGCTGAGAGCAGGGAGCGGGCAGCGCGGGGGGGCAGCGATCAGGCACACAGACGAAAGGCAATCGCTGTGAAAGGTAGATAACAGATAACCCGCTTATCTGACGAATCCATGTCGATACTTGTATCAATTTGCAACTGATTTGTTGAGATGGGTGCATAGTCACCGAACGCCCAAAAGGGACGTATAATAGCAGTCATCGCCTACAGTACCTACACGCTACAAGAAGAAGGCCAAACTGGTGTTGCCCGTTCGGCGTTTCGTGTAGCATGTTCAAGAAGGAATCCTACGATCGTGTACGAGTACGTAGTCGTATGTGCTCAGGATGGTGTGAAGTGTGAAGGCATACGTGTCATATATCATGATTGCCTTGTGCTGGAGTCGCGTAAAGTGCTACCAGGTATTATTTTACCAGAGTACTCGTATATAGATAGGCGTATGGGATGCTGACGCCGAAAATGTGCTGGTACAAACACATCGTACGGCCAACAGTAGTACTGCAGTACCGGTACTTAGTATGCATGGGACACTAAAGCTACCGTTCGTGCTGCAACCTCAGTTTATTCGTACTCTACAGTAGACGCTAATGCCATGGGCGAAACAAAAGTGTGCACGGGAAGGAAGGGGCAAGGAGTTGCCGTCTATACGAGTACTCGTACGTACGTACACAGTTTTAGTCGTGCACGCTCTGGCCTTTGTCGTGATCGCTATTTGCAGTCGGTCATTTTTTGTATCGACAGCAGTGCCACCAACAATTGCAATTGGACGTTCAGATATCACCTCGACACCACCGCAGCCCAAGACGCATTACAATGGTGCTATGCACACACCCGCACAAACCACCGCAGCACGCATTGCGCTGATAGCGGCTTTCTCACCTGCTCTTGAGTGGCCGCAATGGCCGACGCAAGATCGTCGCCCATCGCGCTACGTCGTGCTTAGAATCCTGCCCGGAGGTGCGCCACTATCGACAAGATACGCCCGCGAGCTGCTCGAGCAGGAGCAGGTTCCAACTCACGATACCACGATGCCAGAGCAGGCGTTTAGTGCCAGCCCCTGTTTGTCACACCAGAATCATCTGGGTGGTACAGCCCTGGTCAGTAGAGTGTGGCAAGCCCGAGAGCACCGTGGTTCTCTGTCCTCTGCCGGATACGGTGGTGTTCGGTTGTTCGGTTACACCCCGCGGAGTTCAAATAGATATGGGAAGCTTTAAATGCGGAGCAATTAGTTGTTGAAACCGACAAAAAAAAGTGAGGAGACGACGAGACGACGAGTACGACAGCAGTACGAGTAGTATGTACGTGCCCACCCTGTGAGAGCTATGACCCTGAAAAGGCCCATAATTCCCGCATATAAATACCGGTACAGCAGCTAGCTTCTCTTGTCCCCACTACCCGCCGGCGGGACTACGACTACTTAAAGTACTACAGCACATGTCGGTACAGCAGTATGCGTACACCCATTGTACGGCGGTAGTAAAAAAACGTTTTCACACATTGGACAGATCGGTGGGGTCCTCACTCACTTCTAGATATGTTACGGCAGATACAGCAGTTTTTTCTGATATGTATGATCTAGCCCATGTAGCCGAGTAGAAACCGCCTAATCTGCATATACTCTCCTGCTACAAGCACATACATCATGTTTCCTGGGTTGGATCTGTACTACTTGATACAGATCTCCATGCACAACATCAGATATCTACAGCAGCAGTATCTCATAACGGAAGGTCACAATCCAGATGATCTATGCAAGCAGTAGATGATGTTTTTTTCCGATCACGAGTGAAACGGTTTGCTGCTCTACGTGTACGGCATACCCTCGGGTGGTACACATCACGCGTTACGTTGTACCCGCTGGAACAATGGTATCAGATCATGCGTGCAGCGTGCAACATTAACTTCAAGTTCGTACATCAATGTCCACAAATAAAATGGTCTCCATGAAATAAAAGTCTTGATTTCAATTTTTCATGAAATGTCTTTTAGGGTCGTTCTTATTGAGCAACTTTTTTCCAAAAATTCCAAATACATTTTTCGCGCAATTTTTAGGACTTCCATATTTTCCAAAAATAATTTCCAAATTTTGGAATGCGAAGCCTTCCAAATATTTTGCCCTCTGTAAAAATTCCAAATTTCCAACTAAATCCTGTCTTTTCTTGATTTTCCTATTTTTTTTTGAAAATGTATTTGGAAATTTTGGAAAAAAGTTGCTCGATAAGAACGACCCTTAATTTCATTTTTTTTCGTGATTTTATCGTTTTTGTAAAGCCGCCGTGGATTACCGAAGAGTTACGCTCTTAATTCCTGGAGGCCGGAGAGACCGCCAGGAACTGGGCCCAGTTCCTGGAGGTTTGCAGATTTTTGTCTCCTCAAGGAACTGAGACCAAAAATAACGATGATTTCCTGGCCCATATTAGATGGTTCTGATTTTTGGGCTTCGGAACTCGCTGAAAACTACAGAAATCACGGCTCAAAAAAAATCCCATAATAGTCGGTCTTAGGGAAAAACTAACAAAGAAAAACTTATCACGAATCGTGACATTTTCGCGGATTGTGATGATGTTGGTCACGAATCATCGTGATCTGAAAGGTTACGAAAAAGTGAAGGTCACGATTCGGTACACAAAACGCCAACTTACAAAACTACTGTGTCACGAATCAATCGCGTTTGATTTTGTTGTTGCATTCGTTAGGAATGACCCCGCCGCTGATAAAGCAGCTAGGGGGTAGAAGGAAGCATTTCGCAATGAAATTATTATTGCACAAGGTCCCACGCATGCATATATGCGGTGTACGATTAGACCACCGTCAAAACATTAAACTTAAATCCTGCCCCCTCCCGTCGCGCTCCTATCGCCGCCACGGCTACTAATCAATCACTTAATACGTACTCCTACACAAAAAAAATGGAAAATCAAGACAAGAGACACACGAGAAACAGGGAGTGCTACCACCACCACCACCACCACCACGAAAGGCAGTAAGGGGAGGGTGGGTGCTGAACGGTTGCTGGAGGTTTGAGGTCCTCCGGCCAACCCCCGTCTCTTGCCTATCGGCACATCACATACATGCAAAAAAAGTCGACTGGAGCCTCGAGGCTCTACTTAGTTAGGTCTAGAGTTCTGACCCTACGAGTACCTACTTCCAAGCTTTAGAGCTCGCGGCATGTATTACCGGGATAAATAATACCATACTCAAAACAAATTATCAACACTCCCCGTCCCCGTCTCGTCCCGTCCCTACGCAACGTCAACGCCATCGCCGCCAACAACAATGATAACGACGGCTGGGAGACGAACAAGACGCACGGAGACGGACTGGACTGCCCCTAGGATACGACAAAGCAACACTCGATCAAACCAGCCACCCGTCGCACCTACGATCCAACCGCCAAGTGTCCATCAAAACACACGGCGAGCGTTCAACTAACCACGACCACCGAACAAAAAATACCACTCGCCCCCCCCCCCCCCCCCCCCCCCCCCCCACAAAAACAACCTTACGGGAACAAATCCACAAAAAAAACGACGTAAAAGTACATGTCAAAGGCGATCAATCAGCCTGCGTTCATTTCCAAACTTGCTTGTAATGAATATAGCTTTAAGATTGCCCTCCCAAACGCAATAACAATAAATAAACGCAAACCGGAAAACGGCCGTACAAAAATTGAACTACACGGCACGCTTTTTCGAGACTCTTTTTTTTTTCAAGCAACAGCAACCAACCCTTAATGAAGTCTCGACGAACCATGCAACACGGCAAGAGACTCAGCGCGCGCGAAAACGTTTTTTTTTACATTACACAAGACGCACACATTAGGAAAACAGAGGGGACCCTTTCCTGCCACAAAAAAAAGCCACAAAAAAAAATAGTGCCTCCGACATCCAAAATGCTAACGTTTCCTCGCGAAGTGCCTGCCTGCCTGCCTGCGTGTGAGACCGAGCGCAACATCCTCACCTACAGCAAAAATGCAGCAATGTACCCGGCAGTGACAACACGTGAAAAATCAATCGCAAGGAAGTTGCAGACATGATTTGCCAATGGGAACGAGCATCCCCCCTCGGCACAGCAATTATCTACGACATCTGACCGCTCGCTAACAACACAATGATTCCGACTCCTGTCAGCCAGCTCTACCCCCGCCCCGATGAAAAAACGAATGCTTAACAACCCCCGCCCCCCTTGAAAAAACGCCCGCTAGCAAATCACGTCCCCCGTCTGTCTGCGTTTTCTCACCCAAGGACTCTTCCACGAAAAAAAAACATTTTGTTCTATACCAGACCTCGCGGGAAAAGCGAACATCGCGGCGCAAACCAGCCAACCAATAATCGATCGCGCCATGTCATACGCGGCAGCGGGGCACGCACTAACCAAAGCACTCAAAAACCGCCAAGACCTTCGCAGGATGAGCCTCTTCCTCCTCCTCCTCTTCCTCCTCCTAACCTCCTCCACCGTTTCCGCAACCAACGTCCACCACATACAAAACTGGAAAATTTGCGCACGGTTGGCGCTTGGTTCCCCCCACCTCCCCGGCATCCCAGGAATCTACCCACCCACCCACCCACTCACCCACCCACGCACGCACCCACCCGTCCGCATTCGGGCGTGAGTGTTACTACAAAACAAGAAAACAAAACGTTCATCTCTTTGCGCTTCTGTTTAGAGGTCTTTTTTTACCCCCACACCCCCTGTCTGCAGTTGCTTCCACACGATTCCCAGAGCCATTTCTCCCACAGTCCGACGAAGTCCGCGCTGATCTCGTGGGCGCCCCATGCCACGTTGAGTAGCTCCTGTGCATATAAGGGCAACAGTAATGAACAGCAACAAAAGGGAGGGGGGGGAGCGACGACCGAAGTGATAGTTGAGAAACACTGCTGGGGATACAGCAGCCGAGAGTTTCGGCCGTGTCTAAGTATATACTATTTACATACCACTACTACTAATGGTTAAAACAAAGTTGCACTCGTGTATGCGATAACCTGACTATTAATAGGGTACTTGAGAGACAATTATTAATAGTTGGTTATCAATACCCCGTACGTGGTTCATCTGGTAGATCGTAGATTATAGCTGCTGTGTTGGGAGGTGCATCGCTCACGGCAAAAGGTCTTGACAGCTGACAGCCACTGAGAGCCACAGGGCCGAGGGGGCACATGCTACCATGACAGCTGTAGTATCCGTATTGAATATAGCTCGAACCGAACGCGCCGCATTGCTTAGGGGGGTAGCAAGCTCAACAGTCAACACAGCAGCAGGTCAGCACCTACGAGTACAGCGACAACTTCCTACAAAAAAATAAGGCATTTTTTTACGAAACACAAACTTGACCCCTTTTAAGGACCCCTTTCAAGTACTGCACCCACATGAGTGGAACTACTGTACCAAGTGTGCGGCTTGATTTTGACAGTGGTAAAGGGTTCATGCCGCCTTACACAATTCGGACAGATCAGATACCGCCTTACATAGTCGAACTACTAACCTGCGCAAGCTTTAACCCCTACAGGACGATAGGCGTGTAGGTAATCTGGATTGTGACCTGCCGTTGTGAGATATTGTAGATCCAACCCAGGAACCAAGAGCTACATTAATACGTCGTGCAGGTTATACAGCTCCCACTCGGCAAGAAGAACTAGATGATGCAGACCATACAGAGCGTACAGATCAGTAATCTATCTTCCCTGAAAAATCTAGATCGCCAAGTACTGCTGTAGTGGTAATCGACGACCTGTCGGAGGCGTTAAAGGGGTATCATACGCGGAAGCAGGAGAGTTTAATTTGTCTGCCTGGTTGGTGAAAACCCAACGTGCCCCGTCCCGGCATCGTAGGGATGCGAGGGTCTATGGTCATATGACTACGGCCGTGTACGACATGAGTACACCCCCCCCCCGCCTCACACACACACTATTTTTCCTGCAATTTTTCCGCTAAGAGGTGTAACCCAAAAAAAAACACACACAGACACACTCACTCACCCGGAATACTTCCGTTGCGTGAGCCGTGGTGAGATATCGTATCGCGTCAACGTCTTGCGAATCTCCCGTCCCAGCTTCACCCTCCGCATACATCCGGGGCGAAGGTTGCAGCATGGGAAGCCCTCCTTTGTCCTTCGAACTCTCCGCCAGCACGGTTGTGGTGACTGCTGCTGTGTCGTTCGACTCCGCCACGGGACGGGGTAGTAGTCCCTGGAGGGAGGCATCGTAGGTGGCGATGAGGGTTTCCAGAGCTTTCGGCGTTTCTCGTGGGTCCTTTTTCAAGAAGCACTCCTTTTCGCCGTCTGCCGCGAGAGGTTTCCACAAAGCGCACGGCGTGTCGACGGGGGGGGGGCGGGGGGTTGAGGGGTCACAGTTGGGGGCAGGTGGCGGCCTGGCAGCAAGCAGGCACAACACCACAGCACGAATCACACTCACCAAAATAAAATACGCAAGTATTTGAATGTTGAAACATTGAAATGTTCGGAACGTTCCAAGACGGTGAGCGTTAGTCAGCCGCAGACAAAGACGGGCAGACCGACATCAGCTTTCCACACGCCGAAATATTTATACTACAAACGCACCCCAAAACTGTGTAAGGGCCCCATATCTACTCCGTACCAGGTAGTTATTATTTATTTTGCCCTCCGGTAATGCATCGTATACGTTCTACCGTAGTCCAACTTGAATCGGATTCCTCTAATATTCGCTATACCCTCGAAAAATCTGTGTACCTGCTTCGTACCAATATGATACAAACACTATTGCGATGGGCGGTATATATCATACGACCATCCTTCAGGAGTACCAGGTGCATGCAGTAGTACGATCATGTAACGTCTGGACTAATAAAGCCAGAAGCAAAACGCATCTTAAACGAAAACAGAATTTCGTTTTCGCTGAGTATACCCTACCTGGTATGCATAATATGCATACGTTAACACTCAGTACAGCCTGCAACATCTAAGTTGACCTCAAAATAGCCAAAAACAGACGTCCATTTTGACTGCTGTAGGTATAAGACCTACCCGGTACCCACACATCAGCCTTGAGATCGAGGATTTTGTCGAAACTCATACATACGGTATTTGCAAGCTGTGTCACATCACATGATGCTTGATCGCGCGCACTATCATACATACGGGTTTTATATGGTCTCATGCAGGATACATATTCCATATGAATATGAATATTGCCCTCCGATTATCGTACCAAGTACATATTCCATTCCGACTTGAATCGAATCATCTTCCATTACCGCAGTGGTAATAGTACACGTCTTAAGAACTGGTCCCCCGTTTTTGGGGACAAACTACTTGGAATTAGTGTAGGATATTTTTTCAGTTCTGAATGGGTTAAAAACTGGTCCCCCGTTTTTGGGGACAAACTACTTGGAATTAGTGTAGGACATTTTTTTCAGTTCTGAATGGGTTAAGAACTGGTCCCACGAATTTGGGGATAAACTACTTGGAATTAGTGTGGGACATTTTTTTCAGTCCTGAATGGGTTGAGGCTGTTTCTTGCGCAAGTTCGTTTTTTTTTCAGTGTGATTTTTTTTTTTCCAGCCAATTATTATTATTATTCTTGTAATTTTTGGCCCGAACCGCGGTCGAATTGGTCCTGCGCTTCTCGGCATTAGTGTAGTGCAACCAACCTTCCCGCTTCTCCATCGGATCGTTTTGTAACTCTTGAGCACTGCTGTGCCAATTCCAATATTAAAGAATATCCATCAAAGGTAATTTGAAGGTGCAAATTATTCAAAATGTACCGTCATTTCGCAGTGGGAAGTACCTTCGAATTGAAATTATTGAGCACTGCTGCTGCTGTGCCAATTCCAATACTATCCATCAAACGCAATTCGGAGGTGCAAATTATTCAAAATATACAGACATTTCTAACTGGGAAGTACCTTCGAATTGTATTTGATCGATATTATTGGAAATGGCACAAGCCTGATAGAGTCACACTGCTTCTGCTCCGATGGAGAAGCGGATGTTTTTTTTAAATCTGGGTGTATACTTCTTGGACGGTAGGTGCAGTAACTCCGAGAAGCGCACGACCCCTTTGGACACGTTCCTAGTCAAAAACATCAATAATTGGCTGAAAAAAACAAATAGAACCGAAACAAATCGAACTTGCGTAAGAAACAGCCTATAAACCATTTAAAAAAAAATTATTATCGGAGGGAACAAAACCTGACAGCTGCGAAACTCAGGCGTGTGGGTGTGCAATACTATGGGGTATGACCATGCAAACATATTTTTTTGTAGGTTGATACGAGTACCCAAAAAAAGAATTGTTTGTACGGTCATACCTACAAAAAAATATGTTTTTGTAGGGTCATACCCCGAAAAATATTTGTTTGTACGGTCATACCCCATAGCTAGGTGCAATACACCTGGTATATGTCAATGTGTGTAACAGGAACAACGTGGAACACCCTGAAAGGCGTTATTTTTGGCGTTACATACTCACCGACGTAGCGAGAAGGGTCACACTCGATCACGCGAGCGGCCAAAAGAGCAGCGTGCAACCGCGTTGACTGGCTAACGGATATCTGCCAAAGGACGAAACAAAGGCGCGAGCGAGCACACAACAAAGTGGCGTTATTAGGCAAGGCCAAGAACACACACTAGACAGTGGAGCAATGGTAATTACGCTCCGCTACAATCGGAACATGATATATATGATATTGAAGGCGATCTTGGAAATTATTGAACGGACGTGGAAAAAACAAAAGCAAGAAAGGGAAAAAAAAAGTGGAAAAAAGGGGGAAAAGGCACCCACCCCACTATAAAACCCGATAGCACCGCGAAACACTGCCTTCCAATAAAGTGAGACCCCTCTATTGTTGTATATAGTGAACAGTCCCATCGGCACCCTTTGAGAACTCAAGTCATTCTTTCGGACAACTGCTCTTGGGAATTCGTGTAAGAGAGAAGATAAGAGATAAACACCGCCACCCAGCCCTTCTTTGGAGATCACTATTATTGGAGATCACTATTAATATTATATCAATACCGTATCATCAAACCACTACTGGTACTACGCAAGCGTATTCTGTAATAAGATAATAAGGATATACCGTAGGGGAGGAGAAGAGTTTACGATGTTTCATCCCGGATCTGGGTTACGACTGGAACGGAGAGAAAATGAGGACGAAGACAATTTTGGAAAAAAAAAAAAAAAAAACGAACTGAACTGAACGTCGTTCCCTCACCCCCCAGAGCCCCATTTGTGCACTTTGTTTACTACGAAGTATTACTTCTTTCTCTCTCCAACAAAAGTATCGTGCATCTTAAACCGAATATCTGGTATCTTCTAGTACCGCAGTAGTAGCCTCTCTTCTATCACTCTGAACCAATAAATATCCCGTTTTCCCTTCTTGAAGGCTGCTACTTACACACGCCTTCTTCCCTTGGCAAACTCCCCTTCACCCTACCCCTCGTCAATGTCCCATCCCCTATACTATCAATAGTATACACCATTTAGCAGCGGTGTTCCGGTTTCTTCCCTCCTTATCGAATTGTCGAATCTGTGGCGCGCCTGTGACAATCGCCTGAGTCCCCTGCCGCCGAGGAGAGTAGAGGGGGGGGCTCACCTCATAAACTCTATCCGAAAAAAAAGCCTTATACAAGGACAACTCCCCAAGGGGCAGAAACAGCATCCTCGGTCTCCCTCCCGACTTGCGCACGTAGTGTGCTATGGATGTGATTTGGGGGGGAATCTTCCGGGAGTTCCCAAAGACTTGCGGAACCTCTTCATTCTCGTCCCCGCTCGGGGCCGGCTCGCCCTATATTCGTAACGCAGTTCAAATACAAGGACAGGGGACAGGGGACGCGGTTACGCGGTTATGAAAAACGGAGGGGGGCGAGGGTGGGGGTGTACAAAGATTGGTCAAGCTTCGGAAAGAAAAACGTGAGAGAGTGGGCGACGCACGATCATCGATCACAGCTCGACCGGAAACAAAAAGCAGGACACAGGCCGGATCACCCTTGGGGGAATCTGGAAAAGCGGCGTAACCTCTGCATGAAAACCTCTTGGGTACACTACTACTACTTGTACGCAGAACCTGTAGAACCTGTATGTTTGATATGACAGCGGATACAAACCCTACAGCGCATACAACGCGGTGCTCACCTTCGGCATCGGCATGAATCCGAGTGGTGGACAGTGCGTTCCGTAGTTAACGGCGGGTATCCCCCACGAGACCTGCAGGCGGCCAGCCCAACGACCAAGCGATTCAAACGATCAGTCCCATACACAAATCATACAGAGCATTCTCACTTAATGATCTAGACATTTCAGGACAGATATATTCCAGAGCTGTATGATCTGTATGGTCTAGCTTATGTCGCCGGGTGGAAGCTGTATAATCTGCAAGATCTCGTACATGGTACCTGGGTTGGATCTGTGACGTGCAGACCATATTCATATATATATATATATAAAAATTAAAAAAAAACAACAGCTGTGATATACAACATGTCACGACGGCACAGTAAGACCTAGATTATATATACGATCTATCTGTAGATCATCTATCTGTAGATCGGCTATCTGTAGATAATCTATCTGTAGATGATCTATCTATAGATCATCTATCTACCGGACGTGCGTTTTTATTTTTTTTCAAATTTCGACGCAGAAGAAAGCGGCACCCGTAATGTAAGGCCCTGCCCTGTCGTCCAAAGCTGCACATTCTGACAAGCTTGGGCGGCCAAGACAAGAAGGTCACGGCACCTGTGATAGTGCTCCCGAAACTTGCACGAACGTCGAGCGCTTGTCGCACAACTGGAAGCCCCCCGTGCTTGCCATCAGCGTGGCCATTTTCCCTCCTGAGCTCGCTCCGAACAGGAAAAGCGGCGTGTTTGGTGGAATGGACCTGCAACACGCGACAACATTTAGTTGTTAGTTCGTGTGCTCACCGTGGATAAGGCGTTCGAGGTGATAATAAGGCGTGTTCGTTCGACGAAACGGCACAAAAACGAAACGAAATCGATGAAAAAATGAATAAAAAATAAGGAAATAACGATCAACACCGGCCGTACCGTCGTACCGTGCGCCTGCCTACGCTATACGTACTCGTAGGACACTCACTGTAGCTCAACACAAGCAAAACCGTCGACACCAAAGTTGTCCAACTCTGCTATATACGAGCATGAATGCTGCACCAAAGCAGTCCAAGTCCAAGACGTACCATAGCAGGGCAATGCTATCTGCACGAAAAAAAAACGACCCCCAAATAATCGTGCAAACGAACCGCCACTTCTACGTCCAACGCAAACTTTCGAAGTATAATACGATCGTCGGCCTGCCTTTACCCTTTACCAGCCATATTTACGATGCGGGGGTGTACTCATTAGCCGCATGTCATGCATGGCCGTAGTCTTAAGACTATAGACTCTCGCCTTCCTACAATGCCGGGACGGAGCACGTCGGGTTTTCACCGACTAGGCAGGCATTGCTTGCACTAAGCGCTAAGCGCCGTGAGATGTGTTTTCGGCAAGTCGCATGAAGGGTAAATTGTTGTACGCTCCTACATAAAAAGGCTTATGGAGCGGGCGGACTTCTGCACCTTCTGCGTATTTTCTTGCATATGAATGACAGCGTCAAACGGCTTGACTAGGGGGGGGGGGCACTTTGGGGCGTAAACCCCGCTTTTGACACGCCTCACCAGTCTCTGTACCACCTCCACAGCATCGCCTTCACAGGCGCGACATCGCCATTTTCCGTGTTGTACGTCCAGCACCTGTCCACAGCGAGGCAACCAAGCCAAACCAAAAACGGCGGTGGCCAAAGTCAGAGAGATGGGGGAGAGGGGAGAAGCGGAGCATGGGTGTGCACGTCCGCGATAGTAGATGGTTGATTAGCGACACCTGTAGCAGGCAAGCGCCACGGTAGGGCTACGCAGGTGCCATAGGTGATATCATAGGTGCATATCGGTATGTGTTAATAAAGGTCTCGTGGTTGATCGGATTGTGTTTTTTTACTTACGTACGGCCGAGCAACGTATCACGCAGGCGTCCGCTGGGCTATCGCTCTTTTTTGCTTTCCAGAACTAGCGCGTGTGTGTGTGCACCAAAACCCAAGGAGGCCTTGCAGCAACCCGCACCCGCCTCGAAAGCCGAACGAGTCGACTGCGAAAAGGGTGTCCACCGCCATCACCTCTCGTGCAGCAAAACAGTAGCTCTAAAGGATAGGGTTACCAGGTACGTGCTTAGTACAGCAATACCGGTCTGTTATACCAGCCCTATGGCCAGCCCAAGAACGGGTCTCCAGCACAACAGCAGCAGCAGCAGGATGGGAGTATCATGGAATTTTTCGCCAGGCAAATATATACGATAATTGCACTACGGTCGGTCCAATAGCAGCAGCTGTCCACTCCAACAAACAGCAGTAGGATGGGAGTGCTATGTAATATGAGGCCTGCCAGCTCTCGCTCGCGTTTCGTGCCTCACCCACTTTCCCGATTCTTGCTAGCAGGCGCCACGACGGCATACCCCCTCTCCACGAGCAGATTCACAATCGTCCGCTCTTCCGGAAGGTCAAACCTGCCACCGGCAAACAGCAACACAACCGAATAGTAATCCGAAAAGCACGCCGCACGCATGTTAACACCCAACCTCGAAACACGTGGCCTGCGCAAGAGAGTATAAATAAGTTGGCTTATACGAGTTAGCTGGACCTTGGTTATGAGTTCGCTGTCGCCAGCCAACTATCTGAGGTTAGTTGACAACTGTTAATAGTCGGCTGGCGACCTTTTAGTCGTCCAACAAACAGCTCTACAGTAGTGTTAATGGGTTAGTGATAATGGGTACCATGAATAGACCATGCCGAAATACCACAAGTGTTCCCGGCACAGGTGCACCTATAAGCATCGCGCGAACTTGGTCATCGGTACTGCTGCCTTGTAATACTAAAATAAAAAACAATCTACTGCGAAATGCGTCCTGTTGCGATGTAGGATTTGTACGTCACGATACTCAGGGTTTCGACTCCGGACATAGTACCCCGAGCTAGCGAGGCTAGAGGTGTTCTTGATTGTGAAGTCACGTTTGTGTAAAAGTCAGGATACAGAGATTTTGGGTTTCCTAGTGAAGTGAAGCTTCTGGGACTTCCTTTTTGTTCTCTACTCTCAGGACTTCCTGCAAGACCTGCTGGTAACAAGGCCCACACGGACTAAAAGGAAGTGAGAGGATGGGAGTGAGGGGCATTCACACAACCATCGTGCTCCTAATCTCTTACACCCACAACCATCGTGGCTACATACAATCACCCGCTACAAGTACTGCCTCGTAACTACAACAGCAGTGTCTATTTGCTACCAGGTATTATATAACAGAGGCACAACATCCTAAATATAAATATCGACAGAAATCGATGAGCAGTGGGAATGCCGAACCCTCTGCGCGACAAAGCGACTCATATAAACCAGGGGGAAGGGGGGGGGGGAACGCCTCCTGCAACCTGTACGAAATCACATATATTCTCATTCTCCAGAAGAATGCCGAGCGCAAAAGCTGAGGCGATTTGACCTGGAGAGTAAAGCGGCAAAATACAAAGCAATCACCACTCCGACAGATCATGATCTACAGTACATCATCGATTTCCACTTTATGATACACATATTTCAGGGCAGATGATCTGTATGATCTGTATGATCTGTACGATCTAGCTCATGTTGCCGGGTGAAAGCCGTATACTCTATACATGATCTAGAACATATTTCCTGGGTTGGATCTGAACTATGTATACATATCATAACGGCAGGATGAGGTCTAGATTATCTAGATCGTGGTTGGATCTTTACTATACGTCTCAGTACGGCAGGTTAGGATCTATATTATATATCTGTAGATGATATATCTGTAGATGATGTACCTGTAGATGATCTATCTGTAGATGATCTATCTGTAGATGATATATAATATCTGTAGATGATTTATCTATAGATTAACTATCTGTAGATGATATATCTGTAGATAATCTATCTGTACATCATCTATCTGTAGATTAATTATCTGTATATTAATTATCTGTAGATTATCTATCTGTAGATTAATTATCTACAGATCTATCTACAGATGATCTGTATCATCTATAGATGATCTGTCCGACGTGTGAAAACCATGTTTTTTATTCTACTCTAGGATTTTGCTATTAACCGGCTTACCAGTCAAGGGGGCCGTGGCTACATCCGTGAAAAAGGACGTATAGTCCCTTCATGGCCTCCCCTCCCCCTTTACTGTAGGCCAAGGGCATCTTCCATGCCGTCAAAACGCCTTCTATCTCTTCCACCTCCGGCACAATCGGCGCGGCTGCTCTTCGAAAACGTCTCCCTGACTGCACGAAACAAGCGACATACATATGATAGGAGAACACGCGGGCGCGGAAAACGAGAGAAAGACTTATTAATATACGTGTGAATAAACTGATTATTGGTGGTGACTACGTTAGGACGACAATGCGACAATGAGGACGGAAACACACAACATCAAGAAAATAGAAAAAAGAGGAAAAATAGGAAATGGTTCCCAATCGAGTAAATTTAACAGAGGGTCAAAAGTCAGGAACGCTTAGTTTTTTTCTTCTTGTCGAAGATAGAACTAGGAAATTCCGGAATTTTGGAATTTTCGGACAGTTCACGCTTCCACACTAACGGCCGTATGTATAATATGTGCGTCATCACGCTGACCAATCCAACTACACATGGTCGGATGAGTGGAATTGGACACTCTTAATTCGTAAAGGTATGAAACATCCATGTTGTACAGCAATAGATACTGAGTTCATATATATCGATACTCGTACCTCCCATCACTTGATAGCGGTACTGCTGAAAAATTAATCATGTCACCGTTATTAGGGGCCAGGTATCAATGATAGCTCGTACAAGCGCGTGGGTATGACAAAAGCCTAACAAGTACAGAGATGAGATAAGTACGTTTGGCTTTGATAACGTTCAACGCCTCTTGAGTCTGGGTAGATCGTCCGGCCTCCTCAGGCAATAGGTACCTCGGCTCCGGAGAACTTGCACGTACGTGCGAGTCTAACGAATCTGCACGTACATTCAATACGGTTATATGTATAGCAGGAGTTGTTGTAGATATGTATGGCCTACATGGGTACCAAATGGGATCGAGGTGCCAGGTGGGCCTCCGGCGGCTCCTGCGGAGGGCTGATTATATTTCTGCACCTTGTGGGTGGGAGCAGGGTGCCAAATGGGATCATATTCGGGTGGGATCAGGTCCGGGTGGGAGCAAGGGTAAAGATGGTGCAAAAATGATGGTGCAAAAGTACGTGCAGATCTAACAGCCCACAGCACGTACGTGCAATTATACGGCTGGTGCAGAGTACCGTAAGTGAGTAACCTTACACTGAGTAGTAACTAAGCTGTAGTTACATACCAGGTATGATATATACGTAGCAGCCCATCCAATCCCAGCATCCAGCATCCATCACATCTTCTTGAGGGCAATTTGGAATTTCCTGTTGGTCCCGCAGTGACGGGGCAACTAAACAACTATTTCTATAAAAACAACGATATTTATAAAAACAACTATTTCACAATTCATCACAATTTTTGCTGCTGGCTCGAGACTCGAGGGTCGAAAAGTCAAAACAACGTATATACGTACATATGATGTAATATACCGGTATATCATAACATCGGTCGCCCCGGTAGAGTAGTGGTCAGCTTCAAAGGCTACTATCATTGGTCCCCAAGTTCGAATCCCACCGTGGTGAGATTTTTACTTTATTTGAAAAAAATAAAAAGGAACCAATTGCTGAGAGCGCCTTCGTGGCGTGGGTAGGCAGAATCCGACGCAAGTCGACGAGGGAAGAAAGTGCTGAAAACTTCTCGCGATAAAAATGCAAGGCAAGAACCGTAGTGGGGGGGGAGGGAGAAGAGCCTACTTTGTGACCCCGGACCTGAGTTACGACCAGGAAGGAGAGAGAAAGGAAGGGCGAAGATAATAAATGGGATGAAGAAAAAAAAAAAAAAATCATACCAGGTACACAACAAGATCATAACCACCCACGCCTCGCATCCAAACCTAACAGAACAAAATAACAAAATATGGCAGCATCATATTTTTCTAATATTCATGTCCATATTTCGATGTGGAACGATTCCTAATCAGTGTCGATGTTTATAATGCTGTGCCTAACACAGACGTTCAGGATAGATTCGGGTAATGGTCAATTGACGTGATGGCTTTGGTTGGCTGTTCTTTTTCACTGTGCCCGCGGACTGTCATTCCGGCAGCACTTCAGACAGCAGCTGCGTGCTCCATCTTGTTCCCACGCCTACCGTGTGTTTTTGTACAGACAGCACTTCAGACAGTAGTTACGCTGTAGTCGGCAAATTCATTGGTAAAGAGTGGGAGGGGGGGGGGGGGCGATGCTGCTGTAGTCGAATGGAGATTGCGGGCGTGTAGTTCAGTTTTGGACACGCATAACATGCTGTAGGGATTTTAGGTGTACCTCTTCGGACTGTGTATCCTTTCCCTGCTAAGTGTCGTGTTCTTTAGGATTCTCTGATGGCTCTAGCACTTTTGTGACCACGGGCGTGATCTTGCTAGATCAGACTATAGGGATTAGCAACTGAAACGAGTTTAATGTGAAGAAACAACAACAACAACAACAAACAACAACACGTACATATTACAAGCGTATACACTTCCTGTGCGGTGATGTGTGTAGTGCATGATCTCCGGTGTGCAATGTCTGTAGCGCATGCTCGTTCCTTTTTACCCTGACTGCTGCTGCTGAAGAAAGGGAAAGTGCCATAAATGTCAAGTCGAACCGGGGGTCCTGCCCGCATTTGGCGTCGACGATTATAAACGCGTCTTTTTGTACGCATGGACACACGGTCTTGGGAGTCCAGGTCCGTCTTGGTTTTCTCGACGTAGTACGTATGCCTGGCTGGCGTCCACCGCCCGGTTTGGCGGGTCTTAGCCGCTTTTCCCGTCCTTCCGTGTGGCTGCATTGGTACCATGCCATCATGCTGCATCTTCTCTACAAGTAACAGGGCGCTTCGCGCTTGGTGCAAGCAATGTCTGCCTGGTTGGTGACAACCCGACGTGCTCCGTCCCGGCATTGTAGGGATGCGAGGGTCTATGGTCATATGACTACGGCCGTGCACAACATGAGTACACCCCCCCCCCCTACCGCAATGTCTGCCTGGTTGGTGAAAACCCGACGTGCTCCGTCCCGGCATTGTAGGGATGCGAGGGTCTATGGTCATACGACTACGGCCGTGCACGATATAAGTACCCCCCCCTCTGTCCATGGAGACTGCCTTCTTCGTCGTGTCCGACCACGCAGAACGCACTCCCCGTCGACAAGGAGAGGGAACATAGTCCCGCTCAACAGGAGGCACTAAAGTATGACAGCATGATACCAGTACAGCCACACGGAAGGAAGGGAAACGGCGGCTAAGACCTGCCAAACCAAACAGTGGACGCCAGCCGGGCATACATGCATCCTATTAATAGTAGATTAATAGTATTAATATTACCTCGAGGAAGGCAAGGTGGGCCTGGACCGGGCCAAGCAGGAGTGGGATGTCGGGATACGAGCTACAGAAGCAGCTGCCGGCGAGCGAAGCTGAGCTGGAGGTCCCCCAGAAGGGGAAAGGGGTGGACGGGGGGGGCGTGTGCTTCATATTCATGCATGACCGTAGTCGTGGGGGGCGGAATTGGCACTGTCAGAGGAAGACAATGACATCGCCTCCATCAACAAGGACTGGAAGGCCAGCAGGAGTACCTGAGAGGACCAGTGACAGCGCGTGGTCCAAGAGGACGTTATCATCCTTCCCAGCGGGGACTGGCAGCCGCACAAGCCGAAAACTGCGGCAGACATGGGGACACCACCCCGGCGAGGGTAGGGTATCGCAGAAAAAAGAGCTGGAAGGGAAGCCAGCAGCGGCAGCCTCTGCTTTAGGGCCCGGTCACCCAACCTCACCAGCCTTCATCTCCGGGAGCATCCCCTCGCCACGTGCTACTCTGTAGTGCTGGCCTTAACAGGCCCTTCACACCCCAAGCAGCTCATCATAATTTCCACAAATAAAGTGAAGAATCGTGCGAGCTCTTACCTCGCCGAAACGAACGGTATGGTATGGTACGAGACTGAGCCACGTCTTGTCCCAAATGTTGCCTTATCTCATATTGCGGGGGACTACAGTAAATAGAACCTACCTTACACACAAAAACCTATATATTTATTAATACCTATTTTTACCAACAATATTAGGTCCAATTTACTAGGGTCCTCCGTAATAGTGGATGGTCGGAAAAATTGGAACGAAATGTTGCTATTAATAAACCCAATACTAGCCGCAAACGATAACGCAAGCAGGGGAGCGGGTTTGACACCCAACGAAGTACACATAGGTCGGTATCCGACGTTACCCATGGCTGTATATGTTAGAGGGTAGTGGGGTTGAGGAAGCAGGTATGCGGAGAGACGCTGAACTAGCCGCTTCTTTGAAGGATGAAATAATCAGACCATGCGCCCAGCTGAAGCCCCAGTGCCCAGGAAGCGCGCGGGTGTATAGCATATTACGGGGGAATATAGCAGTAATATGAATATTAATAGTAATACGTAATACTAATCACAACCAAATATGGTGTGTAAAAACTACCAGGTATGAGGGGAACACCTAGCTTTTGCGTCCATCTCGGGTTCTGATTACTATATAATATATAATACCTGGTACTATGATATGTATTACTATATATGACTAAATATGGCCCTACGTAATGAAACGGGAAACGGACCGAGTACCTCAACAAACAGCCGGTCCTCGCTTATCACACGAGGCTATTCCTCCCTCTCCCCCCTTCTGGACGTGCAACCGTGCTCTGCTGGGTGTGATCAAAGGAGTACCCTGAAAGCCCCCTCCATTTCCGTTCTGGTATTTCTGGTCGATCGTTCTGAGACGCTGCCCCGCACCCCAACATACACTGTCATACCTTGCGTTGGCAACTGTCCGAGAGGAGCGAAGAGCGTGGTGCTGGCATGTGCACCGGAGAAACTAGAAGCGATCCAATGATTGCTGCTAATTGGTTATGAATTATTTTTAAAGCTAATACGAGTAGATTTCAAGCGTTCCCACCCTGTCCGCTTCTTTTCGAAAGAGGAAGAACAATTATCAAAACTCCAAACAGCAGCTACCCTTGTTTAGGAGGACCGAACGGCCCGACCGAACAGCCCGACCGAACAGCCCGACCGAATGGGCACAAAGAACGAGATGAGCCTGCAGTGATTAGTGCAGGGAGTGTTGTGCCACTTGCCGGGAGGCGCACAGGGCTGTATATATGGGATACATGAGATGCCATGGGAGCACGCGATGGGGCATGGGGCATGGGGCGTGTGTAGACGTCACAGGACTCGCCTGCGGCAGGAGCCACGCGCTTATGGCCATGGCCTGGCCAGGAGGCTCACGAGAGAAAAAACAGGGTGGCGGATGAGACTCTGGCGATAAATTTATCGCAAAATTGCCGGACTGGTGTTCATAAAACTCTAGGCGTGCTCGTCGAGCCGCGACGGCAATAAAAAAAGTTACTAGATTTGTCCCGAGGGTACCACATGGATGGCTAGCACTGCCTGCTCTGAGACATGCCTTGCGCTGTACCAGGTATTGGGGTGTGAAGGTACCCTCTGTGCCAAGAGCACTTGCTGCCCCCGTGACGGTACCCCTGTCATTGACAGCTGTAGAGTCAACCTGCACTGCTGTCCCGCCGCAAAAAAGAGATGGAATATTTTATGTTGAGCCTGTGCAGAGTCGGTTGCCCAGGTTTCCAATCGGACGCAAACCAACCCCTCAAGACAGCTTTGGAGTGGAACGAACGACTCCAAACGACCACGGGTAATCTCGTTCCACTCCATTCGACTGCTCCAGTCAGTCAACCCGGTCGCATTGAGTTAAGACGTTGAGACACCCTTACTCAACGACGACCGAGTCTGCCTTAGAATCGTTTCATACACTCCGGAGTACTGCTGTATAAGTACATTTATGACATATATACGACAATACAAACACGAGGGGAGGCATCATTATATACAATGGTTACAAATTCGTCAGCTGTGAGTATTTTAGTATGGCCGATCGAGAGACTGCACCATTTGACGGATAGGCGATTGTGCTGCGAAAATTGTTATAAAATGTTCGGCCAGATTATTCTTATTGTTGTCGATACCGTACGTCCCCTGTCCCGATTGGAACGTACGGCCTCCAGACGGAGCTCTCGGGCCAAAAATGTGGACGATTGAAAGAAGGAATTTTCCGTAGGTTGGAAGAGCGGGGTTGAATCTCAATATAGGAGGCGTAACTGGGCCAGGGGATAGGGGTACCCGCATGTATTGGACCTATCTATGTAGAGAGCGAGCATGGTTGAGGTCCAAACCACGTCCAGGAGAGGAACAAGGACACCACGGCTTTTATTAATAAGAGAAGCTTAAGACTCTGGCAGAGCCCAGAAATCTGGCTTGGCAACCGACTGGCATAAACTAGAATTCATAACACTGCTGCTGTAAATATTGAAGGCTAAAGGGTTTTGGCAAAAGTTACTCAAGACTTCCCCTGAATACTGCTGCTGTAATTATACTTAACGTAGTAGATTACGAGTATGACATGAGCATTCAGCATCATATTATATCAGCAGTGGTAAGGTAAGGAAGAACGGTTTAACGCCAAGACAGCATTCTGACCACGCTGCTGTCTGATCATACTACGAAGCATTGCAGCAATGCACAGACTCCAATTTCCAATCTCTCCAGCCGCCCAAGACGTCGCATCTTGGCCCTATTAATTATTGATAGGCACCTGGCACAGACTCCAATTTCCAATTTCTGAATGACAATGTCTACATGCAGGCGTACCCCCGTCACTCCTATTAATAGCCAAAAAACAGCCAGCAGTACCTGGTACGGCACAGACTCCAATTTCCAATTTCTGAATGACTATTTCTACATGCAGGCGTACCCCCGTCACTCGTCGCCAAAAACCATGCCGGCAGTACCTGGTACGGTACCAGGTACGGTACCAGGTACGACACGACGCGAAACAAAACAAAAAAAAAACACCAGTTACCTGGTACTGTTGTTGTCAGTAAGGTGCGAGTATTCGTACAGCACGCCTAACAAGGAGTACTCGTACCCGTATACCAGGTACCGGGTATACCGTAGTGCAGCAGCATATGCCACTCTCAGCGTGAATATAAGGACCATTATTTGTACATCAATATCAATATGAATACCAAGCGATCCTTCTATTTACGCCCAGAGTGGTATAGTGGTTACCCCGACTTAAAAGAGCGCCCCCAGACAAAAGCCCAAACAGCCTTTTACTACTCTACGTACGAGTGCAGTGTACATGCACCAAACTCTGACTCTAATCCCAAGTGTTATTGTCCCCATGACGGGGCTGCAGTCCTCACAGTAGTCCCAACAGTATTAATAGTAGGAGTCTTAACAGCCCTACCAGTCCAAAACGTGCCTAAACGAGTCAACTTACAAACAACGCTCTTATACGTACTCATCTGCAGTTCTGTAGTTCCTGGTAGGAAATATACTGCTATGATAGGTTGTACGGCATGCCCCTTTGACCGCTTTTAACTCCCGAATGCTCTTATTGATAGCTCGGGTACCCACTTTACGCACAGCTGTGTACTATTTGTAGCTACATGCTCTGCTGTTACTATGATATACGTGGTTGTATACCTGGTACTTATGTATGGGTAGTAATCACACCGACGGATAGGCTATACCAGGTAGGCATACGGTACGCGTACTGGGTATCGCTTCAGGCCAGAGAAGGTGAGAGAGCGCAACAGCGGCAGACTCAGAAGCACTTAACAGAAGCTCCGAAATGCAACCAAACACCCCTCCTTAGATAGTGTCGTATGATACATACGAGTCACTTGTAGATAATGCGCTTGTGCATGGCCTTGTTCTGCTGTTTTACGGCCGTCGCTGTATGTTCCTGGTACGATCGGTTCCTGGTGTACGATCGGACAGTTTACATCAGACCCTTATTTACAGCAATGAACGTCAGCAAACAACTACGTACGTACCTGGTCTTGCACAAGAATAAAGAGAAGGATGCCAGTCGTCAACGCCCTATTGCGCAGAGATAACCCAAACAGAGAAGCCCGGAAACCAATTGTAGCGTAGCATATACACCTCCCCCTTGGCAAGACCTCTGTACGACAATGAACCTCAAAACCCCGACGTTGCGTCGATAACATAGGGCTACGTACTGCTGTAAGGTGTAACACGGAGGAACCTGTCGCGAGTCACCCAGCGTGGAACATTTATGTATCATTCAGGCATTCAGGCCAGCTACGAGTATGATTTGATACGTGAAATCTAGGTCTACGTCGTCAGGAAATGGGAAATTCACAGGTTACGTAGAAGTTCCGTCTGTCCAAAGGCAAAAACAAGCGTACCTGAACCGGATATATCTCCACCCCGCCCTTGACAGGACCACGCTCTGATACTCCGTACGAAGTCCCAGGGTTACGCTTCTCAGGCTCCCAATTTTGAGCAGCCTCCTTCCTGTCCTTCGCTGCAACCTCGGACGCATCATTGGCTGCAGTCGAACCTCGGAGCGACATAAAGCGCAGGCCATTGCCAGCACCCCGAAACACCAGCAAGCTCGCCGCGTAAACCAGGGCGATGGCGAGAAGGAGCGCGGGGTTCCGCACGATCCGGCAGGGCCGGTTGTGGCTCAGGTGTGGGGGTGAGCTTGCCGAGGAGGTCATCGCGGGTGCATCAGGGACTGTCTGTTGCACCGCCGGCTCTTGTGTAAGAATCGCGTGTCCGGAACGCAACTGCTGTACGTAAATAGAAGAGCGCAGCACCCAGCAAAGGAGTGTGTGTCTCTATTAGGATGTTTGCGACCTTTCTCCCTCGCTTCGCAGTGACCACGTAGAGGCACAGTCGAGCCAAGGAGCTGGTGGCTGCACGCGAGCTTTCCGTGAGTGCCAAATTTCTCTCTTTAGGGGTTTGACGGTAGAAGCGTAGAAGCGCCGTGTAGGTGTATATAGCACAGCTCAGCAGTAGACGTAGACGGGGTGATGAGGGAAACTTCTTTATTTAATAGTTGACCCGCGCCGAGCCCCCGCAACAAGATTATTCTACATGATATAAAGGCGGTAGCTGTGCGGGATACGGGCACAGAAGATTCCTGGAAGTTTTTTACTTCTGCGATGAACACATATGATTGGCCAAAATTTCCCGTTAATATGTTTATACTTTTTTTTGCTGCTGCTGCCGGCTGCTGCTACTTTGCGTCTGGCGTGTGTGTCATGCATGGCACACGCCTTCGGCTCGATCTCGCGTGCTTGCGGTAGATTCAGCCACGCTACAAATATGTTGCCTGCCGTCCCGGATAGATTTCAAGGGCTATAACAGGAGATGACCGCGAGCATCGTGATTTCTCTTAACGTGTCGGCTCCCAGCTCCCAACGTACCTGCTGCCGTTGAGCTTCTTGCGCTCGGTACCTTCGCGGATCCTGGGCACCGCGCAGCCAGCAGCTAAGATTCACCGATCCATCCCCTCTGAAATTTCGGAGAAATTCCAACCTATCAGCGACCGAACAGCTGACGGTAAAAGCGCGCTCCGCTTTGACGATTCCACCCTCAACTTCCAAAACCAATTCAATCTACAGGCGAGCTGCAACACTTGAACCTCGCGCCTACCGCTGCCTCAAACAGTTGCGAGACAACAAGCTCCACGACCTGCCCACTAGCTACCCTTAGTTACGACAGCGTGCTTGGGTCAAACGCGTTTAGCGGGGAGGGGCGACTCGAACGGCGAAGGGCCCGAAAAGGCAAAAAGGGGGAGTTCGTTTGTTTCGGGGCAAGGCCCTAGGAGGAGCAACGTGATGATGTGCTAACGCATTGAAGCAGCTTCAAGACGATGTCGAGCCCAAGCGCAAGACATACAACGCTCGTGTGCCTCTAAACCAGGACATCTGTATCTAAATTACCGTGTACAAGGGAAGGGAGGGGATCAATCGGTTAGCGAAGTAGAGTTTGAAAATAGTGCAAGGCAAACGGGACGTTACGAGTGAGCTCTGAACACTCTTTCTTGTTTGTTTCCGGAACGAACGACCTCGTCATGCTGAGGATCGTCAGGAACGCATCAATGGCGAGCGCCGCAGCCGCGATTGCGGTGGTTGCCGCCCTCATCTCGGCGGAGCCGGCGCTTGCCTTCGGCGTCGGGCCAGCGAGCCGGGGCTCGATAGGGAATGTAAAAAATCAACACGGGGCATCGTCGTCTGCTTCTTTTGTGCGGGCGGGTTCCAAGAGGAGTACAGGAGAGAGCAGCTCCACCTCGCTGTCCTCATCCTACGTCGTCAAGCCCGAGATGGCTCGCAGCAGGACAAGCGAGTGGAGGAAGCTGCGAACGCGAGGCCCGGGCTTCGGGGAGAAGGTGAGAGTGGCGTGTGCCCTTTCTCTTTCTTTCGTGTCGTTGCGAACTTGTCTCGTACTGGTAGTTTTGTTATTCTCTTGTTTTCCCCTTTGTTCCGCTTCTGCGGCTTCTCTTGGTGTCTCTTCTCTTGCTTGACTGCTGTTGTGTTGCTTGTTGCTTGGTTGTTGCTGTGTCATTGTGTCATCTTTCCGGATGACGCGGTTTCGCGGCCGGTGACCTTGTAACCATTGGGGGGGCACGCATATGTCTTCCTGGGGCACGAGTCACGAGGCGAGCTTTGTAGGGACGTCGGGCGTGCGATACCGAGGCATTTCGGTATCGACGCGAGGGGCTGATCCCAAGCGCCCCCCTCGGTTGTTCCCTGTCCCGAGCCCCCCGAGATCCGAGTTCGTTGGAACGACTTTCATATTGAAGGTAGACAAGACAACAGAGATGGAAGGAAGGAAGGTCCTCCCACCTGCCGTGATTTGACATCACTAATTACTCGCGTTGTGTGTACCTGGTACTGGTACATATCTTTGGATCCCAACATAGGCAACCGCAGGCGGACAACAGCAGATCGAATATGCCACGGTCGTACTGCTGGTCCATTGCTTGCTCTGGCATGTTCGTGTTACACATATATATGAACGCCCAAGCAGCGGCATATGTTCAGTCGCTTGCCTCGCGTGCGGGTTGCGGGAGGTGGGAAGCTTGCAAGTCTCCCCGCCGCAAGGCTTCGACTACGAGGATCCGATATTGACACCATCTATCTCGTGTCCTGGATTGATTGTGTACCTGCTGTACGAATGATACTCGTACCATCTGTCGCCTCCAAGATTTTTGGGAATATTGTTTTTTTCCTTTTTCCAGTTTCCTCTTATTTTCTTGGTGGACGCTACGAGTACGATATGCATTATGCATTCTTGGGCATTCTTGTGGAGTACCTAGGGCCCTGTAGGCCTGTCGGTATATTTGATCGACGCGTCGTATTTTGTATTTGTTTCCCCCATATATAGACTGGGCTTACTTTGCATAGTCTATCATGTGAATGCGATTTACGGCTGCATAGCGAACGCAAGGTCCATCATGTTGTTGACGCCTCTCTTTACGTCGCGATTGATCTTGCAGTGGATTGCGGATGATATGCTGAAGCTCTGTTCGCGCTGTTCTTGTGTTCGCCGCCATCATCATCAGTTGATTTCCTCACTTGCTTGGGGTTGTGGTCGGAATGTCGGGATTGATATTTGCTTGGTAGCTGGTATGATACATCTCTTCCATGCACAGCAGTATATTACGATGGGTACGATTTTCTTTGTCGGGCAGCGTGTCTACGATCGTTCGTATGTATGTACCAGTTACCGGCACTGCATCCCTGCTTTTGCACTTGTTGTGCTTTTGTCGTAATATTATTCGACTGCAGGTATTAACTGCTTTGGTGTTGTGTACATGTACCCTCTTAACCCCACTCCCCCCCCCCCCCCCCCTCCTCGACGTACGGCTGGGTCTGTCACCGACGTTACTTTCGATCCTCCTTCCGGGAATGTGAACGTTGGGCGTGGATGGTGTGTCTTTTGTTTTGTGTCTCGTTAGGTGAGGAGAGCGAAGGCCGACCCGGACCTTTCTGAGAAGTTGTCGAGCGGCCTCGCCTACCTCAATGCCGACGAAATGGCCGAGATGCAGCAGGCGCTGGCCATGGCCATCTACGCGCACTCGCTCAACTCCCAGCACGGGGGCGGTTACAATGCGGTCAAGGTGCGGTGCTATATATTGCAGCTGTGACACAGCAGCAGTTATTCATACGACGTATATATGATAAATCGTATGTACGTCGTACGAGTAGTACATTGGTACTTTATTCTCCATGTTTTCCTTTTCGCTTTTTCTCTTATTTTTTACTATTTTTTAATTTTCTCTTTCATGCACTGGATTGCTAGCAGGGTAGGTCTTGACTGTCGTATACGAGGTATGGCATTGCATTGTCTGCTCTGCTTAGCACTGCTGTAGCGTAGTATCTCTGTGTCGTAGTTTTGTGACCACAGAACTGGTACCTTTTTAGGATGAAGAATCGGCAGGGACACTAGGTGTGCTGGGTGTCGACGGGTGGAAAGGAAGGTTTAATGTGAAGAACACACACACCTGTTTCTACTGTACGAGTTACTGCCGTAGTTGTGTTGGCGGTGTGATGTCGTGGTGCGGCACGCCTGCTATTTTTGTTTTTGGCGTCCATTAGGATATTTTATATCAGCACGTCATAAACCCTTACCAGTACCTGCTGAACCTGGTGCCGTGTACCCGAGGGTACCAACTTCTGGTCAAGTAGACCAATCGCATTTTTGTAGCCTTGTCCATCGCGAGTTTCGCCCGCCGGAAAACCAAGCTGGAATAATTTTATAGACTATGATATACATATTAATATATGCCCCATTGCACGACGCTAAGACAGACAGAGGGTAAGAGAACAAATAACTACTCTGATTTGTGTGCGAGTATTATACGAGTATGGCGGGGTGATGGATAACGGATGACCGATTTGTGCATCCAGGTACAGTAGCTTTCCTCTTGGCTGTGTGGCGTTTGTTTCTCTTCTGTAAAATATAAAATATGTGAATATCGTGTACCCGGTACCAGGTATCCTGCTGTCTCGGAATGACGATCGAAAATGATCGACCAGCGGTGTATTCCCTCTTTTCTATTCTCTCTCGTATCTCGCACTGATCTTTCCTTCACTTCGTGACGTCACGAATGTCATCAAAGCTCGTTTTTCTCGACCAGGCGGCAGGCAGGCAGCAGGCAGGGGTCTGAGTTTGTTTTCGAAAGGGTTAGGATTACGGAGTACCTCGGGAGGAGTACCCGAATACCACCGCACTGCCCCAGGCAGGGTAGTCCGCGTTCTGTTGACGTGGATGCAGGAAATACCAAAAGTGGCTACGTATCTAGCTCAATCTGCTTGAATTGTTTCCATGTTTCCTTGTTCAGGCTGGAGTGGAGACATGCCTGATCTTGGGGGAGCTTGAGATGGGAACGGACGCACTGCTCTCGGCCATCCTCTCCACTGTTCTCCGACCGAGCGCGCAGCCCTCAGAGTTTGGGCGTGCCGCGGTTACTGTGGCTGACATCGAGGAGGTTAGTCGTCTACACCGCCTTTTCTTTGTTGTTCTTTTGGAGTTTTGTCAGCAGTGTACAATCCTGACTGTGTAGACTTAGAGGAGTAGAAAAAAGGAGTGTGGTAGCAATCGCGCCGTAGACATTTGCCAGAAAGGGGCAGTATATGATGTGCTTACGTGTTTTTTTACGAAGTCGGCACGTTGCTTTGCCTTGATTGCCTTGAGCCTTACCTTGCCTTGATTGCCTTGCCTTATCATGACGTTTGCGTGTTTGTTTACAGGGATTCGGGGCGCGGGTGGCGAGGTCTGTGGAGAACTTCGAACACGTCATGCGCCTCGAGGAGATGGCTCGCCACAGGATGAGCAGGCGCACTATCAATAGCATTAACGCTGCTGATGCTGCTGCTCAGGATGGCAGCAAACAGGGACACTACCTCCGCGACCTCATCATCTCTGAAGCCACCGACTGGCAGGTGCTGACGCTTCACCTCGCCGTGCACATGCAGCAGCTTCAGTCTGCCATCAGCATGGACAGCGCCAACGCCGGGCAGGTAAGGGTGTTGAGGGTTGAGGAAGGGGGGCAGGTGGCGTTGGCGTGGGTGGGCCAGTAGAGGGGTCGGCCTTGTGGATAGTGGATCCGTGGGTTCCCACGATTTCGATTGGATGATTGAAATGTGGCACTCGAAGTTTTATTCTGAAGTGGCGATCCTTACGTAAGACTGTTACTGCTGTGTACTTGGCACGAAGTTACTACTTCCTGACATACGTACACACATGTATTAGACTCCGTCGTGCCTGGTGTTAGTCAACATGTTGCTGCTTTGGTGCTGTAGCTCGGGACCTCTGTTCGAACGCTGCTTGGCTGATTGACTTTTGCCCGATCGTGGATGTTTGGTGCGTTTTGTGTGTTTGCAGCTTGCTCTTGATGCCTTGGAGGTACATGCGCCCTTGGCCCACCGGCTTGGTGTGCACCACCTCAGCGGTGGATTGGAAGACCTCGCCTTCAAGGCCCTCTACCCTGCCGAGTACAACCAGGTGAGCACTACCAAGCAGGGTTTGCTACTGGTGCTGATGGGTCGGGATTGTCAGGGATACTCTCATCACGGAAGGCGAATGTGGAACATGCACGTTGACAATAACCCCGGGTATGGTAGTGTGTGTGTTCTTCACATTAAACCTTCCTTTCTACCCGCCGACATCCAGCACACCCAGTGTCCGTGCCGATTCTTCATCCTAAAAAGGTACCAGTTCTGTGGTCTCAAAACAACGACAGAGATACTACGCTCAGTGCAGTAAGCAGCGCAGACAATGCAATGCCATATACGACAGGCAAGACCTAGTATTAATAGTAGTTCGCTGTCAGTAATTGTCGATACCATCAGCCTGCGTTGCTGCTGTTCATCATGTGTATTCATTATGATTTCAATATGGAGCGATTTATGCTTATTTTGGTGTGTGTGCCTCGTTTTCGTGTTTTGGCGGCGCTTACTCTTGTGGGCAGGTTCGTCGGTCTACCGAAGCGAGGACGGGAGTGTACCAAGAGGTCATGGAGACCGCGAAAAGCGCGTTGTCTGCAGCTTTGAGCAAGGACAAGGCTTTCATGTCCAAGGTGAGGAAAAGACCAAAGCCGGCTTAGCCTATATAAGAGTAGCCTTGTGACACCGTCGGAACTGGCCGGCGATCGGCCGCCTGTTTCCTCATGCCTTACGTATTTTTTTTTCGTGATTTTGTGGTTACCTTTTTGGAGGCTGGCGTCTTTGTGGTTGTCACGTACATATTTTGTTTCGTGCTTTCGAAGCTTCCGTGATTAGTTGCCGCCAGTGGTCCTCCATTCTTGGGAGAAAAAAATGTCTTGTCACTGCTGTACTTCGTTTTATCTCGATACCGGTTATTTAGAGCTCGCTGTGCTGTTTCCCTTGCGGGGTTGGTTGGCTTGTCGATATCAGAGTCATGTCACCCATGTTGCCTGTTTCCCCTCGTCCTCCCGTCCGCCTGACATCCCCTTGTTCTACTTTCAGCAGCGCTTCCTATCTTGTTGGTGCATTATGGTGCTCTGTTTCCTCGACATTAAGCCTCGATCTCTGGCGCATTTTGGCGCTTACTTTTGTTTTGTTTCGTTTCGTTTCGTTGTTTCCAGCTGGCCGGCGGCATCACCTTGGAGCACCGTATCAAGGAGCCGTACTCTATGTGGAAGAAGATGGAGAGGCAGGGTGGTGGGGTGGACAGCGTCTACGACGCCGTCGCTCTGAGGGTGGTGATCAAAGCTAAGCGCGAGGCTGGGGAGACGGACGAGGCCCACGAGGAGAAGTCGAGGCAGCTTTGCTACCACGTAAGAAGCCAAGAAGCGACATGTAGGCCTTGCTGTATACCTGGCATGATGCTACAGGACGTACACACGTGCGCACCTGGTATTTATATTAATGGTGGTAGAGTATATTCCCACTCTGCGCCTCAATATGAGGAGCCTAACAGTCCTTATATTTGGAGACAGTGGTACATGCCTCCTGGAAAAACACGCTCATGCTCCCCCGCGAGCAGGCGGCAGCTGACTGCCCTAGGGACGGGGAGATTTAAGCGTCTTACCTACTGCAGTGATGTTGCCTATATCTGGTAATAGTAGCATTTTCCTACCTCATTTTGTCGAGTTGCTGTCCACCGGTTGTGTTGGAAATGTCTGATGCCGTGTGACGGTCTTGCGTCGGCAGGTTGATCTGATCTGTTGCTTTGACCCGTGCGCGCCGTGTTTTTGTTGGCATTCGTACTCAATACGAAGCGCGGCCTTGATGTGCTCTTATCTTACACGCTTATCCTTTGTTCTTATCTTCACGCTGTTATCTTGTATCAGGCCATGTCGGTGGCGAAGAAGATGTACCCGGCGGTCACGGGTCGCTGCAAGGACTACGTGCAGAACCCCAAGGCAAACGGCTACCAGAGCCTCCACAGCACCCACGAGGTGGCCGTCTCCCCGTCCGCCGCGGCCTCCAACTGCGGAGAACGCCACACGCACTTCGAACTCCAAGTACGAACCGCGTCCATGCACCATAAGGCGGAGTATGGCCACGCGGCTCACTGGAGCTACAAGAGCGAGGGGAAGGAGGGTGGGAGTGTGAAGACGCCCGACAGAAACACGTGGAAGCCATACCGCCTGACCAAGGCTATGGGGATCCCTCTCAAGGGGAAGGGGGCGTCGCCATCGACGCCCGCCGTGCCTGACAGCGTGTCCTCCGGAAGGGAGCTGGTAACGTGGCTTCACCTCGAGCTTCGACAGCGCAAGGTGAACGCTAAAACAGTGTTGTGCATTTTTTTGTGGGGCGATGGTTTCACGAGTATTTTGAACGGGGCTATGATCCCGCTGGATGGTCGAAGGGCCGTTTGTTGTCCAGTATTCGTTCAAAGATATCAGGGTATATATCTGGTACAGTAGACTGCAGTACACATATCCTTAGTTAGTTTACTCTGCCTCGACGGTTGATGTGACGCTTGTATCATAAGTATACCTCTCCGGGTCACCCGATTCTCAACCCATTCCATTCCCTCCCGCCTCACCCTCTATCCACGGCTTTTGTCTTCCCAGGTTTTCGTCTTTGGACCTGACAACCTAATCTGGGAGCTGGACAAGGCTTCGGCAACGGCGGAGAACGTTTTGGGACGGACCCACGCGGGCATCCGGCTCATCGACGGTGGCGCTAGCGGCACCATCGGCAGCACGCTAGTCAACGGCAAGGCTGTGCCGATGCACTACGCCTTCAAGAACGGAGATGTGCTTGACGTAGACCTCGACCTGGCTATGGCTTGAAAACACCGCCTCATTACACTACAACACAACCGCCACACCCTGTGCACCCCACGAAACGTTTGGAGTAGTGTGGGTAGCATGGTGTGGCTGGAAGCCCCGCGCTAGTGTGTTTAGGGAGTTGAGAGCTCGGAGGCGTTTTTCTTGAAGCTGCTCTCGCCAGTGAGCGGTCCGACCGGACAAAAACAAAACGAGACTCGTTTTTTTTTTTTTGGAAGGGACGAGTTTTGTTGGGTTTTGTCACTGGGGGAGGCATGTATCTGTTGCCGTTTCGCCGTTGAGGTTTTAGGAGACATGTGTTGTCTCGACTTGGCGGCCCTTTCGATCGGCCTTGGTTGATACGGAGGGAACGATCGTGTCGTTTACTCTGTGCTGCAATTGTCATGTGTGAGACTAACTGTACATAAAAAAAATAGGGGGATTTGTGCTCTGGGTGTTCCCCTGCGAGCAGGCGGTAGTTGAGTGTCTCGGGAATGGGGGATAGTTGGGCGTGCTCGTGTTGGTGCCGCCGCCGCTGGCGAACTTGTAAATGCATGGTGTGTGTTTTTTTGGAGCGTTTGTATTTTTTTTTTATTTGGAAGAGGCTTTCTTTATTTTGTTTTTTATGTACATATTTATACGAATTGAGTTTGAGATGGCCGAATGTTTTTTTGGTGGGCTGTGTTTTGTTGAGTATCCGGCACACCTATACTGCCTACCTGTATGCCTGCTGAAAGAGGCAATAAAGGCACCATAAGAAAAGAAAAGAAAAAGGGAGGGTGGGGTGGGTGGGAATGCAGGGTGTTCGTGTTAGGACCTCGGGGAAAAGAGACGAAAGTCAGTCATTCCCAGGGTTTCTTGACAAAATGTATACAAAATCGTGTGTAACTGGATGGATATATAGGTGGTTGCTCACACTCCGCGTCCTGTATTGTATATTTATTTGGTTTGAGTTTCGTGGTTGCTGTATCAATGTTGGGAGGGCGGGGAGAGGGTCAGGAGGAAGACTCAACCATTGCTTGCGCGGGAGTGTGTATACCCGCTTGCGCCTTTCGGTCGACGAGAGCGTTGTGGGTTTATGGCGGATGGGAGGCATGAGGACTTGATAACGAGCCTACGCTGCTGTAGTGCGGCTTTTGATCGCGGTGGTAATGGCGCCTCATGCCTTTCTTTAGGGTGGCATCGGCGTTGGACGTTTGGCGTTGAAACGCTTTATTCATCTTATCTCTGGGATCCAGGGAACGGAGAAGTCTATTGATGATTGGCTGTTGTTAGGGTACCATAGTAACGTCGAGTGTACCATATAGCAGTGTCGGGGCGCTGGCTAAGTGACGACGAGTGTCGTGTTTGTCTTGGCTTGCCCTTATTTGTACGAATCGGGTGTATTTGTTTGTTTGGTGCCAATCAATGGTGGCGGGAAGGTAGTTGTACCTTCAAAGCGGCGTTTTCTGCTATATTCTGCAAAGACAAGAAGGAGAGGGAGGAGCGGTTGGCTTGTTTGGTTTGGTTTGGTTACGTTATTTTTGGTGGCAGGGGCACGAGGCATGGTGACTAATGATAGCATAGGATTTTATCATCTCTTCGCATAGCATTAATTTACTGACGTGACTTGTGAAAGTCGTTGTCGGGAGGGAGCTGTGAGTCTTGCGAGGGCTTCTGATGGGTGGCGAAGAGGGAGCCGATGGAGTAGAAGAGCGAATTGATGGATTTGACCGAACAGGCAGGCGGACAGAGGACAATGGGAGTGGGGGGGGGGGGGGGGGGGGGCATCTGCGCCTACCTACCTGATGGGTACGGCTAGCACTGCCCCCAGAGGTGGATTGTTGTGTAGTTGGTCGGGAGCGAAATTGTCGTTGTTTTGACGTGATGGACCATGGTGTGACTGTGCGGATGGATGACTGATTTGAGTGGAGTTTTTTGTCTCGCTGTTGGATGGCGTTCTTGTTGGTGGATTCTGCGGGCGAAAGCTCTGAATCGTGATCGATCATAGAACGGAAGAAAGCGAGTGAGTGCCACCAGCGTGGGTGGCTATTTTGCTGGTTGTTACATCGAAGAGGCGTGGTTTTTGGTTCTGGTTTTGAATCTGAATCT
This sequence comes from Saccharina japonica, assembly GCA_008828725.1. Classification (NCBI taxonomy): domain Eukaryota; class Phaeophyceae; order Laminariales; family Laminariaceae; genus Saccharina; species Saccharina japonica. The sequence goes on along the minus strand of MEHQ01002957.1, from coordinate 767,931 downwards.
AGATATCTTCGATCCCTCACGTACGTTCAGCTACTAGTCTACATTAGCAGTCGTTGGTTATTATGCGGGAATATTTTTGATGGAAGTCACGAAGTAAAATTTTGCGTGTTGTTCGGCACAAACATGCGGAACAATAGCAGGACGGCTCTAAGCCTAAAAATAAACGTGACACGGAAAATGGAAAGGAATTGCTGGGGGGGGGGGGGGGGGGGGGTTCTGGATTATTACCGGGTACGGGGTTTCATTGAAGTCTCGCTGATGGCAATTTAAGCGCTGAATTCAGCAAGATGGGGTAAGGGTTGGAGGGAGCGAGGCTCTTAATTGTTGCGTAGTTGTTGTTGCCTAACTTGAGCTGTGTGGGGTTGTTGACTCAGCGGTAGGTGTGGATGGTTAACGATAACGTGACGAAGGAACTGCAGATTCCATCCACACGTCGATCGATCGGAAGGAGGAAGAAAATAAGGATTCCACCGCCGCCCACACAGCAGGGAAAGCAGCAGCAGAGCAGCTCGTCGCAGAAATTTAAGTAGCAGTCGCGCACGTCGCTTGATTGTCGCTCTCGGGCAACAAAGCAGCGACTGCCGATGGATGGGTATGTCTGCATCGGGTCATAAACGATGCGGCGTATCTCAGAAAGAGGCTTTTACGGTAGGTATACAGTAGGAGTGTTTTATGTTGCATGGGGGGAGGGCTGAAGAGGGGAGAGTGGTCGTGATCATGGTCAGACAGATGATCCTGACCCAGGTCCGTGGTGCATCCATCCATGCTGAAGGCGGTGTGTTGTTGGTGTTGGTGGTAGTGGTGTCGTCTACTGGTATTATTTTCTCTGTGCATCGAATTGGTAGCAGTACTTGTAGTTGGGTAGGACGAGCCGTCTTTTCTCGTACGAGTCATGCGGTTAGGGTTATCAAGACGAATCAATGATATTGAAGGGGAGTTTTGAGATGGAAGGCGGGACGTCTCACCCACCTCTCACCAATTTCACCTACCAACCACTTGGCTTTTGACACATCAACCCATGATACCGGGTACAAACAAGGAAGAGGGCGCCCCCCCCCCAAAAAAAAGGCATGATGACCAACACAACATTCCCCACACTCCCCCCGTGGAGGGCCGATTTTTTTTTCACATACATATCATAATATCGCCATGACAAGAGCTTCCCCACACACGAATGATATCGTATGCATTGCCCGTTCACACGTAATGCACAACAGAGCCTATCTGCAACTTTCCGAGCACCGATTTCATGTCGTGTATCATATGAGGTAAATAATTCGGCCCTTCGACGAACGGCTGAAAGAGAATATGCGCTGTATGATTCCACAGAAATCGCGAGGCGTTCGTGGGGGGGGTGGATATTGACCATCCCTACTCAACATATAACTTGATGTTAAGTGCGGCTGACCCCCGGGGGGGTGGGCTCCGTCTCGAAAGGGATAATGATGCGTGGTCAATGGCCAAATGACTAAGGCAAGGAACAAAAATGAGTACGCCCCCCCCCCCTCCCCCCCCGGGAGGAACGAATCTGAAAAAAGGAGTGCTGCCCCTGATCAGGCGCTGACTATTAGTGTTAGCCGTAAATATTTCCAACCAGCTGCGATGTGAGCGCAATGAAGCTGGTTGACGTCGCGTCATGAATCGTTCCCTTTTTTCGGGATCGGGAAAACGTTACATGACATGAATTAACATGGACATTCGTAAGAGTTTATCTCTTTGGTTTTTCGTTGGCACTAAATCCCAGGCCTTTACGTACGTAAAGGAATCTGAGGTGGATATCTGAAACGGAGAATTTGAAGCGGGTATCTTGAGGGAGTGTTTTTTAGGACCCCGGGAACCCCTACCCAACACAAACGCCATGCCATACAGTACGAACCCAACAACCGTCGGACATAGGCGTCTTTCCGCTTCCCGCAGCGTTGACCTAAGAAGCAGTACACTGACTGGGGAAAAGCACGCCAACGCGTATTGTTGGCGCTGGATGTACAGTATTATATGGGTATTCGTGCATGTCTGTAGTGTACCTGGCAGTTATTGTCAGGAGGTGAAAGTAGTTTCAACTACAACAGCTTTTCGTCACCCTGCCACCCATGTTTTGAGGCAATTCGCTGTGTGCTCGAGACGGAGACACACCGCCGCACACTAACCATTAAGCACCACCATCGCATGCTTGTAACGCTAAAACGTATTTGCATCAATCTACCCGTATTGGGCACACGATGATCGTCGCTGGCGCGCGAAGTGGCACAGATTGCCTTCACCAACGAAAATAATAATATCAGTTTCAACAAACGTCATATGGTGCCTGCATCAAAAAGGCTTAAACCGACCCGCTATCGTATCCTGTCCCCTCTCCCCGCCTCGTTCAGGCGACGCACATGAGCTTCTCGTAGGTAGGCACCACAGCGCTTTTTTTGTTTTTCTTTGCCCATCCAATGTATTATCTTCTGACGCGTGCTACGGTAGAGGTAGCACTTTTTGTCTGAATCGTTTTCTGAACGATCGGGCTCCTTAGGCCAAATTCGTCGGACTTTCATTTTTGTGACGAATAAGGTTTCAGAGTATACTTCAGTCATGAGATTTCGCATCCGGCAGCACTTTTATTTTCCTCCAAAATCATTTTTTCAGTGAGGTATGACGCTCCTGAAGTGAGGAGCTCAGAAAAAACATGGCGCACCTCTATCGTAGCATGCGTCTTCTCCCATGTATTCTCTCTCCCTCCTACGAGTAGTCGTTACTCAGATTCGGGGTCATATACTGTAGTAGGCTCTTCTCCCCCCTCCCCACTATGGTATATACGTGCCTTGCATTCTATCGCGATACCTAAGGGTTTCCCTCGCCGAATCACGTCGAATAGTACACTACAGTCACACCCTGCATGACGTCCAAATTGGCTAGAAATCGGAGAGGTCCAACACGATGACAAACAGCAGCATCGGCAGCGCCTTGATGCATCTCCAACGATCCTACTAATCTACAATCTTAATCGTGTTTGAGGCCCTTCTCCCTCGTGGCAAAATTTATGAAACCTATGCGCTCGAGAATGAAGACTAGCCGCGGTTATCCTAGCACCCCGGCCTCGTTCTTCAGCTTCTCGAGCAGCTCATCCACACTTTCCACAATAACGCCCCCTTCGCGGGCGGGGGGGGGCACGACCTGCACATCGGAAAGTTCGGAGAAAGTTCGGGGAGCGATGATTGAATAAAACACGACATCAGCCACCAATCAGCCTTTTAGGCGACTATTACAGGCTGGTTCAAGCATACCGCCCCAAAATTATCTAGTATCCAATTTCCAAGCCGTTTTTTGGAGGTAAGGCCCTGAAATTTGGCACACCTGTTTTATGGACGCCCACCCACCCATCCACCTATCTACCCATCCACCCACCCACCCACCCACCTATCAACGCACCCACCTACCCACCTACCCACCCAGCCACCCACCCACTCACCTCGATGACGGTATTTCGTGGCTTAAGGTCTACTCCCATATCCGCTGCCACGAGCTCATCCACCTTTTTCTTCTTCGCCTGTGCGCAGAAGCAAAAGAAGGAAGGGCAGCAATAGAACCAAGTAAGAAGTAAGCCTAATCTCATCCCTGAAACAAGAACAGAGGTCATGCCGAAGGGCAAGAAGGTCACAAAACACCAAGGTGCCCCGGCGTCTACGCCCCCCCCCCCCCCCCATGGAGAAGTCTGGCACACTAAATAGTAGCGAGAAAACGATCGTTATCTTAGGAGATAGATGCTGGCCACAGGCGGCGAAACAGGGGGATAGGAATAACAAAAATAAATCATGTATTATAAGGAAACAACGCAATGAGCGCCCAAGTGTTGGAGGTGTCTCTATCAGGAGTAGGAACGGTGGTCCGTCTCGTAAGAGATGCGCGGTCAATGGTCAAATGTCTTAAGGCAAGCAAGAAATTAGTACGCCCTCCCCACCCCCCCCCCACCGAGGTTTCCACAGAGATCCCCTACAGCATGACTGCGCATGGTAAATACGTATATACCAATACCATACCACTGCAATGGTTAAGCTGTCAGGAATATGAGAGCATGAGAGCGGAGCAGTGTCGACGACATTTGCATGTCCGTGCTGTTGCACGAAACCACACTAATAAATAATATCAACGTCAGCGACCATTAGGTTCTGCCGGCCGCAACGCAGGAGGAAAAACGCCACTGCTGATAAAGAGAAACCGAGTCCACGGAGGCTTCAATAATCACGCCACTCCTTCTCAAGGACACCACACGCGCACACCAGCGGTGGCCGAATGCGCAGCTGCCTCCTCTGGAAAACTATGCTAGGAGACGGCGGTTTGACCCCTTCACTGGCCGCACTAAAACTAATATATTAAGATGCTCGGAGACAGCGGTTTGACGCTTTGACTGACCGCACCCAACACTAAAACCAGTATATTAAGATGCTCGGAGACCGGGGTTTGACGCCTTGACTGACCGCACCCTACACTAAAACTAGTATATTTAGATGCTAGGAGACCGCTCCCCTGCCTTGACTAACCGCTCCCTTACCTTGACTGACTGCTCTCCTACACTAAAAGCACTGGTACTTCGGACTATATTAAGGCCAAAAAAGGCTTTGACACACCCAAACGACTGGTCTCGCAGAAATAGCATCTTCGCCTCTGGGCCCACCGCACAAAACACACACATACAGACACATAGAGAGAGAAGGAGCCAGGTGCACGCATTTTGTAGTTCACCTTCATGATATTGGGCAGGGTGGCGTAGCGAGGCTCGTTGAGGCGGAGGTCTGCGGTGACGACGGCGGGCAGCGACATGGACAGCACCTGCGTGCCCGTGTCCGTTTCTCTCTCCACTTCCAGCTGCTTGCCGTCGTCCCCTACCGTCAGCTGTCGGCATACCGTATACGGTATAAGGCATACGGTATAGGTCATACGGTATACGGTATAGGTAATACGGTATAGGTCATACGGTATATGTCATATGGTATACGGTATAGGTAATACGGTATAAGTAATGCGGTATACGGCATAAGGCATACGGCACAGGAGGCATTAGGGCGACGAGGTCCATGTCGGTATACGGTGTAAGGGGGGTGCACTCACTAAAAAATATGTCGGTGTGAGCGAGGGAGAGGTTTGAGATTATCGCCGGTTTGGGGTGCAAGTGTAAATATCGTAAATATAAGAAAATGCGCGGGACTTGTTTGTGCGGGCCGGAGAGGGATGTCACATTTATCACGGGACCACGGGATAACCTCGAATCCCGACCAGAACCGCGGGATAAATTCCGCGGGAAGCATTGCCCTGGTGAGAGTAAACGGAAAAAAATATCTGGCGGTTTAATGTCTGCGTTTCCCTGCTCGGCTTGTGATACCTGTGGAGGATATTATCGTCCCCCCCCCCCCCTCAAGCCATGCTCAACGTGAAACGTGATCATTCGTCCAACAAAAAAGTGTTACCCGCAATCGTACACAAAAAGTAAAATATCACGGATAGACGCTTACACCCACAAAATACCCGTACAGAAAAACAAAAAAAAAACATTGGTGTGACGCTTTAAGGTGTGGGTCCGTCGGTCGCGGTCAGACTTCTACGTATTAATAATGCACTCCAAGGCGTTCGCCAACGGCTATACATATGTTGCCCGTTGAATCAACACGTGTTCTTCCCCCCTCGCATAAAAATAGAAAATGAAATTATCAAACGCTCGAGGATTTTCCTTTATGTTCTCGATCGCTCCTTCCCGATGGACCTTGTTTCTTCCGCCGGGGTCGGGCCTTGTTTCTTTGACTGCTCTAGTGTCTATGCTGAAACCGCAAGCAACGCTTTCCCTGGATGGGTTCGCCCCGCTTGAAAAACAACATGCGGCGAAACCCCGCGCGCGCCATTCGTTTCGATTAGTTCGAAGCCCCACTCGTCTGACAACCAAAAGCTATGATACCAGTACAGAAAAAACATCGATTGTCAAACGCTGCATATCTTGTGGTCCGTGATCAAGCTGGTTGAAGAGAAACAGCCCGGCCCACCGATTTACCCGCCCGGATCGTGAGGTACACCGGGTCTTACCATAGCAAAGGTCTCGGAGGAACGGCTTCCGTTGCTGATCCTGTTGCGATTACTGCTGCTGCTGCTGCTGCTGCTGGGATACGATAGGCACTTCCAATAGCGATTGCTGTTGGTAGAGAGAAGTCCGCATTATCATATAGTGTCGCCGTAACACCGGTATTTTCAACACGCCTCCCACCACACATAACACCCAAAGGCGTCATATGATTTGAAGGTAAGGCCACGAAAAAGGTCGGAATGGCGGCGCAATGACTCCCGGCAATTAAACGCCACCTAATGTATCGTATACTTGGTATTACCCGCATGTAAAGTATCCATACCTTAGCAGCGAACGTTGCTTGTGGCCATCCGAGCATTCCCGCTAGCATAGGTCCCGTTTGCGAGCAGTCGCCATCGATGGATTGCTTCCCCAACAACACCAGGTCAACCTCCTGCTCTTCCACCACCTGTCGGGTGGTGTGTTAATCGCGTCGTCATGTTGCGGTTATGTGCTACGTATGGTTATATGGTATGGGTATGTGATATGGTTATAGGGTATGGTGATATGGTATGGTTATCTATATGGTACGATTCTATGGTATGGTGATATGACATGGTTATATGGTACGGCTATATGGTATGGTTATACGGTATGGTAATATGGCATGGTTATATGGTATGACGACGACCAGCAGTGTTTTTGCATCCTTCAGGTATCTCCCTCCGTTTGCAAATCATATTGGGTTCTGATTATTATTAAAACTACTACTATTAGACCAAACGTTATAGTACCACTTTGTGGCTCTTTTTTCTTCCCGACTTTTATTTCGCCAACCAAAGATAAAGGCTGTGCAGCAGCAGTGCCTATGGCCAAAACAACATAGTACTCGTATGTATTCAAAATATGGTACGTATCGTTTTCGTATACGTACCCGTTGTGCGTCATACGTACATATTATACGTATCGTTCTCGTATATAGTGCAAGGCATGTATTATCGTATATATTTGCGCAACAATAAAGAGCCAACCAAGATAATGGCGTATTGTGCCTGGCATCATCTCAGGGGTCAGATGATGGCGAGACACCCCTTTTTGTTGGATTTTTCAATCTTGGGGAACATAGTGGCCAACTTTATGCTCCATACGAGGGGTACACCCATTTTCTTTGGCACTATGTTGCTGATAAGATTATGAACGAGCCACAAAGTGGTACCATAACCTTTGGTCTTACTACTATTTGTATGTTCGTTAATATGTTGTCTCGTAATAGTGGAAAAAAGGAAACATGACTGGGTGAGAGAGGCATACTACAAAATTGCACTGGAGATTTTACAACGTTATCATGACGGCATACCGCGCTCAACTGCCCAGCTGCTTCTGTGATACTGCTGTACGTAGCCCTAGTGGCTAGGCCCGACAGCTGATAACTTACTGTTATGAAAGAAAGAAGCACAAAATCATCAGCTGCCGACGCAGAAGTCAACAAAACCAAGGTTTTCACTTCGTGGACGTACGTAGCGAGCATCGGCAACCAAGTAAACATGCAGTGAAGAAGTTCTGTGTTTCGATATCGCATCGTCCAAGGTGTGCCTGAAGGCGCCAATCTCTGCTTGAATCCGCCCAACCGGCGTTAGCATCATAACAATAACGGACAATACCGCACACTGTTAGCAGTGCTTGTACACCCCTTTTTTCCGGGATACACATTTTTTCTGGTTTGCGCAAACGGCTGCACCGCCTGTTTTTCTGCCTGCTAATATCCAGATTTGTTTTCCAGTTATCGGGTGTATACCAACCTATGATACGTAGGGCCAAGCTCATAACGGCCAACCAAACAAGCACTATTAACAGATGAACTTTAAGTAAAGGAAATGATGAAATAATAAAAGCGCGTCACTTCACTCGCTGATTGTGCGTCACGCGACGAACGCGCAAAGCAGTTGTCTTCTCAGAAGCTCAAAACAGCCATTTCGGTCAAAGTGTACCTGGTACATCTGTAGTCGAATCCCTCGATATCACAAAAGTTAAAGTTCTACAGTAACCTTTTTCAGCAAACGGGCAGTCTGTGTACCCTTGGATACCTTTTTCAGCAAACGGATTTGTCTACCCTTGAATACCATTTTCAGCAAACGGGCAGTCTGCGCACCCTTGGATACCTTTTTCAGTAAACGGGCAACGGCCAGCGGTTCCAAGGCTTGGTCGATCCTGACGGTTTCATCCGTCATCACGTGGATTCCACGGTCCGCGCCCATCGCGAGAGCCGTTCTAATGGTATCTCTTGAAGCCTTCGGGCCTACGGAAACGGCAACGATCTCGCTGGCCTTCTTCTGCTCCTGTTATTAATACACCGATCCACAAAACAACAGAACAACAGCAGAAAACTTCGAATTAGAGGGGCATTACGTAAAACAACAAAACGACAGCAGAATCCTTCGAATTAGAGGGGCATTATGTTTTCAGTAAGAGGGCTACTATGTACCGGTACGATATTTAAGGAGGTCAACGGAATCGCGAGGCCAACTTGGCTTCGTTGACAGAGCACCAGCAATCAGCAATGCAGCAATGCAGCAATGCAGCAATGCAGCAATGCAGGGAGCGATGTTTTGGGGCTTGGTGCGTGTGCTCCGTTACGCCGCCTGTACATACCGCCCGCTGGGAACTATTTCTGCAGCCCAGAAAAGGGACACATCCCGCCAACTTACAGTACACTCCCACGGGTACCAAAGGGAGACCCAACCGATACGTGCAGTAGATACTATTATGCTGGTGAAGTTGGTCGCGCGATTTAACAGCACAAATAACCACACAGAAAGAACGAAAGAACCACAGATAGGACCACAGCACAACAACAGACAACTACGTGCGTGCCTCGTACTCGTGTTCGTCTCGCAAGAGCTCACTTGAAGCTTGAAACAAATATATAGGCTTCCATAACGTTTAGATCAAGTGACCGGCCATGAGACAGGATGCAGATTACCCTCCCGCGGCAAGCCGTGTTTGCACCTCTGGTACTCTTGAAGTCTTACAAGAGGTCAAGCACATGCCACACACTCAAGCTTCCCAGGCAATCGTACATACATACCACTCTGTACCGAAATATAAGCACCGTTTATATTGAATATTATCATGAAAAGGGTGCTTATATTTCGGTACAGATTGGTAGAATACACCGGGCTATCCGTGTGATCACAGGTAGAAAACAGGAACGGTGGTTCAGGCTGGATTTCTTATTTGAAAAGATGGCTGCGTTCTACACTAAATTCAGTAAAACGACTCCCGAATTTCTTATTTTCTCTCCGCCTGACGTCCTCATTGCTCGGTTTCCGTTTCCTGCATATGATACAGTCAGTATACGAGTACTGCCTGTACTCGTACTGCTACGTTGAGGTCGTTTTGATTCGTTCTTCGTACTTCGTACCTTCAACCTAACTGCTTCCTCCATAGCATTTTCGCAGAAAGGGTTCATGGACATCTTCACGTTCTTCAGCTCGACCCCTGCACAGAACAAGAGCACCCAGACGACAGACGAACACACGCGACATGAAGAGGTGTCACGGAGAGGGGATGCTGCCGACTGTCGAGGCAAACGCTGTCGACTGCTGTCGAGGCAACTCCAGCAACGTTCGTGTGCTGCTTCGCACTGCTGTACGCTTATGTATAAACTCGCTCGTAGTATGCGACTCAAAAGAGCAAGAACACTCGTAGAGGTACGGGAAAGGATTGCTGTACCTGCTTTGTCGGGCTGAATCCTGACCTTCACCGCGTAGTCCACCACACGCTTGACACCTACCAGTACCCTCATCGTGCCGATTGTGCTTCTCTGTGCAACTCTTGTCTGCTACGCTGCACTGCTTGCTGCGAAGCGTGAATTTGGACAGAATCTTCGTGTGTTCGTTTCTTCTTGTCAGCGGTGGGTTTCTATGTTTTAAACGTCTGCATTCTTGTCGCGTGAAACGGAAACTATTGTGCGGCGCAACAGGTTGCGATTCGAGATGGCGGTATCTTGAAAAATGCCGCAACCCGTCGCAACCCGTCGCAACCCGTCGCAACCCGTCGTAACCCGTCGTAACCCATCACCCGTCACCAACGTCACGGACATCACGCCATGATGATACATCTTGCCACGACCAATAGACAGATCCAAAACAACCTACGAGTACCTGCTATCCTACCGGGCAACACATCAGGAATCGACATTTTACATCAGCAATCGGCAATCCAGGATATCATCCATTGTTTCTTGCTGCATCGTCTAAGATCGAACGCGGCAAGAAGCAAGCACGATCCATAAACTCGCCGCAGGCATCTCAAGCCTCAAGCGAGACGGACGCTTTGAGCCTTTTGTGTATGTGCTCCGCCATCACGCCATGCATGGTGCATATACGCTTAGCCTCGAGCTCGAAGCTCCACGTCTCAGGCGGGAAGCATTTCCATGGGATGTAGCCGAAGTCGAGCTCTCTGCCATCTTGTCTTTCAACCCAACTACTCGTCGTCCTACCACGGGAGCGGCAGCACCTGCTGCTGCTGTTGTTGGAGCAGACTGTGGTCGCATCATAAACGTGCGGTTACCGTCCGTGGTTGATCTGAGCGCATTTTGGCCACCGGGCGAAGCTAAGGATGGCACGGCTGGTGGGTCTCACGTGGACCTAGAAGAAGAACACCACCACCTTGAAGTGCAAATCTTAGGGTGCGACCTCGGGGTAACGTTCCCGCTCGGTACAGCGTCCATCGAAGTCCCCACGCAGTTGAAGCCAAGCATATCCCAAAATGCATGCAGATCGACTCCATTCCGGGTGTGCTTGAAGGACGACTCGGGGGCTAGGGTAGGGACGGTCTCGGGGGCGTTCCTGGCTCGAAGAGGACGTGCAATCGACGGTCCTCCCTCGACTGCTGAGCATGCTGTGTCAAAGCAACCTGAGGCTGGCTCTGCAGCTGCAGTATTGCGGCGTCAGAGTGATGGCGATGCTGATCGAGGACGCCTTTTGGGGGCTATGAAGACATCCGAGGAACTGGCCTCAAAGGTACGAATCCATCGTACGAGCTAGCTGCAGTTTCGAGGTGGAAATTGGATAACACGTTCTGGAACAGACCTGGCCTGGTGCACCACGTCAAACTTACGGTCAAAGCGCGTCACTGCTTGATGTTCTTTGATACCTCGTTCGTACAAGCAAGAAATGGCTCGTACTTCGATTAATAGCTCGCGATGAAGCCTGGACTGCTCTAGGATGCCATGGTACCCGACACAGGTTCCACGCCATCTATCTGCATGTAAAAAACATTCGTACGCACTGGTATATTTTATACGTACAATTTATTTGCACTGCGTGTGTGCCCCTACGGAACGATTTACTCGTAGTGCTGTGACGGAGTTTCCTCCCACTGTACACGTAGGGGTGCAGGTGTGTCGGTGCTGGGATACTCGTCGATCATATTATGTGCCCTTTCCTTGTTGTCGCTCACACTACATCTAGAGCATATCTAGGGCAAATAAACCAGGGAGATAAAGGGGTACACCATGCATTGCTACGAGAGGGGAACTCAGCAGACTATTGAGATTCCCCTATTCCGCCATGTGCAGCACCTGCCAGAAGTGTGACATCACCTCTAATGATCCTAAGCAGCTACGAATCTATACGTTCGCATATCTATAACCCCGCATTACGTATGCACTCTATGACACTACCCGGCAGCACGACAACCAAGACGTATTCGAAAACAAGGCAATCGAGTTGTTGGATATGGCCTCCAAGATTCTCGCCTCCACCAACAACAACTCCTTGGCAAATCGGCCGGGCTGCAATCCCGACGGTTCTACGGGAGAAATGCCTGCATCATCAGCTTTCGAAGACCATGGAGAGATGCTGCGATCTCAACTTTTTCCGGACGAGCAGAAACAGGTACGTACTACTACACGTTTACTCGTGGAGTTCGTAGGTGCAGCAGATCGTTGCGATTTTGGCGGTATGTCCACTGCTTCGATAGCCTAACAGCTGTACCTGGTACTACTCAGAAAAAAGTCTGCGAAGGGCTGAAACCTCCTCCTTGGGTACAAAGAAGTGGGACGATACATATGAACTCCGCCGTCAGATTCAGTTTTCATCGCGATAATATGCAGGCGGTTGGCATGCGGGGTTGAGCGATACCGCCCGCAAGAAGACTGGAGAGAGGGGGGATAACAACTGCCTTATATAGTCTCTCATCGACTCCGCCGTTAGTATATGACATCGCTCATCAATAGTCTAATCAGTTTGGGAACGCATTTTCTCGGGCGAACGGACGACTCGATTTTTTTAAGTCGTAGCTTCCTGCAATAACCTGATTTGAGCAAAGTGGCTGTTCGAATCATCTATTTGTTTCACGAACTTGGAGGCAATATTCCCCGCCGCTCACTTAGACATCGTTTTTCGATACACTGCTGCTTTGTCCTGCATTTCTCGGCAAATTGTTTTTTCAAGCGTCCCAAACGCATCAACTAACTGTGAGTTTGATGGAAGTGGTTGGTTGATACTCTGGTTTGTAAGTAAGCTGATCGGGTCATACGTCGACCGTGCGTGCCGTATTTCCTGATGTCGGATGGAGACAGGCGACTGAAGTGGCCGAAAAGATCGCGCCCAACGACCCCGACGACTATGCTGACGGTGGTTCTGGAGTGTCAAGACTGACTCCTAAAGATAGGGAGCGAGAAGCTCGAGCACCACGGTTTCCAACGGCCGGTTTCAGGCGAGTCTCAGAGTCGATAACCCGTGCTGGGCATTAATAAATATAACTACTGTAGTATTATATTATGATTATTGTGTGATTGTTGTATTTGCATTTGACCCCGACACTGTCCATCTCAAGTGTCGATCCCTCATGTGCCCGTAACATCATAGCCGGTAAGAAGATTATATGATTTACAGTCGAGTCAAGTATATACCGGTATCCACAAAAGGGGGGGGGCTTATTGTACCTAACCAGGTACCACTAACTTAGCTTCCATGATATCCATTGACGTTCTCCATTTGCCTTCAACCTAAAATCGATGTACCCTTCCTGCCACCCCTATATATACTGAACATTCCCGTTGTTGCAGTGATCGATGGGGTAGCTAGAAAAAAATCCGCTCGAGTAGTCGCGTGTGGCCGTCTCCTTTCTCTTCTAGAAATCCGATTATTATTGGATAAGACGAACGTCGTACTCGTACAATATTCCAGGGACAGCCGGCGGCCCCCCTTATACTTGATGTACTGTACCGTAACCAATAATTGGCTACGTACGGTACTTTTTTGGCGGTCAGGTTTGAGCCCACCACCGGGAGCGTGGCTTGGCACCGGATTGCAGCAGTGAACGCTTCAAAGGTGGAGCGAGACGGGGACCTGCAAACTCTGAAGCAGTTTATTGCGGACGTCGCCGTGGGGGAGGTGGACGGGGATGACATTGATGCCAACCCCGGTCTAATCAAGGCCTTTCAGTTGGCGCAGCTGCAAGTGCAATACGTCCTGCATTGCCAGCAGGTGAGGGTGACAAATATTTCAGGTCGGTCGACATGAATCTATCGATTTCATGAAGCCACTTGATGCCCATAACGAAGTGACCGCAAACCTAAGGCGCCGTACCCCTGCATAGGCAACGCGACGAATTCTTCCCAACGCGGTGCGTACCGAAAATGTGAAGACGATCGCTACTACCCAAAGGTTCCACTAGCGCTTGTGTTCGCCCATCAGTGTATTACTTGGCTATTTGTACTGCCAATGAAAACAATTACAAGCCGTCAGCACACCGTCCCTAAGGGTCAGCCGTACGTAGGTTCATACAGTTCAACAGAACCCGCACATATAATCCGTTCCACCTCGCGGTACTTCAATACGCGAAGCGACGAGATAAATGCATGGCAAGATAGCTCCGCACACTTCTGCGTAACATCGGAAAAAAAACGTCGAAAATGAACATCATAAATGGATATCAACAATGAACATCATGAATGAATATCGAAAATGAACATCGAAAATGAACATCGAAAGTGAACATCGAAAGTGAACATCGAAAATGAACATCAAAAATGAAAATCGGAAAAGGGACATCGAAAATGAACATCGAAAATGAACGCCGAAAATGAACATGGAAAAGGAAGAAGTGGTTCAGAGTTCGCAGAATCCCTAGGTTCATGACTGCCGTGAAACGAGCACGGCGACATTGCATTTTATTTCGGTATGTCATGCTCCAATGCCACAGATACTGCAGCGGCAGTGTGACGGTCTGCAAAGCACAACAACCAACATGGAACTGGAAGTCGAAGGGAACTCGCAGAGCACTACAGCGATGAAAAACCGTGTGCGGCTTTTGCGTAAGGAAAGCCGTAAGCAGGTACAGTAAAAGAGACTGAAGCGTTAGGCCCCAACAGAGGCGACTACTTCTACAGTACGATACCTGGTACACAGCAGTACGCAGCAGTACACAGGACAGCTACTAAGAAAAGGAGTAGAAATAAAGTTAGGCTGAGATTTGCAAGGAATTTACTAATTCGGGAGTCGTTATACTCAAGTTAGTGTAGAACGCACCCCTTCTAAAACAAGAAATTCAGCCTGGGTCAGCTTTCTTGCTTATTATTAGGTGTCCTGTACTGTACCAGTGGTCAGTTGCACCACTGCGCTCTAACCCTCTCTAACTAGAGTTTGGGGAGCAACAGGGAAACCACCCATAAACCACCCTTAGCCCTTAGTAAGAGATGTTGAATGGATGAACATCCATCTACATCGCTGGTTAAAGCCGTCTTCAGTCTATCTAGCACATTGTTGCTGTTTTCTCGTGACGGAAATACCAGGTACCAGGTATACAGTATTCAGACGAACTGCTGTATGTAGGTTGTATTTCCTGTCGGGACGAATCCCGTGCTAACCCTTTGTTACACTAGTGCACTGCTGTGCACACACATACTAACTATACTATATCTACTCTAATTCCAAGTGATCTGTCCCAAAAACGGGCGGGCAATCCTGAAGGAAATATATCCTTAAATGGGCAAATCACAATTGTGTTTTCTCATTTTGATCGTTAAAGTGAAAACGGAAAGAACATCGTCCTCCCTGTCGATATCACTCGATATCACGTCAAACGCCCCTCAAGTCTAGGGTCGCCATATAGAAAACCGTACAGCACAAACACATCCGAGTAATGTGAGAAGGCACTCTAGACTAAATCGTGCTTTAACCTAAGCTTAAGCTTCCATTGCGCAACCTCCTCCGTCGTTTCAGGATAAAATAATCAGCGGGTACGCGACGATGCTGAGGAGGCACAACCCGGGGCTGGCCTCGAAGGTCAGGCTGGACGAGAAGGGTAGATTAAGAGTTTTCAGGGTGAATGAGGCGGCACGAGAGTGGGGGGGAGGGGGTCGAAGACGAAGGCGAAGCCGCAGCCAACGCGATATTGATGGGCTTCAGGTTCTCCGAGTGGACAACTGGGAAAAGGCGAGTATAGCTATCCGTAGGGACTACGTAGCTTGATGAGTCAGCGTTGTCGCGATGGATAGAAAGGCGCGCTTTATTGGAAAGTTCCAGGAGAATTTTTGAAGGACGTAATATCCAGTTGCACGCGCCAAGTATGTTGCCTAGCCTGAAAGTTGGAGGGAGGTGAAATATATGAAGGCATGTTTTATCAGGGGCTGCTTGCCGGTGGAGCTTGCAGCCATGTGCGAAAATATTGAATCCCACCATGCTACAACAGGTCGCTTGCAAGGGAATGGAGTAAGGTTCAAGTCGCCCATGAAATAATTTCGGGATCTGGTATTGGCCTGGAATTGGCTCCTTTTGTGGAGTGACAGAAGTCACACTGTGTGTTCGGCAACCGGTGCATGCGATAACCAGCAGGGATTGACGTCAAAGTCCCTCTTAAAGTTGGCGCTTGATCGCAAGGAAAGGCATGGTCCTTCTCGTCGAACGCGCCAAATGAAAGCCACGCCTAACTCCTGACAACGGCCCACTTTTCAACTGCAACTGACTGGTGTCGACGAAATATAACCGCCTTCTTTCGAATGCTCCATCCCTCGATTCCGCCTCGACACCGCCCCCACCGCCGACCTCCAAAACTTCAAAACTTGAACTACTTTGCAGGAACGCAGCAGCAGCAGCAGTAACGGCTCTCCTACCCGCTTCAGCTCCCCTACAGTCGATAACCACTCCCCTGCAAACGATAGTCGCTCCTCTACGAGCGATAACCGGGGTACGGAAAAAGAACGTTCGAGGTTTCCTCCCGCTAGCGAAAAACATCGAGCGCGAGGCTCCACGAGGAGTGCAGCTGGGCCTCACGTCGGAGCTCATCGAGAGAGCGCCCACACCATCGATCACGAGGTGCAGAAGAGCCACCAGAGAGAAGGAAATACGTCCATAGATGTTGGTGTTCAGGAGGCGTTTGTGAGTGAGGGGAGGGGGTTTGGTGAACGGTTAGGCGGTAGCGACGGTAGCGGTGGTAACGGTGATAATCTCGAGCCTCGCCTCAAGGGAGGAGATAATGCCGTGGGACTGTCGAGGGCCTCTGTCTCGCCTCGCCCTCAAGACGAGAGAGGAGGAACTACCTATAAACGAGAAGGTGGGACCCACTCGCCACAGTCCGCGATAGCTGCGACAGCTGTGATAGGGCACACGGTTGAGGGCAACCGAGGGCTCGATGACCCGAAGGATCTGAGTGAGACACCGCCAGAAAAAGAACCGCGTGACGCCATCAATAGGCGCGGGGGCACCCACGGTGCGATCAGAAACGTAACCACCGCTCCCTACAAGACTGGCCGACCAGGGAAACTCGACGACTCGACAGAACAGGCATCCTTCTCAAGTCGAGCGGTCGAGGACAAGGACAAACAAGGCGGCGACTCTCCTGGCGAGGGATGGAAGAAAACGGAAGGCGACGTCACCCATGACGATGGCCGCCCGCTTTCCGTAGTGGCGCAACAGGACAGCAAGAAGTCTGAAGCCGGGGTAAAACGCGAAGATGACCCATCCGGTAGCCGCACCCCTAGGTTGGTAACCGTATCGGTTAAACCTCGTGGCATGAAGCAACAATCGTCGCCAGACAGCGCAGCTTTAAGTTCCGCCCGTTTTAGGGGAGGGGAAGATAGCTACGCTGCCTCGCCGGGTGGGGGCCAAGCCTCTCAAGGTTCTTCTGCAAGCGGTAGCCACCCTTCGGGCCAAGGAGGCGGTCGAGATGCGGGAGAGGAGGACGAATCTAGCCTAACACAGGGGGTGCATTGGAGCACAAGGGCTGGGGTTTCTAGAGATAGGAGGCCTGGCGAGGCCGGTGGAGAGGGAAGACAAGGCTCGTCGGCTGCTGAGTCTTCTTTTTCTCCGTCGCGATTGGGGATCGAGGGGGAGGGTTACCCTGATGCCTTGGAGTTCGACTTGGATGATATTTCCGAGATCGATGCTGGGGGGGAGTGGGCGGCGGCGGGGGGGGGGGGGGGGGGGGGGGGGGGTCGTTGTCCTCTTGAGTGGCCAACCGCTTAAACGTAGTCCTTTTTGATTGGCCAGTCGCCCACACGTAGTCCTCTCGATTGGCCAGTTACTTGCACGTAGTTTACTTGATTGGTCGATCGGCCACACGCTGCCACACGTTGCCTCGTTGATTGGTCAATCGCTACAGGTACACTAGAAGCAGAGACACAAAGAAAACCCGTGTGTTTTTTCGTGCATTCCCTGGCTTGAGCATTTTCTTGCTGGTGGTGGTTTGTCCTGAGGGAAGGTGGCCGAATATATCTACTACCGTAAAGACACTCACTCAGATGTGGTGCAGACACTCGTGAAATGGTCAAAAACAGCGACGAATCGACAACAAGGAAGTGCCTTCTATCAAGTTGGCAGTGGTCGTCTATCGCTGTAATAACCGAGAACGCCTGCCGAAGTGCAAACTCACGGAAACTGAATCGCTATAAATAGATATCTATTCCAGAACCCATATCTCGCGGCGGATCGCTTCCTTCGTACCGGGTGCGAGGTAATTGTGTTTGGCCCGGTAATTTGGTTGCCTATGTTACAGAATTGGAGCTGTGGAGGATCTCGAAATTATAATCGCTTGCTATAAACACCAGCCGGACGTTGTTGGCGTTATCCCGACGACCTTCACTTGCGCAACGAACAAAAAACAATAACATCATACTCGTAGGAAACAGATGTATTTCTCTTCGCTTTTGTAAACCGGTATACCACTGGGTTGCAGGAAAGCCTGCGTAATACGTGTACGGTATCCCACGTGATCAACACCACTCCCCGCCCTTTCAAGCGACTCACACAGACAGATTCAACACGACGGTTTCAACATCGACCGTTTCGACATCGACGGTTTCGAAATTGGCCGTTTCAACACCGACCGTTTCAGCATCTACCGTCTCAACATCGACAGTTTCAACATCGACAGTTCAACATCGACAGTTCAACATCGACAGTTCAACATCGACATTTTCAACATCGACCATTTCAACGTGGACCGTTTCATTCTCGACGGTTTCAAAACCGACCGTTTCATTATCGACGGCTTCGAAATCGACCGTTTCAACATCTTCTGGTGGGTCGATCGCTCGGCGAACCTTCACATAACCCGGCTAGGATATCACCACTAAAATATTTTAACTAAGTCCTACGCTTCATATACTAGCTCTGCAAGAAGCACTACATACAGTTAGTGGAGGTATATATGAAAATATGTACATGTCATTTGTTGGCCGAGTTTTGGGAGGATGCTGATGTAAATTCTAACTACCCCCCCTCTCACGAATGTACGTTAGAAGAAAAAATTGAAGGGAATTCATGGACCCCACCATAACACGTTCTACAGCACACAGGTGCTTGCGCTCTACAGAAGATACAGAATGAGAGCGAGAGGGATACCATATGTTTGCACCCCCCTCACATACAGCTGGAGGCTCTCCGAGGCTATCCTCTCCAGGGGCAATGCCGCTATCCCCCCCCCCCCCGATACTCAAGCGCGCGATACCCCGCTGGCTGCGATTTTACCTACTTATTTACCATGTACCAGCCTGAAAGCTAGTACAGCAGTTTTGTAATACTCTGTACCTACTATACAAATAAATAAAACAAACACCCATACACACAAATAAATAAAACAAACACCCAAAAGAAAGCAAATAGTGATGCGATGATATGGTTTGGTAGGTGTCCGAAATCAACTACAATACGTCGTACGTAGCACCATCCTCCGAAGCGGTGCCATCTACCAACCCTACCAACCCTAGGGGCTGATTGCTGCCTCAACGTTCATCAACCATGTACCTACGCCGCCGGCGATCCCCAAAACACGTGGGAAAGAACGTGTGATATCTCGAATTGTCTTGAAGCCCAGCCGCAGGCATATTAATGCAGAGCTCCAGGTAGAATACCCGCAATCGGAACGTCGCACATTTCTCCCAAGTAGGTTTGGTTGAGCAGTTGGAGAGCACCGGGGCCTATCAGGCCGCTGCTGACTCTGGAGCCGGCAGGACCGGTGCGCTCTGCGATTCCATGAGGGGGTTTCTCCCACCGCTGAAAGCAGGCGTTAGCGAACGGGCGAAAAATAAGTCGGTGAGCACTTTTTCTGCTGCAAAAAAAAATGGTCCCAAACGAATTCCAAGTATTTCGTACCCTAAGCATGGTTGGAGTTACAACGGGATCAACGATCCTCAGGAGCCAACGATCCTCTCTCCATTTTCAACCATTTTCAACCATTTAAGGCCATTGTAAGTCGTTTTCGGTACGAACGATAGGCAAGGCATTCCTACAATACGACTTGTAGATCGTGTCAATGGTGTCAACAGAGTTGAGGCAGCCACGGACAATACGTTTACGATGTGCATGTACGTGAGGAACACGCCAACGGCGGGTGAAAGGCATAGCATGCGAGGCACGACCTTTCCTTTCCGTCACACGGTGCATGCTCCTCCCCGCCCTTAACATGTACGATAACCCGCGGAAATATCGTTTCTTGCAAAACTCCAGGCTCCAGGGCTTTTTTTTTCCTCCCAAAACCCTAGGCGAGATACGTTTGTTCCACCGGAGGGAGGCAACGCTAGAGCTTGAGACCTCGATTAATTACGTCACCCTCTTCGAGAAAGTCACGGCAATTGTCTAACACATATACCCGGCCTATCCGGGTACATGGCCCAAAACGTTCCAAGAACAAAATCGCAAAAACGACACACACAAAAATAATAAGGGCCATTTTGTTTTTAAACAAAACTTCGATTTAAGGTGGCATAGGCATAGCAGCACGTAACTGTCGGTAGGAACTGTCGGTAACAAAATGGTCACACATACGTTTAAGTATGTGTATGTGTGTGTGCATTGGTCGGTGGACGAAACCTTTGACATCAATCTTCTTGACGTTGAAACGCTCGAACGTTCACCATGCGGCCGACGCACGCACCTGCTCCGCTTGGCCGACGCCGTCTGAGAGATGTCGTCCTCCAGAACAATGCGCCCGCTCCCCGGCCTGGCGTTCAGCTCCAGGTCGGTGAGAGGGTCGCCCGTGCCGGCTCGTTGGAGCGGGTCCTCTTCCTCGCGAAGCGTGGCAGGAGCCGACGCAGAGTAGTTCAGAGGCGCTAGCTTCCTCATTAGGTTGGACACCTGTAGCGGTGTGGTGTGTGGTGTGTGGCGTGTGATGTCGCCCGGTATGAAAATATGGTGGAGTCGGTTAGAGCCGGGAGATGAGGGTCTGTGCGCGATGTGTGCGGTGCGGTGCGGTGCGGTGCGGCGCGGCGGGGTCGCAGTAGGTGACGCGGTTTTGACCCGAGGGAGGGCTGCTCCCTCAAAACAAATTTTGGTATTTAGTGGCATTTTTTCAGGTACCTTGTTAGATCGCGGTTTCAATCTCGTAGCGGAAAGCGCGAGAGCGTCAGTTGGCAGAATTCGATGAAAATCGACGAGCGTTCCCCTCCATTGGACTCTTGCACACCTCGAACAGGTCAGACAGATAATTTCCACTGCATGATCTAGATGTTTCGAGGTAGATATACTCCCGACCTTGTATGATCTGTATGATCTGTACTATCTGTATGATATGTATGATCTGTATGATCTGTGTGATCTGTATGACCTGTATGATCTGTATGATCCGTATGATCTAGCTTATGTTTCCGGGTGAGAGCCGTATTAATCTGCATGCTCTGGCACTTGTTTCCTGCGTTGGGTCTGTACTATGCAGATCCGCACAAACTCTCACAGCGGCAGGCGAGGAACTAGATTATCTGTAATATATGATGACATTCTGATCTTTAAATGATATGTCTGATCTATTTGATCTATATGTAGATTATCTGTAAATGATCTGTAGATTACCTGTCGTGGAGGTGTGGAGTTTGTGGATAAAACCCAGGCCAACTGCGAGAAGGTCGTCATATGTGCGCGTCCTGGTACCCAATGGGCTGGAGGGCTACTGCTGCAGGCGGGTGAGCAGTTGCCGCCAAGCGATGCGTGGGCAGTGCTGCCATGGTGGCAATGCTCTGCGTCGTTCTGAGGCCGGTGGCTGTCGCTAGGGCTAGCACAGGCAGCTTTTCTGTCTGCGAACGTGAAGTACATCTGCAGTTTTAAGAGTACGCCACTCATACGTGGTCGGGGAGGCCAGAATGCTTGCAGATTTGTGACACACCGGTTCGGTTGGTATCGGGTATCGGGCACAGACACGTACTATTGAAAGGGTTTGCGTTCGGGATTCAGGCTAGTCTATATTTTTGTTTTGGACATCCCTTTTATTATCTTCATCTTCTTTTCTCTCTCCTCCCTAGTCGTAACTCAGATCCGGGGTCACAAAGTAGGCTCCTCTCCCTCCTCCCCCACCACGGTTCGTGCCTTGCGTTTTTATTGCGAGAAGACTTCAGCCCTTTCTTCCCTCATCGACTCACATCGAATTGTTGTGCCTACCCACGCTACCATTAATAGGCGCTTTCAGCAATTAATTCCGTTTATTGTTTTATTATCTGTTTTTGGCAAAATAAACTCAAAAGTCCGACCCACCTGAGGTTCGAACCCCGTAAGCCAACTCTTAGAGGCATTCGAGGGGTACCACTAGACGATCGGGGCGACCGACTATGTAGCTGGTTATTCATATTGTCTACGCCGGTTTGGTACTGGAAACGTTTTGTATTTGATACAGATATTTATGGCATACTGCACGGAAAGTTTCGTTGTTGTTCGGAGGGTCCAAGGGTATTGGCCAGCCGCATGGGGACATGGCTGAATGTTTAGATCCATTTATTGCGCTCGAAAACTATTTTAGCGTTGAACATGTTTCTAGATAGAAATCGGGGGATGTGCTCGTCGTGCATGCAAAACGCAACAAACACCTACTGTACGTAGCGTAGTCGACTTGCTCTGACTTGTTGCACAAAAACTGCCGTTGCTCTTGCCAATGACTCTCGCCTCCTTCGTCCTCCGCTCCACTCACACTACGATCATTTTTACCGCGCAGAGAAGTTTCAACAGCAATGACGGTAGCGTCATAGAGCCGTGAACCATTTCGCGGTAGAGCACGATACCACTGTAGCGCGATACGAAAACCCCTGGAGTCAGCACATCGTTTTTTTTCCCGCCCCTGCTGCTAAATATTGCGAACCGGAGCAGAAAAGCGCCTTTTTTTTCCAGTCTACTTTTTTCCATCAGCTAACACATGAAATAGCGAGCTTTGATTGACTTTGATTGGCTCACGCTCGCACCTCCTCCGTGTACGCTGCGGCCTCTGCGCTGAGCCTGTGCGCCCTGATGCGGTTGTCGTCGAATTCTTCCTTCTTGTGCTGGAAATCCTCGAAATAAGAATCGCGTTTTTTCGCGGCGAACTTGGGTCGGTCTGCCACGCGTGACGGTGGCTTAGGGAACTGAAACAAAATAAACGCGACGGCAAACGCGGCAAAAGAAAAGAGGAGAGAGCAGAGAAGAGAGGTAGAAGGGAGTGAGGGCGGGAAGGGTGGTGGTAGTGTGATACTGCTGCTGCTGCTGCGCACTGCTAACAGTTGGGGTTGGTTTGTGTTATAATACGCGTGCTCGTAGGTTATGTGACACTATGGAGTAAACAACATACTTCGAAGCAGTGCAAGAGAGGAGAGGAGATCTTTGGCTCAAGGTTGTTGGTCGAACTGGCTCAAGGGTCAAGGAGAACATACGATGGCAGTTACTTGTTTAGTTGTATATTATATAACACAAGCCACGGTAACTGCTACGTAGGAGAAATATGTTGTACACGCATGTACGTATTACGTCATACAGTCTGTTAAAGACGCATTCCGAGGTTCCCACGGTGCGCCCGTAACGCTTGAACGTCCTTGACTAAGGTTATTGATTGAAGATGTGTCGGGGTCATCACCGTTGGACCGTTTCCTTACAATCGGACCGTCTCCAACGATCCTATTCCAACAGAAACCGATAAGTTTGCACGGCAACCAACTCCAACTCTCTGTTGCCGTGCAAACTGCCGCAACACCTACGTATGTTTGATGCGCTAACGACTGTATTTGACTGCAGACAAGAAAAAACAGACCGTTGGATCATTTACCTTGCAATTGGACGGTCACCAATGATCCCACTCCAACTGCAGCCCATTATACCATTAAACGCAAGTTCAAGTTGAAGTAACTTACTCCAACGATCCTACATACTGCCGCAACAAGTGACCATATTTGATTCGATTTCGTTCGACCTTTTCGCGAAACAATTTGGGCAGTCGCCAACGATCCCGTTCCAATTTGCAGCCGAATACATCACTATCCATGATGCAAGTCCAACTCAAACGTCGCAACACCTATGCTCCATTTCAAATATCGCAATTGGAGCTCTAACTCAAAGTCGCAACACCTATGCTCGATTCGGAAACGCTCGTAGTAGACTGCAGGCATGCAAAACAGGTTGTTGGACCATTCACGTTACAGTTTGGACAGTCGTCAACGATCTCATTCCCACTGCAGCCGACTGCATCGTTGAAAGCAAGTTTTGGTTGAATTCATAAACTCCAGCGGTCATTTGCCTCACAAAGTGCCGCAACATTTGTATTTGATTCGCTTTCGCCTACAAATAAGTACAAATGACTGTTGGACCTCTACTTTACGAATCGGACCGTCGCCAACGGTCCTATTCCAACTGCAGCCAACCAAGTATATCATTAGGTGTTTGTTTGAACCAAGTCTATCATAATGCCGCCCAAAACGTCGCAACACCCGTAAATATGTTCGATTCGATAACGGTCTTATTCCATGGCAAACAAGCACAAATGGTCGTTGGACCTTTACCTTGCAATCGGTACAATCGGTACAACCGGTGCAATCGGTCGGCCCGCAACGAGTCCATTCCAACAGAAGTTCCGACTAAATCAATAAACTCCAACAATCCGTTACCGTATGATACCACAGTAGTGCTGTAAACGTCTTGCAAAGATAAGTTGCGAACAATGGACCTCACAGTTCGCGGGAAGTTTCTACGTTACTCTAAAAATAGCACACGACGCTCTATCGCCAAGCGTTACGGAGCGCCTTGGTATCAATCAAGCGTCACATATAGAGTCATTGGGAACTTCGACTGTGTGTTTTTCACTTTAGAGTATTGGGAGTAGGAGTTCCGGCCGTGTGTTTTTAATTTTTAATGTGTTGAGTATTAAAACGCGGCGGATTTGATACCGCTTCGGAAGGTTGCTCCAAGGTTAGTAGGCACAGGTCACACCGCGCGCAGAGCATGGTTTTGATTGAAGGGGGGAGATGTGTTATTTTTCTTCGATTGTAATCTGACAACAAAATGTGCTCGTGTCGTGCCGCGGTGTGTGAACAGTAATACTAGAATATTAGTACCGACCGCCTAGGAGGAATACATTACAGTACTACACGTTGGTTTTGTACGATTTGTGCGGTTTTAGTTTTTACGACCAGATGGGATACATTAACTATCACTGCTTTGAACGATAAAAATAAATTTGGTAATGTTCGCCTTAAAAACCACACGGCCTTTACTGACAGAGTGGTACTGTTTGTATATAGCTAGTGCCGTATCTCACCAAGAGGGTGTCCCACTCATCGAAAGTCGTTCGCATCAGGCCCGGTCTCCGCGCAGCAACAACGCCTCCATTCCCAGAAACCCGCTTTTCTCCTTCTTGGTTGCCGACACCCCCTCCCGACGATGACAAAGATGGGTTCACCTGACACGTTGAAGCGATCGATTACCGAAATCAATTACCGAAATCGATCACCGAATTCGATTATACTGAATACCGATTACGTACAGATGGCAAGTTGGCGAGGGGAATGCGGTACGAGCTAGTTCCGCCGAAAATACCCACATGTTCCTCCGTCGTCGCAAAAGTGCCTATATTATGGTGCCGTGCCTTTTCGAGAGTTGGAAACAGAAACTTGTAACATACCAGGTGTAACGCATGTACATATATATATAATTTCTCACGTAAGACAGAGGCAGAGTACTGCAGACCAGGGGTATAGTTAGGTGGCCGGGCCGTGGTGCGCGAGAGCCGTCGGGGGGCAATTTTTGGGCATACGTGGAAGGAATACTCGACATGCGTCTTATCCTCTATTAATAGTAGAGGTGCATCGGGCTGGCTTGTATGTTTGCAAGAATGTCATGCAACGTGCAAACAAACAAAACCACAAAGAAAGCTGCCATCATAATATGCATGTAACCATCGTGCTGTCACGATCGTTGAAACCATAGTTTCCTCTCCGTCTTTTTGAACTTTTCGGGACCTGTTTCGCCCTTTTAAGCGTGTACGCAGAGCAAAAAGGTAAAGGTAAAAACGTTCGACTTTGAACTGAAACCCACAAAAGAGGCAAGCCCGTTGTGCCTCAAACAAATTTAGCATGAAATTGTCGAGCAGCATGGCAAGAGGTACCTCAAAAACAAACGAATTTAGCATTAACGTGTCTAGTAGTATGGCAAAAGGTATCCTAACAAACTTTCGCCGAGGCGAAAAAGCCCCCTCAAAAACAAATCACCTGCGGCGATACGGACCCAATTTTCCCGCACATATTTTTAGCCTAGATACAGCGAAAAATGATGCGGAGCTTTAAACAATGGATGTGCGGCAAGCCGCACACAGCCTGTGCGTGCAATTGTGACGAAAAATGTGCGCCGGTGTGACATTTCACCAATCTATAGCACTGTAAGTATACCCTGATACAGTACAGAAGAGTAGACGCTTATTTCTGTCAAAATGTCAAATGTCCACTGTCAAGAAAAATGCTGAAACGTTGAAATGTTACTATCCCTCGTAAAAACAACGGTTGGTGATGGAAACCAGAGTGTGATGAGATGATGAGTAACCCCCGCAAGGTGGAGAAAAGAGACAACAAAGACAAGCCTGGATGGATCTTGGACCATGGATCTTCCTGACTACAGTAAGTCTGAAGAGGGCGGGGATCCCAACCTAACCTCCCGCCACTGTTTTCCTGTGCCTATTGATGCTTGTACCATCGTAAAAAGCTTCCGATTCTGCGAAATAGACGAAAGCTGAGCTACTGATGTTTGTATACACCTACTGTATGTAGAGCAAGCAGTAGAGCCCATAAATCCGTAGACAGCAGGGCAGTTTTTTTTCCCATCTTGCCAAAAAGTAGGTACCACCGTACCTGGCGATGCTACTGTACCAACCATGGTTGTTCTGTACACGGTACCAACCATGCAACAAGAACCGGCTATTCATATTAATATGTGAAGTAGCCTTAGGTATCATCTAGTCATTAGTCTTCATAGAGGAGATCACCTCCACCCCCGGCTGGGTCATGTCTGGCTGGAGGATGTTTCCGTCCTGATCTGGCATGGTGATGCGATGGAGCAGATAGTCCGCGATGTACCCCATGTGCGCTTGTTCCGACAAACTCTGGCTCTGCTCTATCGCCCTTCGCTCCTCATCTGCGTGCTGTTGCGACGGCGGGTGGTGGTGGTGGTGGTGGTGGTTGTAGCGGTAGTGGCAGTGGTGGTGATGGTTGTGGTGGTGGTGGTGGTGGTGATGGTGGTGGTCGTAGTGGTGGTGGTGCTAGTAATGGTGAACATGATCGTGTGTGCGTTAGTCAGTTAAATATATTGTACCTGGTGTATATAGCTGACAGGACATCGCAAAAATTGCTTTGTTGCCGTATGCATAGACCCCCCGAACTGTATGAATGTATCGACCAATCCTAATCAGCGTAATGCGGTTGTGGGTAAAATCGCCGCTGAGATTGTCCCATGCGATGATATGAACAATACATAATGGTGGCCGCAAGCTCTGTGGCTCCCCATAAATGCTCTGTGAGCGAGAAACAGGTGCGTTGTGTCGAGTCTACAAGGTACATGCAGTGGTCGAGCTGAACAGCCGGCCCGGACTTTGTTTTGTGCCCGCTGGACAAGCTTGCGTTTCTGCTCAGGCATCAGGGTAAGGTCACGCCATCGCTTAACCTTCGTGGGACTTATTAACTTGATTACATTACAGAGGCTTGATTAACTTGATGATAGTACATATGATTTAATAACTTGGTTATAGTACAGAGGCTTGATTAACTTGATTATAGTACAGAGGGGAACAGTAGTGACGACCAAGAATGGCCGTTACAGCAGTAGTAACGGCCACCATGCGTGATTGGTGGATGATATGATAAAATGGTTGCTGTCCGATTTACAACGGTTGCAGTGCGAGGAGTCGGGCGGTACGGGCGCGACATGATCCTATCCTACCCGTACTAATGCTGGGTGCTGACGCTGCTCGCATATAGAAGGTTAAGCTTGATAACACCACACTTGTCGATGTTTTGGTCGCTATCCCTCACCTTATAAGGGGCTTATATACCTTATAAGGGGTTAGCCCCGTCACTGACACGCTACATGGCCCTTGTCTGACATCCTTACGAGCCAACCAGTCCCGACTGGCGCGATTTGAAACGGCTGAACCGTCTCCGCTGCATGTTCTCGCATCGGCACACGTATAACACGTAATAATCACCCTAAAAGCGGGGCTGAGGCCACCCATCTCCCTCCCGACAAAAAAAATACTCTATACTAATACCCGCTACGCCATGATATGACATGACATGAGTGATATGCCATGATACGAGTGATATGACAGCGCTCCACAAGGAAAGTTCCAGGCAATTTCTTCGAACCTTTTTCGCGGCTGCCTCGGCGCTCTCCGGCCCGTCGCCTTCCCCAGCCCGTCTCATCTCGGCCTCCTTTTTAGCCTCCATCTCCTTAGTTTTCAAGTCTTCTAGGAGCCCAGCGACGGCGGCGGCGTTTGAAGGGATCTGGGGGCGTTATTCAACGGTGCGTAGGAGAAGGGGAAGGGGGGGGGGACTCATGTCATGCATGGCCCTAGTTGTAAGAACATAGACCCTCGCATTCCTACAGCTATGCCGGGACGGAGCACGTCGGGGTTTCGCCGACCAGGCAGACATTGCTTGCACCAAGCGCGGAGCGCGGTGAGGTGTGTTTTCGGTGAGTCGCCGCACGAAGGGTGGAGGGGAGTCGGCGTTTTTCATCGCGAAGTAAACAGAACCGCTGTTGATGTTTAGCGTGTTTTTTACAAGGGGAGAAATCGATATTCGGCGGGGGGGGGTTAGAGGCAATGCTGATGCTGACAATGGTGCGTTAAACAGAGTCGTGCCGCCGTCGGTGTGAACCCCTTTTTGCATGTTTTCCGGGGACAAGGGGGCACTTAACAGCGTCAAGCGTTCTCGTCGAGGCGGCAAGGGAGAGGGGGCGGGCTGATAAGTGAACATCGGGTAAAAACGGTATCGCCAAAACACAGCTGCAAAGCAAGGTTGGAGTTGGAGCGCACACTGCCGAATTTCTTCGATACGTTGCTTCTACTGAGGGAGCGTGCGGGGCACCCCTTACCGCTGGTGTTTGCGTCAACCATTCGATAGATGGGTAGCTTATTTTTGATGAGAAATAATAACCGCTTTGTTCAAACGAGCGGAAGCTGGAAATCTAACACGTCAGAACCCGCAGACTGAACTTCGGATCATGATCGTATTTGCAAAACACCGCTGCAAGATCAACGCCAACATGTATGGTACCATTGAGGGAAACAAATATTTATCATATCGTTGAGGGAAATACTTACCAGACAATTTGAGGGAAGCACTTACCATACGTACCTTTGAGGCGAATAAGTAGCCTACCTTCGAGGGGTCGACGAAGATGATGGGGTAGGACTTTAGGGTCTCGGTGTTGAAAGTGCTCACGGCCATGAACCCCACACGAGCGTTTAGCTGAATCACCACCTCGATAAGCTCCTTCGTCCTGAAGTATCGCCATGCACAGTATCGTCGTACACAGTATCATCATACACGGTACCATAATTATCATCAGCATACACAGCATAGAGTCGAGCGGGTGCGCGAACAAGAATACGAGGGAACTGCGGCGAAGGGGAATTGCTATCTCTTACGTATTTGACGAGTGTCCATACATCGCCTCCCAGGGTGTTAGATATACAGATATACACCATAAGCCACTGACCTAAAAATCCTTTCGGCTTGTGGTGTTAGATGGGAAACGTGACAATAACAAGCGGCGAATACAGCATCGACCACTGCAGGATTGGGTGATGATACATACAATGGATACCCGTACTGCTGTTCTATATAGGCGCTCATCATGCTGCTCTTAGACGGTTGATAACACTAAAATCGACATTGTTTTGGTCGCTATCCCTTATAAGGGACCTCTTATGTCCCTTCTATCCCTTAAAATAGGTCCCAAAGGGGTCTTCTACCCCATAAAAAGGGGTCGAAAGGGGGTACGTAGTAATAGCAGCCAGCGCTAGGTGTGACCGCTTGTGCTAGGTCAGTGGTCACGGTGCATGTCTGAGGTACAAAAGGCCCAATCTGGGGTTCGAATCTCCCAACAAAAGGTCCATCATCCTCCTGGGTGTTTCCCTCTCGCCGAACAGGTTCGACGGCACTTAATAAGAAACAGGAAAGCGGATCCAGGCTGGATTTTTTTTCGGAGAAAGGGTGCTTTCGTGCGTTCTACACTAAATTCAGTATAACGACTCCCCAATTTATTATTTTGCTGACATCTGAGCCTGCCTTTCTTCGTAGGCGGCCTATAGCCCCTCTTCTCTCAGTAGGTGGCCTTAATGCATTAAAACTAGAGTACATCTGGAAATGTTGTGGCCAGTTCATCGTGCGCTGCGTGAAAACCGACACGGTGGTTCCGTGCGTCGACTTTGACGAGATGCTCATCATCGTGCTCATGTTGGGGCTACTACCTACCAGCTACTAGCTGTGTCACGGTGCTGTACCGCCTTACACAGAGCCACGTTGGCCTAGAGCGCATGAAACCCTTATCCTTACACCTACCTTACCTTACACCTACCTGCAGCTTTACCTCGATCGGTCGACGCTACCCCAACCGTAGCGACAGAGTTTCGTCGACAGCCCACGGAAGTTCAACAAAAAATTCACTGAACCCGCACAAGCTGGTCTAGCGGCCGCTAATCCCTGCCATACCCCACACTAATTTCATCTGCTTCACCATACCCCGAAAAGCGTGGGTTCAGTCGTGAAGAGGGTTTTATGACGAGGCTGAGAGGGTAGCGCCAGGCCAACCTCAGAAATCGCGGACCCCAAAACAACTCACGAGTCATCCCACGGTATGGGCGCAGCAGAAATGTATGACCTCCTCACATGAGGAGCTCAATATCTCACCCGAAACATGACTTCGGAAACATTCGTTCGCGCAATCCGACCAAACCTTCCAATGCGGTAGCCCCAAAAACATACCAGTAAAATATTAATAGTTTCCGGTGGTTACTCACGCGAGAAGCACAACTGGTCAGAAAATATTGAGCCTAAAAGTGGTACCCCTACAGTGGGATTGCTCAGTAACTACACAGGAAAATTGAATTTCAACTAACTGCTTTTGCTCCTGTGTATTGCTTTTCATCGAGCAGCTGTTAACGCTACCAACGAAATAGAAAAGTGGCAAAGGCTTTTTGCAACGCCAATGACGTGGACCCGGGGAATGCTCCTCTAGAACTCCAGGGCCTCACGCAAGTGGAGCAGATCCTCATTACCCGATACAATTTCAAGTCCTTTCAAACCCATCATAAAAAAATCAAGTCATTTTAGACCCCCCATACAATATCAAGTCCTTTCAGACCCCTCTAACAAAAACCGAGTCATTTCAGGCCCCCCATACAAAAATCAAGTCATTTTAGACCCCCCATACAATGTCAAGTAATTTCAGACCCCTCTAACAAAAACCGAGTCATTTCCAGACCCACTATACAAAAGCCGAGTCATTGCGAACTCCCTATACAAAGACCAAGTAATTTCAGACCTCCCATACAAATTAAAGTCATTTCAGACCTCCCATACAAATATCAAGTCATTTCAGACCACCCATACAAATTCAAGTCAATTCAGATTCTCTTTACCAAAATCAAGTCAATCCAGACCCCTCATACAATTTCAAGTCATTTCAGACCCACCATACAAAAACCGAGTCATTTCAGCACCCGATACAAAAAACAGGTCATTTTTATTATTGATACTAAAACCAAGTCATATCCAACCCACCTTACCAAAAACAAGTCATTTCATCACCAATGCTAAAACCAATCCATTTTCAACCACGTATACAAAAACCAAATCATTTCAAATCCATCATACAAAAATGAAATCATTTTTTATTCCTTTACAAAAACCAAGACTTAGGGTTAGGGTAAGCAGTAAACGTACTACTGTAATATGCGACGTACATACACCTGGTGTATTGATAGTAACTACACAGGAAAATTGAATTTCAACTAACTGCTTTTGCTCCTGTGTATTGCTTTTCATCGAGCAGCTGTTAACGCTACCAACGAAATACTCACCTCCAGAAAAACTTGTCTCCCTTGTAGACAACTTTGCCCAGGGTGACAGGCGCATCCAGCCTCCCCATTCCCCCGGGGCCGCCCCCCCCCTCCTCTCCATCGCCACCGTTAACGGTTTCATTGGCCATGTCTCGCGCGGCTTTGTCTAGCTCGCTGTTTCGCGGAGGAATCAATCATTAAAGAAATCGAATAGATCTCGTTAGAAGAGTGGTTGAAGGTTTTCGATTTTTTGAGGCGTTTGCCTTCGTGACTGACGGGGGTAGTTGGCTAAAGAGAGAGCTCGTTAACGATTTGATGTTGCCATGTCTCGCACGGCCTTATTATCTAGCTCTCTGTTTCGCGAGGGAATAGGAATGCGACCAGTTGAGGGTTTTGATTTTTGGAGGCGTTGTTTTCGTGGTAGTTGAGGGTTGCCCATTGTTGGAGGGGCTGTTTTTTATGGTAGTTGAGGGTTTTCGATTGGTTGGAGGCGACAGCTTCGTGGATAGTACAAGGTGGTCGGTTGGCTGGAGGCGTTGTCCTCGGGGTAGTTGAAGGTTTGTTATTTGTTGGAGGCGTAGTCCTCGTGCTAGTTGAGGGTTGTTGATTGATGGAGGCTCGTGATAGTTGAGGGGTGTTGGCTGTTGGAGGATTTTTTTCTGTGGCGAGTAGTTGAATGTTGTCGGTTACTGGAGGCGTTGTTTTTGTCACTAATGGGGATATTTGGCTAAAGAGGGTGCTCGTTTCTGTGGCTGGTGGCGTTTTTATCCAGCCGTCGTCGCGTTTGGGGGGGGCGGGGCTGGCGACAGGAGGGAAAAAAGGCAGGCACGCCACTTGGCAGGTGATTTGTACGCGCCACGAATGCTGGAAACAAAGAGAGGCATTTTTTTCCTGTGGAAGAGGGTTGCAAATAGCAATGCATACCCTTCTTGTCCGCGGTAAGGAAATCACTCTGCCACGATATATAAGGACTGCTTGTATTATCAATTAATATAGAAGCATTCCTTATATTTCCGGACAGAGTGGTTCACTGTACTATACTATACTATACTGTACTATACTATACTGTACTATACTATACTATACTATACTATACTATACTATACCATACTATGCTATACTATGCTATACTATGCTATACTATACTATACTATACTATACTATACTATACTATACTATACTATACTATACTATACTATACTATACTATACTATACTATACTATACTATACTATACTATACTATACTATACTATACTATACTATACTATACTATACTATACTATACTATACTATACTATACTGTACTATACTATACTATACTATACTATACTATACTATACTATACTATACTATACTATACTATACTATACTATACTATACTATACTATACTATNTACTGGTGGTACTGGTGGTACTGGTGGTACTGGTGGTACTGGTGGTACTGGTGGTACTGGTGGTACTGGTGGTACTGGTGGTACTGGTGGTACTGGTGGTACTGGTGGTACTGGTGGTACTGGTGGTACTGGTGGTACTGGTGGTACTGGTGGTACTGGTGGTACTGGTGGTACTGGTGGTACTGGTGGTACTGGTGGTACTGGTGGTACTGGTGGTACTGGTGGTACTGGTGGTACTGGTGGTACTGGTGGTACTGGTGGTACTGGTGGTACTGGTGGTACTGGTGGTACTGGTGGTACTGGTGGTACTGGTGGTACTGGTGGTACTGGTGGTACTGGTGGTACTGGTGGTACTGGTGGTACTGGTGGTACTGGTGGTACTGGTGGTACTGGTGGTACTGGTGGTACTGGTGGTACTGGTGGTACTGGTGGTACTGGTGGTACTGGTGGTACTGGTGGTACTGGTGGTACTGGTGGTACTGGTGGTACTGGTGGTACTGGTGGTACTGGTGGTACTGGTGGTACTGGTGGTACTGGTGGTACTGGTGGTACTGGTGGTACTGGTGGTACTGGTGGTACTGGTGGTACTGGTGGTACTGGTGGTACTGGTGGTACTGGTGGTACTGGTGGTACTGGTGGTACTGGTGGTACTGGTGGTACTGGTGGTACTGGTGGTACTGGTGGTACTGGTGGTACTGGTGGTACTGGTGGTACTGGTGGTACTGGTGGTACTGGTGGTACTGGTGGTACTGGTGGTACTGGTGGTACTGGTGGTACTGGTGGTACTGGTGGTACTGGTGGTACTGGTGGTACTGGTGGTTGTGGTGGTCGTGGTGGCACTGGTGGTACTGGTGGTAGTGGTGGTACTGGTGGTACTGGTGGTACTGGTGGTACTGGTGGTACTGGTGGCAGTGGTGTGTTAGACCCAACGTGTGATAGAGGGCTGCCTATTTTTAATCAGATTATATATATTTAGCAGTGTTATTAGTACCTCACCCTGTACCGTGGATCAAAAATCGATGACGACCGTCGGAGTTTGATATCGATTGTCGCCCATCGAAACATAGCATCGATTCGATATCGAAAATCTATATCGTATATAAAAAATTGATATCGATTCCAGTTCAAATCCATATCGTGTTTCGAAATTTGACATTGATTCGACATCGAAAAAATCGAAAATTGATATCGGTATCAAAAATGCACGTCCGACTCCATGAACAACACGAGTGTCTAAACAAATATTCTACGAAGAGAATAGTAAGAACAGAGACTAACAGAGGTCAGCGGCCAGTGAAGGCCTGTCTTTCCCGATCAAGGCATCGCAGAAACAAAAAACAAGGCGCCTCGACGTTGCACAGACCAGCACAGACCTCGAGGCAGAACCTGGTGAACTCGGTGAGATCGATCTGGCCGTTCTTGTTATCATCCAGCCTGTTGAACAGCTCAGCCGTCTCCTGAGCGCACGAGTGCAACAGTGCATGAGTGCATCACGCAAGAACAAACAAAAAGCGATCGTTGAATGCCCGACACCAGATACCAATACCACCAGCCACTAGCTAGCTGTGCCTGACAATGAACCTCGATGTAAATGCAAACATAAGCTTCCATGGGGGTTTCCATCTAAAGAGAGGCGGTGATGCTGCGATGGCATGCCACTGTCTAGTACGGAGTCGGAAATACGGTGAGAGATGCGGTCAGCGCTTTTGCTCTTATGTTATACCTCGTCGGTCGTCTTGAAGCCCAGAGTGGTTAGCCCGGCCTGGAAGGAGAACGGGGTGATCTGCCTGTCGCGCACCAGGGCCTCCTCCAGAGAAGATGACCTGCCCAATAGTACCAGTGCCCGCGGATAATGGTGTCATCGGTAGTCCATAGCGGGCGATATTGCATCACTCATGTAGCGAAACGGGTAGCTAGACAGCGTGCCTTCCCCCTTTCTCTCCCCCTCCCTCCCTCCCTCCCTCCCCCCCCCCTCCTTCCCTCCCTTCGTCCCTTCTCCCCTCATCTTATGATAAACGGTGTTGATGTCCGAACAAGTATGATGTGTGGCATTAATGTTTGCACACTCAGCACAATCAGCAAAATCATCGCTGCTTCGACGGGGGCGATATTGCTTCAAGTATTCCTCAAAACGGAACGGCTTGCCTGCTCCCATCTCTCCTCCTTCCCTCCCTCGAACACCCGAATAAGTCTTGATGCGCGATACAAATTCTACGCACACAAAATGGCATGCATAGAAGGATATGTGTAAACCAGCACCAGGTACACATTTAGTTTTACACGTTCAAGGTATTAAGACACTCACCTCCGGGCCAGGCTACTTCTCGATCCAGAAGCCGTGGAGCCTCCGCCCGCCCCGCCTCTACTTCCTGGGTCATTGTCGCGTGCTGATGCTGTCGGTACCGATGTACGCATTTTATTTGCACGAGGCGTATTTCGTAGGGTGGGGGGGGGAAGGAAGACGTGGTTTGTTTCGGAGTGTAACGTATCTTGATATGTCCCGTGCATGATCACGAACGATCCACCAATTTGGGGATAGTCTCGTCAGTTTTTCTGTAAGGGGCGATATATTACGAGCCTGCCGATTCCCAGGCGCGGTGGACCCCGGGCGCGACGGTGCAGCGTTTGCTTGTTTTGTTTGTTTGTTTGCTTGCTTGATGTTTGGTTATTTTTTGTTTGTGTTTTTTTGTGTATTTATCTGATTATTCGTTTGTTTGTTTGCTTGATTGTTTGTGTGTTTGTTTCGCTGATGTCTGTTTGAGTTGTTTGTTCGTCAGATTATGATCCGGACCGACGATTCAGACTATGAATGCCCGACAATACGCGAAACACATGCTCGTATCCCCCTCGGAGCGCTCTGCCAGGGTCAACGCTGCCTTCTGTGAGCTAAAGGGAAAAAAAAAACTGACATTCCGTCAACGCCCACCCCCCCGGCATTGTAGGGATGCGAGGGTCTATGGTCATACGACTACGACCACGCACGACATGAGTACTCCCCACCTCCCCCCCCCCTCGTGGAAATCACAGACGCACGGGGTTCCTCTGCAAGACTACTCTACCTCCAGTTGGGTCATCTTCTTCCATGCTACCGCCGTATTCTACCGCACGCTCTACCACTACACTACACTAGGAAGGGGTTCGTGAGAAAGTTCCCTCTCTCTGCTTGCACGCGCCCAGCGAAATACTCCAAAATCAAACCTCTTCCTGTGACCAACCAAAACAACACATCAAACATCTCCTATGAGGTGCCTGCTAAAAGTGGCACAGCAGCAAACGGTATACCGTTACATCTTGTTGGGATGGCGATTCACAGCCAATTGTTTCGAGAACCGCACATACATTAGTATCCATGTAGATATGCATGAAGCGGCGTTTTTGTTGGGGGGGGGGTCTCACCGGGAGCTCCACGCGCTGAGCCTGTGGCGGATCCCGAGCCGCGCTTGGAGCTGGCAGTGCTGGGTCGCTTACCCTTTTGCAATGACGGCATCTGGGTAAGAGAACCGCAGGACGCGATTTTTTATGTTGCACGCACGGCAGTTAGTGCTTGATGACCATCTTCGACAGTGTGGCTAGAAGGAAGCTAGCCTCAAACAGACGATAGTTTTGATATGCTAGCACTCTTAGTCGGTGTGGTGTGACATGTGCAGTACCATACAAAGTTAGCGCTTGATGTCGGCGTGCCGGTGGTCTTGCAGTAGACGGCAGTAGACAGCAGTAGGCGGTGCCGCGTGGAAGGGGGAGAATTATACGTCTACGGCACACGTATCATACGTTTCCGTGATTGGATATTGCACTTTTAATACCACTCGTATAAAACTGTGCACAGTAAAAAAAGGCGAAGCAACATACTTTTAATATTCGATGCGAGTCGAGAGGGCTGGAGTCTTCTCGCGATAAAAAATCAAGGCGAAAACCACAGTGGGGGAGGAGAGAGAAGAGCCTACTTTGTAACCCCGGGTCTGAGTTACGACTATGATTAGGAAGGAGAGATAAAAAAAGGGCGAAGACAATAAATGGGATGGTAAAAAAAAGACTAGTTATACGCGACCCACCAGTTCCATGGACTTCTTCTTGGAGTTGGAGTTCCTTTTGGAAGCTTCAGCTCGGGTCTTGGAAGACTGCGTTTCCTTATACACGCCTCCGGTGCCCTCCCCCTATGTATCACAATGTCACATTTATCACATTATCACATTGTCAATTTATAACATCATCATAATATCACAGTATCAAATTATAAAAACATCTCAATATTACATTATCACAGTATCAAAGTATCCCACCATGACATGTTCGCAATATCGCAATGCGTGTTTAGTGTTTAGAAAGGGGAAAACCCCTGATATTGGCTGCCTGCTGTGTAGAGTGTAGAGTGTAGACAGGGCAACACCAAGGACAATGGTTGCGCGATCTGGTTTTCAAGGTTATTTTAGGAAATTTACATTTTTTTTCCGTGTCGCAGTCACGGGCAATGGGAGTTAAAAGTTAAAACAGCCAAAACAATAAAAACAGCCAAAGAGGGGGTTGCGGGGAAATGCGCAGCTTGCGTGTGGCGTGCTTAGGCATAGTACGTACGTAGAGCGAGAGAATGGTCTGACTGGAATACTACACTACTAATGTAGTTCGACCAACATCCCACACATTGCTTGCTGAATGTGAAGAGTTATTGTAACCTATTGTGTTACCTCGAGTTCATAGTTGCGCTGACATATATTAATAGTAGTGTCTGCAAAGCCTAAACCAACCCTGAAATAACACATTGTGTGGTGTGAGTCAACGACAGCGCAAACGGTTGTACTGCGCATTGCCGCATCCTCACCATACCACATTATCACAATACCACATTATCGCAATGTCACAATGTCAAAATATGATAGTACCACATTATCGCAGTATCACATTGTCATATGACAGTATCACAATATTATATAACATTATCACATTTACCGCATTGTCACAATATCACATTATCACAAATATCACAATATCACAATATCGCAATATCTCAATATTCCATTACCATATTAGCATATTATGATACCATCACAGTATCATTTACCACAGTTTGACAATATCGCAAAATCAACGACGACGAAAGAAAACGTTTGTACGGCAGGTGGTAGTGCTCACCGAGCCATCCCCGAGCTCGGTCGTCTCTTCCGGTACAAGAGCAGACTTTTCCAGCAATCCCAAGATGCTGCGAGTAGAGCCGCGTCTGTCTGATAACTCAGATTGGGCCAGGAAGAAATGGAACAGCTTACTTACCCCGAGCCCCTGGCCAAGGTTTGCAAAATCACCGGAAAAAAACAACAACGTTGTGAAAATGTGAAAAGGAACGAGTATTATTTGAAGGCATGGAAAATAATCTCACTTTACAGAAAATTAAGGAGTATACATATTTCCTGAAGACATGGCAAACACAATCTCCGTTTAAGCTAGGGCTTCACCCCGACTCTGCCCTTATCCCGAACGGTATTGGATATCGGATGAACGATATCAGGTATCGGATCGTGTGTATGAATATGCGTATATACCAGGTACGTAAGTATCGTGTATCGCTCGGTCAGGTTCAAGCCCAAGCGGCAACGCGCTTTGATGACAGGGCTGTTGGGAAAAACTAGCAGCATCAGTAGTGCACAATGACTGTTGTGAAAGTGACAGTGCACGATGCCTGTCATCGATCACAGTTGCCCCCTTCGATGTGCTGCTGATAAACTGTATTTGATAACACAATGTATTGATACGGGTTCGGCTTTGATGTTATATCGATGTGTGCACCTAGAGCTGCAGCGTTGCGTGCACCGAGTTAATGTACCCGAAACGCCGATAATTTGGTCCATGCACAATGAACACAACGAATGGCCCCACACAAAGCTAATATTCAAAAGGTGCGACTCCAATATCAGTTTGCTTTTTCTGCAACGCTATAACGGGGGACCATAGTAAATACTAGTAAACAGGACCAACTACTGATACTCGTAGTAAAAATAGGTAAATATATAGGTCTTTGTGTGCGTGCACCGTAGGTCCTATTTACTAGCATTTACTATGGTCCCCCGTAATAGCTGGAGAGTTTAACCGACATGGTGGACACCTTAGTGGCATAATGACACGAGTAGAGCACTGCAGTAGCTTTCAGGAGAGGCCATATTAGCGTAGACACGCAGAAAATAGAGCCCTAGGAAGCGCGTACCATGGCCCTTGGTAACTGGTACTAACCACAAGGTTTCCCTTCGGAGGCATTCGGACGAGGGGTGACCCAAGGTTAAAAAATCATACAACGTTTGAAAACACGAAAGGATCACCAGCCGTTGGAATTTTGAAGTCTATATAATCCTATAAACGAAAGCAGGCATAACGACCAGCGAAAGGAAATCGGTACATATATCTATATATCTACCAGCCAGCATTTTGTCCGACGCCAAACCTACGGATGGACCCTTATTATATCGCAATAACACTGCACTAAATGACCGTCGTCTCGTGTCCATGACGCGTAAGCCTACGTACCGTGGATGAACGGCAACCCCACAGACTTGTCCACCATTTCATCAGGCGTGATAAGCAGACTTATCCACTATTTCATAGGCCCGATAAGCAAGCACAATCAACCGTATCACGCCGCTGTTTGACCAACCGACGTGATAATCGAGAACACCACAATTGATCAAATGGGTCTCGAGATACGAATAACTCAGAGTCGTATCAGGTATTCGATAGGGTTGTTTCGCAGAGGGGATCACCCATTAGTACTACCAGGTAGCCTACGAGTACTTGCAGTGGTCGGCGCTGACTGAGCAAGTCTATTTTATGATACAGTGCAGTATAGTAGTGATACCGAAACGAATACCAAGTACTCGTAAAGTCGTATAGAGTTTGTGAGTTGGAGTCAGTCTTGGCCTTGATCTCACCTTTTCTTTCGCCTCGGTCATGATGTCCTGCAGCTTCTCAAGTCCCGAGGTCGTGATTGCCGTCCCGTCGTTTTGGTTGATAGCCTCTTGGGCCAGCACGAGAGACTCCTTCATGTGATCGTTAACGCTTAGCCTCTTTTATCGTACGCCGCAGGTCAAGAGCAGCGCAACGAAAACGATGGACGTAGCATAGGTGCGGGTAGCGGGTATGATAGCGTGAGTGGGGCTCGAAGCGAAAGGGCAGAATCGTTCATACCTGGTAGGTCGAAGTCCATGGTAAGACTATCGTATTATCGTGTCTTCCTCGCCATGTACGATATATGTACGATATACAATCGGTCTTGCCGTTGGTGCATACCAGTACTTAATCTAGGCAACACAGCGGTTGCCCTTAACTTCAAGTCTCCAGTTGGCCAGGGCTTTTCGACGCCAAATCCCGCGTCTACAACTCGTATCGACAGCAGTAATTGCAGTGCGTATCATAGAACGCAAAATCTCTATCTGGTACGTCCGTACGTACTGTGTGTATATATTTTAATTTTTTAATATGTAGATACCTCCGACAAGGTTCCGTGCGGAGTATGAAAGCGTGCAGGCGAACTTCGATCGTTGGGAGTGCTCGACCCAATGCCTTACGTACTCGTAGCAAAAGTAAGGCGGGCGCTCGGGTAGGGAAGGGGGGAGATCAGGTCTACCCTTGCAGCTGTGGCTTCGCGTTACGAGCATGGAACTGAACTACAGCCAGTAAGCCAGCGAACACATGTATGTACCATACCAGGTATCTGGTACTACAAAGTAGACAAGGCCCTAGAGTCCTCGCA
Source organism: Saccharina japonica (assembly GCA_008828725.1). Classification (NCBI taxonomy): domain Eukaryota; class Phaeophyceae; order Laminariales; family Laminariaceae; genus Saccharina; species Saccharina japonica. The sequence goes on along the minus strand of MEHQ01002957.1, from coordinate 727,003 downwards.
CTTGCATCATGTACGAGCACTCGTACTTTATATATAGCTCTTGTCAAGTCTACGAATACAGCAGTAGCAGCAATGAAAACACATGCAACCAGCACAAGTATTCGTCGAGCACGACATACCTACTGCTGCAACCTGCGGTACACACGATACGAAGTACATCTGTACAGGTACACGGCGGTTTATGAAGTATGAAGCATGAACCAACCTATCGTGCGAGCGCCTATCATACGCTGGCGGTGTGGACATAGCCATACCTTGAGCCCGATACTCCGGCGTTGATTGCGTGCATCCACCGCAGCCGCGCTAGTTGCGGGGTCCGACGCATTTGGCAAGGAAGTAGTGCTCCCACCATCCCCTATGTCACTGCTGTCGTTGCCGCGGTCTTGTGAGCTCCGAGTGGCGGGGTGTTGCGGCGTCCCGTTTTCGGAGTCTAGTCTGAACTGCACGGATTCGCGCCGAGCCGTGGGTTCAACGGACGGGTTGAGCATGGGTCCCCCCGTCGCGGTAACGGATCCTCTTCGGGCCACCATGACTGACACGTTGGTCCACCTTTCTATTAGTAAGCTCCAGTGGCTTGTTGGCCAGTTGGTTGTCGTAGACGCCCTTTTTTGCGACGCGATCACGTTGAGCCTCTAAATGCTACGAGTACCACTCCGCTGCCGACTCCGCTACCAGTACGATACGAACTCGCAGTTTTTTTCGTGAAACGCGGGTTGTTTATAACACGTGCTGGCACAGCAGTATTATTTTTATTCGTCCGGGAGAGGGTGGACCAATGCAATACCTGTCAGGTCCGTGGGCACTAACACATCACCAGCATCACCAGCCAAGGAACCCTACCAGTCAGTGGACTGCCCCAGCCCTTCGCAAGCCTCCACCTCTGTCGTCGCGGCCGCATGCTGCATCGCCGACAAAGACCAACAAAAAAAATGCGGCGTTTCGTTTCACATCTAATCCACCGCGTTTTTATGTTCCGCTTCGGGAAATGCGGCGCAATCCAAACTTGATCCGCCTGACACCGCGACACCGCCTCTCACACGCTCGACCTCGCAAAATGAAATGATACTCCACTTTTCGAAGCACCTCCCTCGAACAAAGCGCAACACTCGTGAGATGCGCAGAGTAGAGCGAGGCCGCCCCAGACACCACCGCGACCAATAGATGTGGCCGCATACGCTGCAGCTGTACCTTGTCGTCTTTGCCGGTGCAAGGCTGCAGTCCTTCACGGCACCTTTGGCTCATGCCTTGGAAACGATGGCTCCGCCTCAGTGTGCCGGCAAGGCTCAAGATGTCATGGTATCCACATCCATCACGGACTGCGCTGGATTGGAAGCACTGCAGCAGCCCATGACGGAGGACGTGCATCTCATGGTGGACAGCGTGGAGGGCATCGTCTGCGACTCGGTACGCTCGTCGGTGGGCTCAGGCAGGGGACGGCAGGGGTGCGCGGTAGAGAGAGTTCAATTCTCGCTTTTGCAGTATTAATGCACACAGCAGCAGCAGCAGCAGCAGCAGCAGAATGGGGAACGTACGACACACAAACGACAAACGACGAACTCTGTCGCCACTTTAATTTCCAGTTCCCACATATCCATGATCAAGTTGCTCGGTGGATCTTTGCCCACTCTGCTGCTAGTACGACTGCCGGTACGTAAGTACCAGTATGTACCACGTAGCGGCAGGGTTGCCTTTGCCCTGTCGCTGTGTCCCATGTGTGTCGCAAGGCAAGGATGGACCTAAACGAACGAGCATCGAAAGTGCATTTTTAGCTCCCTCCGCCTCTTACTGGTTTGGACTGCTCTTGTTTGCTGTTGTTTGCGTATGTATGAGTTTTGTTTTGTGAAGAACGTCGCGACCGAAGTTTCGAAGTTTCACACGCGAAGCTGCAGTGTTCGCACGTTCGCACGTTCTCGCACAGGTGTCTGTCTGTCGTCTGTCGTCATATCATACGTAGTAGTGAACTGCGCACTTCGCAGTACAGTACGCACTCGTTCGTGTTTCAGTGCTTTTTTATGTACGATGCCCGCACCGTACATAAACTGTTAATATATACGTACGTAGGAGGAGGAATCAATACGTACGTACGTACGCGCGAGAAACGTATTATATGTATCCGCAAGTATCCGATGTAACCGAGCACGTATCATGCATCTCACGTCTCCTATGTCTCCAGAATACGTAACTAACTGCTGTGGGCTGAGGTACATACGAGGTATACTCGTATGGGTGAGTATATATCTTTCGTAGCGTGTGGGCTGCTGCAGTCGAATACATTTTATTCCAGAATCCAGAATTAAATCCGAATGTGCGCTGATATACTGATGCATATCCTCATGTCTTACGAACAATCCGCCAGGCGCGCGCGCGGCGCGGCGCGGCGGACAGTTTTACCCACGATGATACCGGTTATATATACCAGTATACAACAAGCACATCCATCGTCATGTCCATACGGTATGCACTGCGGACGGAGTAAATGCGTACAAGCACTTTCAACATTTTTTATATACGTACAAGTACTCGTCGTAGCTGTTTCATATTTGGCTGCGTAACAGCAGTTCTGCCCATCCATGATTTATTCTTCAAACTACTGCTGTACGTACGTATAATACGTAACGGTACGGCCATGGCTCCGCCTGTGGCGCTTTTTTTTTTTGTTTTCCCATCCCATTTATTATCTTCGCCCTTTCTTTCTGTATCCTTCCTATTAATAGTCGTAACTCAGATCCGGGGTCACAAAGTAGGCTCTTCTCCCTCCTCCCCCACTACGGCGCTTGCTTTGCATTTTTATCGCGATAAGATTTCAGCACTTTCTTCCCTCGTCGACTTGCGTCGGATTCCGCCTACCCACGCCACGAAGGCGCTCTCAGCAATTGGTTCCTTTTTATTTTTTCAAAAGTACAGTGTGTGTGTGTGTGTTCTTCACATTAAACCTTCCTTTCTACCCGTCGACATCCAGCACACCCAGTGTCCGTGCCGATTCTTCATCCTAAAAAGGTACCAGTTCTGTGGTCACAAACACTACGACACAGAGATACTACACTCAGTGCAGTAAGCAGAGCAGACAATGCAACGCCATATTTTTTTGTTTTTGTTTTTGTTTTTGTTCTTGTTTTTGTTTGTTTGTTTGTTTGTTTGTTTGTTTTTTCCCCTGAATTTCGTTGTTGGGTCTGTGTGGATGACGTCACTGGTTTTGTAGAGAGACGAGGCAGAGATGGCGCGGACACCCCGGGTGCCTTCATTGTGTGCCTGATCGTGGAAGACCCCTTCAATGTGGAACGATTCCTAATCAGTGTCGATGTTTATAATGCTGTGCCTAACACAGACCGTTCAGGATAGATTCGGGTAATTGTCAATGGACATGATGGCTTTGGTTGGCTGTTCTTTTTCACTGTGTGCCCGCGGACTGTCATTCCGGCAGCACTTCAGACAGCAGCTGCGTGCTGCATCTTGTTCCCACGCCTACCGTGTGTTTTTGTACAGACAGAACTTCAGACAGTAGTTACGCTATAGTCGGCAAATTCATTGGTAAAGAGTGGGGGGCGATGCTGCTGTAGTCGAATGGAGATTGCGGGCGTGCAGTTCAGTTTTGGACACGCATAACATGCTGTAGGGGTTTTTAGGTGTACCTCTTCGGACTGGTGTATCCTTTGCCTGCTAAGTGTGCGTGTTCTTTAGGATTCTCTGATGGCTCTAGCACTTTTGTGACCACGGGCTGTGATCTTGCTAGATCACACTATAGGGATTAGCAACTGAACCGAGTTTAATGTGAAGACAACAACAACAACAATACGACCGGCAAAGATTGACCATTCAGAGCCTATTGTCTATAGCATTAACCGGAGTCTAGATAATGAAGGTACGTCCACAGCAGTAGTAGTAGTAGCAGTCGCATTCTTTGTTTTGTCATGGTCTATACCGAGCATCAAAACGCCAAAACATCCCACAATTATGTAGTTCACGAACAAACACCAATATTGTGAAAGCAGCAACACTAACAACACTTCACAGATGCTCCGAGTATACTCGATACTCTACTCGGAGTATCGAGTATTTTTCGTACTCTGAGTACTGAGAGTATTAGAGTACTGGTGGCCTAAATACTCGGAGTACTTGGATTATGAGCAGTACTGAAGGCCCAAATACTCCGAGTACTGGGAGTATGAGCAGTACTTATCCTCGAGTACAAGCAGTACCCGGAGTACAAACATCTAAATTACTCGGAGTACAGGCAGTACCCGCAGTACAAAACCTCGAAATACTGCGAGTACACAAAGTACCTGAAGTATATTTTTCTCTGAAATACTCTGGTTATACTTCCAGGTAATGGGAGCATCTTCTGTGAATTTTGAAATGCTGTAAACGCCAGTCACACATGCTCCGAGAACCTGGAAGAAATGACGGCCGAGTCTTTAAAATGATGCACAGATGCTCCGAATACCTTGGAGTAAAGTAAAGAGTATTGGAGATGAAATACACCAAAATACTTCAGGTACACTTCGTGTACTCGGAGTATTTCGGGGTTCGATACTCCGGGATACTGCTCGTACTCGGAGTATTTCGGGTATGAACACTCTCGATACTGCTTGTACTCGGAGTATTCCGGGGTCCGATACTGCGGGTACTGCTCATACTCCAAGTAATCCGAGTATCCAGGCCGCCAGTACTCTAATACTCTTGAGTACTCGGATTACGAAATGTACTCGATACCCGGAGTATACTCGGAGTGTGAAGTACGTCAAGAGCATCTTTGCATCATTTTAAAGACTCGGCCGTCATTCCTCCCAGGTTCTGGGAGCATGTGACTGGCGTTTATAGCATTTCAAAATTCACAGATGCTCCCACTACCTGGAAGTATAATTAGAGTATTTTAGAGAAAAGATACTTCAGGTTCTTTGTGTACTCGCAGTATTTCGGTGTGCAATACTCTCGATACTCGGTGTACTCCGAGTAATTTAGATGTTTTTATTCCGAGTACTGCTTGTACTCGAGTATAAGTACTAACAGCCGATTTTCCTAATTGAGAATTGCCTTTCCGATGAGAATGAAGATCGAAAATATTGGCTTTTGATTTGTAAGAGATGTACTTCCCTTATTACAGTCATTTTTTTCACTGTAAACTATTATCAGTTGTGACACCCGTCGATGACAAAAAAAAAAAAATCGGCATCGGCAGTCTCAAGATATCGAGGATCCCAGAAAAGCTGTATTTATGGGCGAGGGACCTCGCTCATAAATGCAAGTTCCCTTAAATCCTTGATTTTTCGAGCCTGTCAAGGCCGATTTCATTTTCTTTTTCGTGGATCGATACCTACCATCGAGGAACATATTTTCTAGGTCAATTTTGATCGTGAGCGAACTACAATAGCAAAGTACTAAAATCGATTTTTATTATCATCGGAAAGGCAATTCTCAATTAGGAAAATCGGCTGTTTACTGCTCATACTCCCAGTACTCGGAGTATTTCGGCCTTCAGCACTGCTGATACTCCAAATACCCCCGAGTATTTAGGCCACCAGTACTCTAATACTCTCAGTACTCGGAGTACGAAAAATACTCGATACTCCGAGTATACTCGGAGTATCGAGTATACTCGGAGCATGTGTGAGTATCGAGTATACTCGGAGCATCTATCTGTGAAATGATGCAAATATGCTCCTAATATACTTCACACTCCGAGTGTACTCCGAGTATCGAGTACTTTTTGTACTCCGAGTTCTGAAATTATTAGAGTACTGGCGGCCTGAATACTCGGAGTAATACGTATGATACGTATATACGTATAGTAGTAGCTAAACAATCGAAGGAAACCTAAGAAAATACGGAAGGACAAGAAAAACAAAAACAAAAGCGACCACGGGCAAAAAAAAAGTGTGAGCAGTACTGAAGGCCCAAGTACTGCGAGTAAAAGGAGTACCCGCAGTATCGGACCCCGAAATACTCTGAGTATGGTAGTATCCGCAGTACAGAATCTCAAAATACTCCGCGTACGAGCAGTATTCCGAAGTACATATGTAAAGCCAAAATACTACGAGTACACGAAGCACCTCAAGAATTTTATCTCCAATACTCCTGACTTTACTCCAAGGTACTCGGAGCATCTGTGCAATGTAATAATGTAATAATGACTAACGAATGTAAGCGATGACTTACGGTTTAACTTAAGGTACGTACTCGTACGCTGACGACGTGACGAACAACGAACAACACGAGAAACCGGATGGTGGTGATCTGCAGTCCTTTGTCTGCAGTCGTGTTTGTTGTGTGATTGTGTGTTGTGTTTCCTTGACATTTATTTCGCATTTGAGACTACAGATGACACATGATGAAAAAAAAACAAAGGTTACCAGCGGTTTTTGGAAACCCGGCAGGCGTTTGTAATTGGTCGTTTTTCTAAATAGAAAACCGTTTTTTGTTGATTTTAGGGCACCTTCGTATATACTAAAACGAGCCTGCAGCAATGAATAACGTGAACATAAACATGACAGAGTGAAAATTGTGCAGACAAGGTAACGAAACGGACGAAGTACTCGTACTTATACGCACTTGGGAGTATACAACAAGGTACAAATCGAGGAAAAGTCACCAAAATTTATCACCAAGTCACCCGTGGTTTCCATTGTTTTTGAAGCTTTAATACCTGCCAAACAGAAACCGGTTTTTCGTTTTTGAGAATAACGCCTCCTGTCCGGTTTTCGGTTTTTCGAAAATGCTATCCGGTGTCCATCTCTGATTGACTCACACGTTGGTCCTTTTGGAACCTACGGTAGATAGTGGCAGCAACCGAACAAACGACATCTCGTTCAGAGTTTTGTACAAGGTAGTATTTACTATTTACAGCAGCAGATGGATTTTGTGTAACTACTACTGCGGTTTTTTCAACCGTCGAATGTGTAGTAGAAGTTTGGGTGGTTGCGTTGAGTGTTTTGAGTGTATATTATCATATTAACAATGTCCGGTACCGCGTGTGGAGTATTAACGCGATTTGAACAATAAACGAGTGTGCAGACTACTACCGCAGTCAGTATTGCTGCTGTAAACTACCGTAATATTTTTTGTTATTATTATATTAACAATAAACGCCTTGGAGCGCTACTGTTAGCGAAGACGAGCGTAATCCGGAGTAAACGCCCCCTCGTTGAACAATAACAACCCCTCTCCCCGGCCACAGTAAAACGCCCCCCTTTCATTTTTTTTAGCGAAGACGAGCATAATCCGGAGTAAACGACCCCCCGTTAAACAAAACAACCCCCCCCCTCCCGGCCACGGTTCCTTTCATTTTTTGGGGGTGAGCGCCCCGAATGCAAGCACGAACGTAGTGGGGAGGGGGAGGAGACCCTGCTATTCACGCATCTGAGCGGTAGGACTAATAAATATATAAATAGTGTAGTTAACCAGGATGCGCAAAAAGTATCTGAACCCAGACCTCCCCACCCCTATATTGGAGGGAAGAAACCGGACCGTTGTGATCCTCAGAAAACAACAGTCAAGTTTTTTTTTAATTACACCCCCCCCCCCCACCAGCGAAAAACAAAATAGGGGGGTCTCTAAAACCAAGTTAAAAAAGGGAACAAAAAAGCGGGAAAGAAAATGGTTTTCGCTCATTTCGTCCTGTGATCACAGCGATCCGGTTTGTTTTTCATTCTGACCTTCCTACGGGTTGTGGTGTTGTTTTCTCTTTTTTTTTACTAAGGGTGAAGATAAGACATGGGATACAGTACCGGCCCGCTCATAAGAAACCAGAAATCGGGCTTAGGCTGACTTTATTATTTGAGAAAGGGGTGTGTCCCACACTAAATTCAGTATAATAGCTGTCTACTTTCTTATTTCCCCCATAATGCTTGGGCTGAGTTTCTTGTGGGGCACTTTCTCATGAGAGGGCCGGTAGTGTATCTGTGTGTTCACGTTGGACCGTTCTTTCTATCCGTCGACAGTCGACATCGACATACCCTATGAATATGAACATTTACATACCGGTACATAGTATCATTGATACTATCTTGTATGTAAGCGCTGTGTGCGTTCACACCAAACCTTTGTTTCTATACACGACCCGTCGACATAAATATCAACATATCAACATACAACAGCAGTAGTGTAGTGTACATATCATCATTGGTATCATACGTTTTTTTAGGCGCAGCAGCATCTGGTAATAATGAACACATATATAACTGTATGATATGATATGATATAATAAATATATGATACCGAGGGTCCGAGGATTCACCAATTAATAGCCTACGGTAAGCTAAATGCATACCAGGCATACCAGAGGGTGCAAGGTATCATAGAATATTAGTGCAGTGCATCTGAATCATAATCATGAATGCAATGGAATCAAATGCACCAAATACTGGAATGAACGTACCGTACGTACTCTGTACCTATAATATGTCACTTGATACTTGATAGGTGGTGACGGTGACGGTCGGCGGTGGTCACGAGCTTCGCGTCAGCTCTTCGAAGACCTCTGAGAGCTCTAAGGGCCAGGCTGTTGCCATTAGTGCCATGCTGCTTAGCATGACGAACGTGCGCTTCGTCGTTGAGGACGGATCTTCGCTCAACTTTCGCCGGGCCGACGACGATCGAGGACATGATGAGCCATACCAACATCAACAGCATCAACAGCATCAGCAACAACATAGTGGGAGTGGGAGCACGACCTTCAAGTTTCAGGGTATCGCCCAACAGGTCAGTGAACAGCAGTACTACTGATGGACTGATGGTGATACGTATTCATGTACCATTCGATGTCGTGGTTGGGGGTGAGAGTTACTGTAGGGCGATGTAGTGCCGGTCGCCCCGGTGGTCTAACTGGTAGCCACGAAGCCTTTTGGGCCGGATGTCGAGGGTTCAATTCTCCCCAAGGAGGGTTTTATTCTCAAATGACACCGACTGTCGAGAGCGCATATTATAGCGTGGGTAAAAGCAAAATTCGACGAAAGTTGACGAGGGAAGAAAGTGCTGAAACCTTCTCGCGATAGAAACCAAGGCAAGAACCTTAGTGGGGGAGGAGGGAGAGGAGTTTACTTTGTGACCCCGGATCTGAGTTACGACCAGGGAGGGAGAAAGACGGAAGTGCGAAGATAATAGATGGGAAAAAAAAAAAAAAAAAAAAAAACATCTCGATCACACCGCTCTTTTATTTCTACCGGTCGACATCCAGCACACACAGCAGAGTAGTAGTAGTAGTCAGTGCCCGTGCTGATTCCTCATCCTATGAATAGAGAGATACTCGTATATGTGATTTGCTATGATACAAGCTCTGTGTTCACAAAAGTACGACACATATAGAGATATTACATCATATAGCAGTAGTGTGTGTTTCACTCACACCACACCGCTCTCTTCTTTCTACGGTCGACATCCAGCACACACAGAGCAGTCAGTTCCGTGCTGATTCTTCATCCTATTAATAGAGAGATACTCGTATGATATGATATGATACAAGCTCTGTGGTCACAAAAGTACGACACAGGTATGATAGAGAGACTACAGCAAAACCAGGTGCATTGTAATGCAGCACTCGCAAAGAGAGTACCAGGTAGACAACAACGCAATGTCATTCCATCGTAAAAATACAACAACAGCAGAGCAGTAGTGTGTACATAACATGTGTATACAATCACTACAACACACAATAGTAGGCTATTTTCTGCGTGCTGCCGTTGTTGTCGTGGGTTATGACCAGGTATCATTTATGTCCGCTACGGGTATGTACAATGTTACACAGCCGGCGCGCCCAAAGCATCCAATCATGATAAATAATGTNACATTATTTATCATGATTGGATGCTTTGGGCGCGCCGGCTGTGTAACATTGTACATACCCGTAGCGGACATAAATGATACCTGGTCATAACCCACGACAACAACGGCAGCACGCAAAAAATAGCCTACTATTGTGTGTTGTAGTGATTGTATACACATGTTATGTACACACTACTGCTCTGCTGTTGTTGTATTTTTACGATGGAATGACATTGCGTTGTTGTCTACCTGGTACTCTCTTTGCGAGTGCTGCATTACAATGCACCTGGTTTTGCTGTAGTCTCTCTATCATACCTGTGTCGTACTTTTGTGACCACAGAGCTTGTATCATATCATATCATACGAGTATCTCTCTATTAATAGGATGAAGAATCAGCACGGAACTGACTGCTCTGTGTGTGCTGGATGTCGACCGTAGAAAGAAGAGAGCGGTGTGGTGTGAGTGAAACACACACTACTGCTATATGATGTAATATCTCTATATGTGTCGTACTTTTGTGAACACAGAGCTTGTATCATAGCAAATCACATATACGAGTATCTCTCTATTCATAGGATGAGGAATCAGCACGGGCACTGACTACTACTACTACTCTGCTGTGTGTGCTGGATGTCGACCGGTAGAAATAAAAGAGCGGTGTGATCGAGATGTTTTTTTTTTTTTTTTTTTTTTTCCCATCTATTATCTTCGCACTTCCGTCTTTCTCCCTCCCTGGTCGTAACTCAGATCCGGGGTCACAAAGTAAACTCCTCTCCCTCCTCCCCCACTAAATGATTTGTATGATTTGTATGATACAGGATTCCGATGGAGGCGTTCTGGAGATTTTGCAGGGAGGCTCCGCGGTATTTGAGGTGCCTGTTCAGTTCGATTTCAACTCTGTCGCGAAGGGGTACTCTGGCGGAGCGCTACACGTCGAGGGCAAGGTGGGCACGAGCACAAGACAGCGGTGCAACGAACCAAACAGATTATCTACACCAGTACGTAGTCGTAAATAATGATACGTCCTACAGGCAGTACAGCAGTACGAGTGGGTGTGAGGCATTTCCCAGCCGTTGCTACCCACAGTACTACAGTACTGTAGTGTATACTGCTGTAATCAAGATAATAATATTAACACACACCCTCGGACGAATTAGTTAAGAACTGGTCCCACGTATTTGGGGACAAACTACTTGGTATTAGTGTGGGATTTTTTTTTTGTTCAGTTCTGGATGGGTCTGCGGGCAGATCTCGTCGAGATCTTTCCAAACAGATCTCGTCGAGATGCGTGGAGGTATTTCCAAACGCACCATCTTCGTTGTGTTTGCCCTCGAAGGCAGCTTTTGGTGAACCTCGGCTCGGAAATTCGTTCCGGGCGGTGTGTTATCTTATCGCCTTGATTACAGCAGCATACGTTATACTACTCATAGGCCAAAGAGATAGTGTGTCAGACCTGCTCCACGTACACGTACAGTAGTGGTCCCTCTATAGTGCCGTGGTCCCTCTATAGTGCCGGTTGCCCGCTATAAAATAGTGCCGGTGAGATGGCTTGGCAAACACGTATGTATATAATTCACCAGTGTGGCATACAGTGTGCGGAGTAGTGCCAGTGGCCGCGATAATGCCGGTATTGTTGGCTATCTGGCGCATATAATACCGGCGCTATACAGGGACCAGCACTATAGAGGGACCATGACTGCTGTACCTGGCACAGCAGTAGCTTATATTTGTTCTCAAACTTGCTTGCCTAAGAAGAGAACGTGTATACTGTTAATATTTACGGAGGACCATAGCAAATAGGACCGAGTATTGTTCGTAAATATAGGTACGTAAATGTATACCAGGTAGGTTTTTGTTTGTACCGTAGGTTCTATTTACTAGTATTTACTATGCTCCCCCGTCATAGTGTACCCCCAGTACTCAATGCCCTCAAGGGAGGCCTCAGAAATAATGTACCAGTGCTTAAGTGCTCGATGGTCACTTAAATATCCCCCCCGTGGCAGGCGTCACTTAAATCGAATACCAAGTAATTCCTCGCGATTCACTCACTTACAATACGCCCCCCCCCCCCCCCCCCCCCCCCCCCCCCCCCCCCCCCCCCCCCCCCCCCCCCCCCCNCCCCCCCCCCCCACACCCCCCTCCGTCCAGGTCACCTTTGAACACGCCGCACATTTTATTGGAAACCGCGCGTTTGGGCTGGGGCTGTGGGGGGGTGAGGGTTCGTGCGGAGGAGCGGTGTCGATAGCCAAGGGCGGTAGGGTAGTGTTCAAAGAGCTTGCAAGCTTCGAGGAGAATTGGTCGGGACGAGGGGGCGCCCTGTGCAACCGCGGGTCGGCGGAATTTTTCCGGAGGAGCTTCTTCAACGGGAACACGGCCTCGGGTACGTTTGATGTATAAATTATACTATAATCGTAGGTTCTGGGAAAGTTCTGGGAATATTCTGGGAATATCCTGGGAAGGTTCTGGGAAGGTTCTGGGAAGGTTCTGGGGAGGTTTTTTGTTTCGTGTGAGGTAGAGGTGACGCTGGGTATACCTACAGTAAAGTATGTAGAGTTCTCGAGTATGTAGACTAGCCTTTTTAAGCATGTAGACTACTGAAGTTGGTAGACGATTGTTTCGGCGTTGTTCTGTCGTCGTTCTTCGAGATGTTCCGTCGCCCTCTCTCTCTGTGCCCCGTCATCTCCCTCCCTTCCCCCCTTACTCCCTCCCTCTCTCCACCGTCATATGCTTATCTTTCTCTCGTGCTTTATCCGTGGCTTTCGAATCTCTCGATGCTCTGTTCTTGTCATGATTTTTGTTTTCCCGTTCGCTGCCTCATACATATTAGAACGCAGGATTCATGATTCATGATACGTACCTGGTACGAAGTAGCTCAAATAAATCAAATAAATCAAATAAATGTAGTGCTCGTATGTTCGTACACCGAGCGACCGGTGCTCATAACCCAAGTATGCCTTCCTTGAAGTTGTGACACCATGGGGAGGGACGCATCTCTCTATGTGACAGCATTGCCACCCCCCTCCCCCCTCACACACACGCACACCCATGAATGTGTGAAAACCCGACGTGCCCCGTCCCGCCATTACCGTACGTATGGGGATGCGCTGGTCTGTGGCCGTACGACTATTAATAACACGAGTACACTCCCACCCCACAACTTTGATCTATGACCGCCCCCCCCCTGTCAGGTCAATGGTCAAATGACTAAGGCAAGCAACAAATGAGTACGCCCCCCCCCCCTCCCCTGTCATCCATATGCAAGTCCGCCTCACAAGCGGTTCTCAGTAGGATGCAGCTCACCATTCATGCGACTCGCCCAATACCTCACGGCTCTTCGCGCTTGGTGCAAGCAATGTCTGCCTGGTTGGTGAAAACCCAGCGTGCTCCGTCCCGGCATTGTGGATGCGAGGGTCTATGGTCATACGACTACGGCCATGCATGAAAATGAGGTACACCCCCCCCCGCTCATGCGTAGGTTGTGCAGGGCTCCATTTTCATGTACCGTACCGTTATGAAGTACTCGCACAAACCCAACAACCATCAACGGTCATTGCCTTATCATTGTTACGATTGTTATGATTGTTATGATTGTTACGATAGCTTTCACACTGCACACCATTACGAGTAGTGCATGGATTATGCATGCATGTATTGCCTACCCCCGCTGTGCTTTTCCCGCTGTGCATTCCTGTTGATACCGTACAGCAGTAGTTGCTATACAGTACAGGACACCTATGATAATAAGAAACAGGAAATATGGCCCAGGCTGGGTTTCTTATTTGAGAGAGGGTGCTTTCTACACTAATTTCAAGATAACGACTCTCAAATTTCTTATTTTCTTGCAAATACCAGCCCCGCTTTCTTGTTAGCCTGTTTCTTATGAAAGTAGGTGTCCTGTACTGTACGCACTATTAATAGCCAAAACAGCTACGTACCGGCGCCAATTCATGCCTCCACAATCACAACATACCCATCATATGATATCATATTAATATAGATCAGAACACAAATGATACGATATTATTATTAATGTTCATAGTATGTAGTAACCAGAATACATATACCAGGTAACACATATACCAGGTATATGATATGATCTTACTACAGTATTATTAATGGTAATAGTAATCAAAATCAAGATTGGTGTGCAAAGATACATACTTTACGAAGTAGGGGATTGCTTTTTTTTGGGGTCCATCGTAGGTTCTGATTATATACTACTATTAGTATACTGTACTACTAATACTATTACTATTAATACCTGGTATGTATTACTATTTACGGGGGACCATACTAAATAGGACCAAATATTGTTAGTAAAAATCGACTAATATTTTGTTTTTTGTGTGCACCGGAGGTCCTATTTACTATGGTCCTCCGTAATATGCATTACGATGTATTACTATGCATTGCTGCAGTAACATTTCGTCGTCGCTTTTACTCGTATATAGTTTGGGATTCATGAGGCCTCTATGCTGCGGCATGAAATAACACCCATCCTTGTTGTCTATCCCCTTTTCTCGATGCGGTCTTATATCTGTTTCTTATTACCTTTCCCGCGGGTCTCCTTTTTGTCCTTATTCTACCCAAACTTCTACCTTGGCCTCTAGTGGGTTCGCCTCTAGTGGTTCGGCTTCAGCTAGCCCTCCGGAATGCTGTATGCGAGCGAGTAAACTGATCGGACAGCGGTAGGGTGTCTGCCTCGATAAACGCCGTTTCGCGAGAACGCTTCACACCTACCGCCGCCGCCGCGGACGCTGTTGCCCCTGCGTATCTGCGTGCGACGGAGGCGGACTTCCACCCCACGTACTCCACAAGAACGTCCATGACCGTACGGTCCATGTGGTGACTCGCCGCCCCTCCCACTCGAAAGGAGTACATCGTGTACCGCTTATCCGCCATGCCTGCCGCCCGCAAAGGGGTCTGGAGGCCGGTGGTCATCTGCACTGCCGTCAGAGCCACATGCATCCCCCTTTCCCCCGCCCTCTAGAACGCTCGGGAACAGGAATCCTGACCCCTCGGCGAGTGACCACCGCATGGATTCCGCTGCCTGTTGGTACTCCACCATGGCTGCGACCGCGCAGATTTCGCGGCAGTCTAGGTTCTTCTTTACCACGACCGCTTGGGCTTGGGAGGAATTCCGCAACGTCTTCCCGAACAAGAAGTTGAAGATCAATCCCTCGCCTCCCGACATCTGCAACACTTGTGACGCTACCGCTACCGACTACCGACAGCTCGAAACGGTTCTGCGCTTCATCGTGTGGAAGGCCACGCAGAACATCGCCACATCCCGGATCATTGCGAAGCGTTCTGCTGCGGTGGGAAGCGTCTGTGCGCGTCGGCGCATGTCGCGCACCAGCTCACGCCGCTGCACTGCCACCAATGGGGGTGCCTGTTTCACCCCCACCCCTACTCGCCGCTATTCTCCCTGCACAGATGATCGGTACCCACGCACTAAAGGTCTCCTCGCTACCGGGTTGCCCCGTTTCTCGACGCAGTCCCATATGTCCTACTTTCCGAGCTGCTCCATCATGGCACATTTCAGCTTGGATGCGTGCCCTTTGTCTTAAGGATGCGGCGCCGTACCTCTTCTTGCAGTGCCATTTGTCTTAAGGATGCGGCACTGGAAGTCGCTGTCCGACCCAACCCCTGGGCAACTAGCGACATGCGCCCACTTCGTGCCGTTACCGTGCGAGTCTAGCCAGCATAACCATTCCAATACGTACGTCTACGTCGGTCGCGGTCTGCCCTAACCCTATCCTTACGTTATTCGTACCCGTCAAAGTTCTCGCCCGCACGAACCCGTCAAAGTTATCGGCCACTCGACTCTTACGCTGTTGGCCGGCCGTGCCTGCCAACGCCGCTCGTACTTCGCGGATGCGCTCGTTGAGTTCGTCGTCGTCGATGACGGCGGGTGCCCCGGTAGTCCGCGGTACCGGGGGGCCGCGGCACGCGGGTACCCTACTCGCACAGAATTGGCAGAACATGCATGTGCCGAAGTTGACTCCTTGGCACATTCCGCACAGCACTTGGTGTATCCAGTCCTTGGCCGCGCGGGTAGCTCCATACGGGAGCGCGTCCAGCGATCCGTCTGGGTACCGCTGTGAGCGCACGGGCAAGCGGGTGTCGTTTTGGGCACTGGTCGATGTCAGTGAATGTTATGTATTCCGAAAATCTACTTCCACCGCGCGCATACCGCACCTTCCATCGACCGACAGCAGCACGAGGAAACACAGAGATACCATATCCATCGCCTGGCGCAGCTCTGCGCTCTGCTCGACCCGCCCGAATCGATGATCTTGGACAGGTCTACGACCCTCGGGCCGCCTTTCAGGCCTGGCCTGGAACACGGGAGCGCCCCGATTACCCAGTCTGGCCCCAGCGTGCTGGCGCCTGCTGTCGCGGCGGCGATGGACATGGTATCTCTGTTTTACCTAATCGTTACCTACTTCTTCGTGCTGCCGTCGGTCGATGGAAGAGCAAGTGTCCTTCCTTGCCTTTTCACTTGTGCCCTCACTTTACCTCCTGCAGGCTTTCTCCCAATCCGGGGGTGCCCTGCATGCGTCCCCAAAAATTGGTTCCGAAAATTACTACTGCTGTATACTTGAAGTATGTTACTATGGTACATAGTGGACTGCCTGTATACCGTATATATGTACCTAATACAAAAGGTTATCCCCTTGGGCATTGTGGCTGACTTGAAATTCCTGGGGGTGTCGCAAGCTGAAAACGGAGAACACACCGAGCGTCCGCTCCTCGCGTCATACCAGCTAATAATACTCGTACGTACATACTATTAATAGTAGCCACCGGCCAATAACGAAGAACATGCAAAATGCTCTCGAAAGCTAATAAAGAAAAAGGAAGTATGTACGTAGCCACCGTGCAAGTATCACCGACCAGCCCGAACGAGTTTCTAGTTACAGTTATAGTTACCGGTAGAGCAGTGGGTACCCCGATTTAAAACCGCTCCGTGACATATTTTTTTTTGTCCATCCCATTTATTATGCTCGCCCCTCTTTTCTCTCTCCCTCTTTAGTCGTAACTCAGATCCTAACATGGTCACTAAGTAGGCTCTTCTCCCCCCTCCCCACTGCGGCACGTGCCTTGCATTTTTATCGCAAGAAGATTTCAGCACTTTCTTCCCTCGTCGACTTGCGTCAGATTCCATCTTTAAGCCGAAACAGGCGCTCTTAACTGCATGTTGCTCTTATCTGTAGTGGGTAATATGTACCTGGTACCTGGTAGATTTCAGTATACTATAGGTGGGGCAAGCCGTTTTCACCGCTCTTGACCCCTTAAGAACTGGTCCTACAAATTTGGGGGGAAAGTACTTGGAATTAGTGTGGAGCATTTTTTTCAGTTCTGAATGGGTTATAACTCGAGAATGCTCTTAACTTGGGCGCTCTAAACTATCGTAGGGGCACCCACTGTATTAATAGTATGTTATATTCTATACCAGGTTAACTATTAATAACACCCTCGGACGAGCGTGAAAACAACTTGAAAAAAAACACCCTTGATCACGGCTTAAATTTGCTCGACCACGGGGAGAGTGCCAGCACCGAGCGATGCGTCTGGGTCAAGAGATGTCGATCGGAAGATCTCGATCGGAAGATCTCGATCGGAAGATCTCGATCAGAAGATCTCGATCGGAAGATCTCGATCGGAAGATCTCGATCGGAAGATCTCGATCGGAAGATCTCGATCGGAAGATCTCGATCGGAAGATCTCGATCGGAAGATCTCGATCGGAGGATCTGGATCGGAAGATCTCGATCCAAAGGTGTCAATCGGAAGATCTCGATCCAAAGACCTCGATCCAAAGATCCCGATTCAAAGGTTTCGATCCAAAGATCTCGATCGCAAGATCTCGATAAGAGCATCTCGATCGAATTATGTCGGTCGAAAATATCTCCGCGATATATATTTCTAAAAGCCACCCATGTTCGCTGCGTGTGCCCCCCCCCCCCCACCCATTTTAGGACAAAATCGGCTCCCAAAAAAAACATGTCAGGGGTGTGTGTCATCTTGCATGTTACCATTATACGGTTAAAACGTAAACATGCCTAACTACAGTAATATTTGTTGCACCGTGCGGCGGTTTTTCTCTGTGGACATGACAGGCGTTTCTTCTGGCGGGGACGGGGGTGCAATTTACACGGAGAAGGGGAGCAAGACAGCCTTCACCAGGAAATCTACCATGCTCAGGAACTTGGCTGGCCGCAGCGGGGGGGCGGTGTACAATGCGGGGATGTTGCGGTTCGGCACTTCTGCCGATTTTCACGGCAATCGGGCATCGGTGAGGCTTTTCCCGTGTCCCTTAGAGCAGGCACTGCTGATTACATTAACATTGCACACCCGCGCTCATCAGAGATCAAACAGAGCTTAGCCCTTTTAGGACTGCAGTCCCGTTTTGGGGACAATCCACTCTAATTCTAAGTAATTTGTCCCCAAAACGGGACTCCAGTCCTATAAGGGTTAAACAGGGATTGTATTCCCGACCAGGTAACAGAAATGCCATACCATACCATACCATACCATATCATACCATATACATGTAACCATACCATGCAATGCCATACCATGCCATACCATACCGTACCATACCGTTTTATTTTTTCATCAAAGTCCGGACGGGGATTATTTTCCCGGTCAGACTGGTGACGGAAAAATCATACCATGTAGTATACCATATCATACAATATCATGCAGTATACCATATCATACAATATCATGCAGTATACCATGCCATGCCATACCATACCATGAAGTATACCATGCCATACCGTACCATACCATTTCATTTTTTTATCAAAGTCCAAGCGGGAGTTATATTCCCTACCAGACTGGTAGCAGAAAAACCATACCATGTAGTATACCATACGATACCGTACCGTACCATACCGTTTTATTTTCTCATCAAAGTCCAGACGGGGATTGTATTCCCGGCCAGGGTGGTAACAGAAAGACCATACCACACCATATAACAGCCGATTTTCCTAATTGAGAATTTCCTTTCCGATGAGAATAAAAATCGATTTTAGTACTTTGTTATTGTTTTAAGAGTTGTAACTCGCTCACGATCAAAATTTGACCTAGAAAATATGTTCCTCGATGGTAAGTATCGATCCACGAAAAAAAATTGAAATCGGCCTTGACAGGCTCGAAAAATAAAGGATTTAAGAGAATTTGCATTTATGAGCGAGGTCCCTCGCCCATAAATACAGATTTTCTGGCATCCTCGCTATCTTGAGACTGCCGATGCCGATTTCGTTTTTTTTTTTGTCATCGACGGGTGTCAACAATCGACAATAGTTTGCAGTGAAAAAAATGACTGTAAGGGAAGTACATCTCTTACAATTCAAAAACCAATATTTTCGATTTTCATTCTCATCGGAAAGGCAATTCTCAATTAGGAAAATCGGCTGTTATATACCAGTAGACTACAGTAGTACACCATACCATGCCATGCGATGCCATACCATACCATACCATACCGTACTATACCGTTAGATTTTCTCATCAGAGTCCAAACGGGGAGTACAATATTATATCACTTGCTTCTGGCGTTTTTTTCTGAATGCTCCGAACAATCGTAGCATCATCTGTCTCCTGTCATGGGTGCTACGGCTTTTTTTTTAGAGTGTATCTCTTAATGCCACACGTACAACGCAAGGAAGAAGGGTAATGTACCGCCTTGGATCATGCATGTGCTTAATTTGGAGGTTGGTTTAGTCGACAATGCAATGGGTATCAACCTCCAAACGTCGAGCGATGCATCTGACCATGGAATAATGCTATCGAGACCTTTCCAAAGACACCTTTTTGCCTGTGTGTTCGTTTTGGAGAAACTCGGTTCGGAAGTGCGTTCCACCTAAATTGCCGCCTACATTGCCACCTACTGTAGTGTGTTATACGAGTATATACGGCAAGCATGTCATGTAAGCCGCACGCCTCTGAAAAAATGAGGATGAAGATGATCGAAAGTAAATTTGCAACGACAACAACAACAACAACAACAACAACAACAACAACAAATGAGCCAAGCAAGACCAAACCCAAAAATTCCAATAAAACTCTGGACCCACGATTGGTGCCCGTTCCCCATTACCCGGTTTACCATTATACCATCATACCATTCTCATATTAACCAACGCTGCCACGTCCTCTGCCTCTCATGTATGGTATGTATCATATGTATCATGTATGCTACATAGGGTTTGCCCGGAGTTTCGGAGGCGTCTGAGGTGGGCGGTGGGCACTTGTTCAACCGCGGGGACATGGTGGTGAAGGGCGATGCTTCCTTCCGGGAAGGTTTTAGCGGGGCTCATGTGAGGCGGGGGGGGGGGGAGGCTCGCTCCGTTTCCCTCTTTCTTTTGTGTTTCTTGTTGTTTTGTTTTTTTAGACCCATCGCTTTAGGTGATCATAGCCCCAGATGTGGCATAGGGGAGGGGGTACTCGATATTCATGCATAGCCGTACTCGTAGTCGTATGGCCATGAGATCCTCGCATTCCTACAATGACAGGTCGGAGAATGCGGGGTTTCCACCGACCAGGCAGACATTGCTAGCATCGGAGGGGGGGGGGGGGGGGGGGGGGGGGTCGATGCCATGCATGGCCGTAGTCGTATTCGTCGCGGCGGGTGTTTTGTGCTTTGTGACGAAATATCGAGGGTATAAAACTGCCGTAACGCCATCCAAGGGGTTTCGGCAAATCAGAACTCTCGAAATTAACATTGACCAATCAGGGAACTGCGGTGACTTATTGTCATCATCCACGGCAAAAACTTCCATGGACAGAAAATGACGTCATCTTGGATAACGTCATGTGTCATCCAAGTATTCTCCACCAATCACAACGCTCCTTAAGAGTAATTGACCAATCAGAAAGCGCCCACACAATATACCTTTCAAGGCATGGGATTCGCACACGTACGCCTCAGCGAGCTTACACACACTTCCTGAATCCTACAGCCTCAGATTGTGTCCCCCTCATACGGGATGTACATCCTACATGAGGACATATAAAATCCGTAAGTACGCGCGATCGAAGTATTACACTCAGCTAGCAAAGATGAGCTTCGACGAATCCTCGAGCTCACAGCTGTTTTTTTTTTAATTTTTCAAATATATACGTCTAACGCATATATCATCGTAGTCAGACTTGTGCATACTGGTCCATCTATTAGTTCGTACTTTGCCTTCGTTTTTGAGCGAGCCAAGTATACATAGGGGCGGGGTGTACTTCATCTTCATGCATGGCCGTAGTCGTATGATCATAGACCCTCGCATCCCTACAATGCCGGGACGGAGCATGTCGGGTTTTCACCGACCAGGCAGACATTGCTACGTAGCACCAAGCATGAAGCGCCGTGAGGTGTTGGGCGAGTCGCATGAAGGGTGAGCTGCATCCTACCATCCTACTTACCACGTAGGGGGCGGGGCGGGTTTTCCTGACGCTTGCTTGGCGTTTTGTTTCGTTTGCAGGGCGGGGCCGTGTACACGGTGACCGGAGATACCACCGTGCTGGGCGGGATCACGACATTGGACGGCAACATCGCGGTGAGACTAAGACTACGGCTATACACATGTCTGCATGCGGATATTACTGAGGTTGTATTTGTCCATTCCAGTAAAATAAGGTTAATGGAGGCTAGTACGGTTATTGGAGGCTGTCCTGCTCTGTCATGACGGACTTGATTTTTGGCGATGAGATGAGTTAATGTGAAAACAACAACAGCAGCAACAACAACAACAAACAATAACAACAACAACAACAACAACAACAACAACAACAACAACAACAACAACAACAACAACAACAACAACAACAACAACAATAAACAATAACAATATTCCGTACACAGCAGTAAGAGGCCTTTGTGGGCAGGACCTGATTTTTCCGCATATCATGTGTCCTAAATGCTTCAATAACGACGTTGGAAAACAAAGACCGAAACCACACCGCTTGGGAAAGTCTTGAGGTACTCCCCCATGGATCATAAAACCGCGGTGCCAACACCCACGGCCATATTTACACAAAATCGTGACGAGCACGAAAAAGAAAAACATATTTAGGTACGTACTGGTACGTAGTCGGTTCGTTTGGTCGGCGTGGATTTTCCATGAACCCAAATCCACGATAGCATCGTTTATTTACTGGCAGGTACTCCGGTGCCATTGCCAGGACAGTAGAGGAGATTGACCGCCCGCCACATAACATAACAATATATTTAGCTTGTTCAACGGGAGCAACCTGCATACGGCACGTGAAGCGGTCAGTGATCTTGTGACATTTCAACGCAAAAATAGTGATCGGCCGTTAGGCAAAGCCTCAGATTGGGGAACCGACCGGCTATAATTCCAGCCTCGGACCATTCGGCGAGCCAATCATCAAACGCGACCTTCCATTCCATAAACCAATAGACGAGTACGTAGAGTCAAGCACGCCAACATAACGTACGTACAAAGCAGGCGCAAACCACTTTGCCTAAGGACATATTTGAGGGCGTTTTTTCGTAGTGGTTCGTTGTTCTTATATATGCGTACACTCTTGTTAGCCCTAGCTATCTACGAAAAATAAACGACGCTCTATTAATGGTATCTTACTAACGCGATTAACCCCCCCCCCCCCCCCCCCCCCCCCCCCCCCCCCCCCCGCCCCCGCGGCCCACGCCGTGCTCTCGTGTCGCAAAGGGATGCGTGGTAAATGGTCAATGACTAGGGCAAGCAACGCAAATGAGAGCTCGCGCCCGCCTCCGGCCCCGACCCGCTTGCCCCCCTTGCTTTTCTGCTGTATGTGCTGTATGTGCAGGACGGAAAGTGTAACGACTTTTTCTCGGCGTTGTCGGGTGGAGAAGTAAAGCTAACGACCACTTCCCTCTCAAGAATGCCTGTCCAGGAGCGACGAAGAACGTCCAGGCTGAGCATAAGAACCACCCCGTGCCAAGAGTGAAGAAATTAATACCTGGTATATCTCTTCCTTCCGTAGTAAACTCGACGAGAAAAATGTGAGAACATATATACCGACCAGAAACTTCTGATAAAATTCTCGAGGTGGAGAAAATTCTGAGAACATTTTCGAGGTGGAGAATATTTATGCGAGGCATACGTAGATCGACCAGAGAGTTCTGATAATATTCTCGAGATGGAGAAAATTCTGAGATTTTTTTCGAGGCGGAGAATATTTTATGAGACCGTTCTCGAGGCGGCGTACCTCAACGGAAAAATCAACGTAAGTATGTACCCATGGGGAATCCGCTCCGGTTTGCAGGGCCATTGAAGAGTCGTACCCTTGGATATATATGATTGGTAAGCCTGTTTCATGTAATTATGTCTGGTTTGGTTTGGTTAATTTTGAGCGATTTCGGCGAGTGCGTGGCTTTTTTGCGGAAAAAGAAGACCGTTAGATTCGGATTTTACCGAAGAGCCGGTAAGCATTTGGCGCTCTTAAGAACAAGTATTTTTTGCGCGAAATACGTCCGAAAATGACTTATTATGGTGTGGACTTATGGGTGTCGATAGCCGCGTAGTATTATAGTACACAACAGAGTTAGTGTTTATTTATGTTAGCTATTGCGGCAGGTAGGGATTTTTTTGTTTGTTTTTTTCAGCACTTGCCGTTTTTGGCGAAGTAAAAAAAGAAAACGATGGGACATGGATGGCGTGGTGTATATATTTGCAGCGGTATGTTCGGTAAGGTATACCGGTACCCGGGATATTTTTGGTTTGCGTACCGAACCTACCGAAGTGTCGGGTACCCTTGTATACTGAGGTCGTACCGAACATACCGAAGTGTCGGGTACCCCAGTACTGAGGTCGTACCGAACATACCGAAGTGCCGGGTACCGGTATCGAATTCCTACCGAACCACACCGGAGTGTGTTCGGTACCGTATTGAGGCCGTACTAAACCGATTCGGTAGGGTAGGTACCCCGGGTATATTTTGTCTTGGCTGCACGTAATTTCGGCGATTTATTTTTTTGATCGCGTGCCGACGGAGCGCTAGACGTACGTAAGGTATTTATGGTGCATGTTACCCTACCGCGCTAGCCATGCGTCAAAGAGACAACTTGGCGCTATATTCTGCAGCTGTTTAAAGTTAGTGAGCACGGTATACAGATTCGGGGGAAATCTACAGGCAGGCGCGTTGCCTCCAAAACACGTTTTTGCCGAAATTGTTATTTTTTGTTTTTGTTTTACATGTCCATTTTTTATGGCGTTTTGGGGTTAATTTTGGGGTTAATAGATACCAGGTACCTGGTATTTTTTGTTTTTGTTTCGTTTGTTGGCTGAGGCAGAGCGTGCTCCGAGCGTGAGCAAAAGTAGTGTCAAGTTGAGCCCTTCTTCCTTGTTTTCCTCTTGTTCTGCGGTACGTGCTCGCCGTGGCCTCTGCGCAAGCGTCTTTCGAGTAGACGCGCCTGTAGGCTGTGCTACGCTGTGCTACGCTGTGCTACGCTGTGCTACGCTGTGCTACGCTGTGCTACGCTGTGCGACGCTGTGCTACGCTGAGCTATTTTTGTTGGTGTCGCAAACCAACGTTTATTTATTTACTCTTCTGTTTTGTTGTACCAGCAGTATATTTTCCATTCGTTTCCCCCCCTCCCTGTATGTATGAAGGCGTTTTGCTCGTGTTGGAAGGCGTTTCGATACCACGGGGTTGGCTCTCGTTGTTGACCCCCACCCGCCGCCAGACCCCGCTACCTGTTCTTCTGTTTTTTTTTTCGAGTAAGGCTTATTCTCCAGTCTAGGCTGGAGTGGTCTTTTCTTATACTCCTACTGAAGGAAATGTCATGCTCGTGTGTTCGTATTGTACCTGGTGCGGCTGGCATAGCCCAAGGCTGAAACACTATTTATTCCGGTATATGTATGGTTTATAGAGCTACGTATTGATAGTATTGCTAGTATTAATAGTCGTGGAAAGGTGTGCTTGATAAGTGATAAGTGTTTCGTATACTGTAGTACGCCCTCCGTTTCTCCAATTCGGCCAACAACAGCCTATTACTAGTGGCAACCGCTCCGTGTAAGTGTACACCACAGATAGCCTGTCAAATATATTTTTTTTTCTGTCGTCTAGTCTCCCCTCACAGATGCCCCCCCCCCCCCCCCGGTGCTCCGTCTCGAAAGGGATGCGTGGTCAATGGTCAAATGACTAAGGCAAGCAACAAATGAGCACCCCCCCCCTTTGCAAAATAGGGGCGTAAGAAAAGCCTTGTGGATAGCACACACCGTTATGAATAGGTGTACCGAACTGAGACGTTGTCGACACCTTGCGGGGTTTGCTATAAGATACATTCAGTGTCTCAACAAGGATTGTTTTTACCCCCAGTTTGTACGAGGGGGGCATGTGCTTGAGATCCGCTGGGAGTGAGAAGCAAGAGGGTAAGAAGTATTAAGAAGTATTAAGAAGTGCGTGCTTGCATGGGAGAGGTATTATAGCAGTACAGCGGCCTGTTAATAGCCCCGAGTTATATCGGATCGTACTCAGGGCGTGGGCGAGCTGCGACAACCTCGGACTGATGATCGATTCCTGCTTCATCCTCTACTTCGAAGTATATACCAGTAGCTGTTTCGGGGAAGATTTATTCTTGATCTGTATGATCTGTATGGTCTGTATGATCTGTATGATCTGTATGATCTGTGTGAGCTGTATGATCTGTATGGTCTAGATCATGTTGCCGGGTGGGAGCCGTATACTCTACACATGATCTACTGAAGGACATGTTTCCTGGGTTGGATCTGTACTGTACAGATCCTACACCACATCTCATAACGACTGGCTACATGATCTATCTGTAGATGATCTATCTGTAGGTGATCTATCTGTAGATGATCTATCTGTAGATGATATGTTCGATGTGTGCATTTCTACTACAGTGCGAGTACTAGCTGTTTTTTGTCTTCCCTTGGTTAGGGGTGGTGCCATTGAGTTACTTGCCGGTAAGATAAATTGTAGGATACTACTATTAATACTAGTAGTGTATACTTATTGTGTTCCTGGTTCGTTTCCTCTCCGGGATGGAGGCGTGATGGAGCGGGGGGGGTGTACTCATGGGGGGGGTCTCTCCTGCTTGTGTTCGCGGTAATGGTAAAATTGACCAATATGAAAGCAGCGGGCGGGGAATATCTTTCTCAGTAGCTGTGTGGGAGTAGCAGTGGGGGCATGATAGGTGTGGTGTGTAGCGGCTTTGCTATTAATAGTAGTAATAGTGGCAGATGTACTCTATAGTAACAACTGTACGTATTGTGCGTATGACTGAGTGAGGTACGAGTAACACTGGAGGCTATTGGCTATGGCCGTGTCGTTTATAGCCCATGCTTTCTTCTCGAGGTGTTTTGGAGGGATATCCTACGGCTGCTGCTATGGTAGCACAATGTTGACCGCGGTGGTATGTAGCCGTTTTTCAGCTTTTGAAGCTTTTGTAGTAGGTTTATGAATCGCTACGAGTATTGTTGTTGCTACGTTTCTACCTGGAATACCACTTTTAGTACAGAAAAATATGCTTTAGAGTCGAAGATTAACATATCTGCGAGTAGAGAAGCATTGATAGTGCATACACTGGATTAAGTTAGTATTATTCGCCCATTAGGTACTGTGTACGGGTAGACAAGTGTTGGTAGTACATACAGCATCTGAATTAAGTACCAGGTACGTAAGTATTGTACGCCCAGTATACCTGGGATATTACTTGGGAAAGTATTTACAACTGGGGAGCTGCCCTACAACTGGCGAACAACAAATCAATGTCTCACTTTTACATGCAAAATGTTTCTACATGGAGGTGCGTATGTATGAACACACATACATGCATGTGCGGGAACATGACAAGCGAACACAATACTGGTATTAAATGAAGGTTTCCTTGCCTAAGGTGGCGTTTTTTGTTCGGCCCTCCCTCGCCGCTCGCCTGGTGACAAGACTCGCGGGGCCACACACAAGAGACAGACAGACAGAAAAGACATTCAGACAGGAATCATATTTTTCGTTCTAGAAACCCCAATGGGCATCTTACATACGTAGAAGTCCCAGCCCGAAACAGTCCATCTGTGAGCACGGACAAATGTTTAACATCTGCTGCTACTGTTGGGCGAACTGCTGGCCACTCGCGCCTCCTCGTGAGGTACGCATGTGCACTCTTTTCCCCCCGGCTCCTTGTGAGTGGTCGAACTTCCTTCCTTCCCTCCTTCCCTCCCCCCGTCTTTTTGTCCCACCTTTCCTCTTGTTTCTTTATTTTTGTGTTTTGGCTTTTCTTTGTTTCTTCGGCTTTCGTGTGTCTCCTTTTTAGTGTGCCTGGGTTTTGCTGGCGTGTGTAACGTTGTTTGTTGTCGTGAGATCAGGCAGTACCATTCAATACATTGTGGTTTTGTATTTTGTCTGTCGCCCCAGTTGTGATTGTTTTTTTCCAGTGCACCCCATACAAAAAACAATGTATTAACAAACAATTCCATTTGATTTAAGTGTACGATGTGGAAGCCATACAGTCGATTACGTACAGCAAGTCTTTTTTTCTTTCTTTCTTTCTTTCTTTCATTGACGCATGCTACGATAGAGGTGCACCATGTTTTTTCTGAGCTCCCCACTTGAGGAGCGGCATACCTCACCGAAAAAATGCTTTTAGAGGGAAATATAAGTGCTGCCGGATGAGAAATCTCATGACCGAAGTATACTCTGAAACATCATTCGTCATAAAAATGAAAGTTCGACGAATTTGGCTTAAGGAGCCCGATCGTTCAGAAAACGATTCAGCCAAAAAAAGGTATACCTACCTCTACCGTAGCAGGCGTCCATTCTTCTTTGTTTTATTATGTCGACGGGGACGGGTGGAAAACACGGCCTGGGTGCTTGCTGTCTTGGATCTAAAGACACATACTACACGGCAATCACTCGTGTTTGCATTTGGCTCAAGTATACAGATGCAAAGCATTACATTTGTCATCTTTCTGAATCATTATGCGGCGGCAGTTAGTCCTTCAGAACGACTGGAACCTACCCTGGTTGCTGCACACTTCGGCCCCCACGCCCCGCTGTTTGCTGTTTTCCGTTGCATCGACGACAAATACATCTGGTCTACCATTCAACGGTAGGTATCATTCAATCGACAATGAGTCGATTGATTTCCCGATTTATTCACAACGTTTTTCATCCCAGACAAAGTGCATCCTCACCAGCCGGCAGGGGAGGGGGGGCGGTGGGGTACTCATGTCAAGCACGACCGTATTCGTATGAGCGGCGGGGGGGGGGGGATTGGGGCTTCGCTTCCCGCGTTCGCTCGATTTCACTCCCAATTTAAGCGAGCCAATTCAATCGAACCGAATCGACAAAACTCGATTCAATTTCTAGCCGAAATCGATGTATGATACCTGGTACATATAATACGTATATAAATGAAATCGAACATTCACTCCGATTCACAGTCAGCCGTGCTGTTTGTGTCAAACGTACATACTACTACTACTACTACTACTACTACTACTACTACTACTACTACTACTACTACCATCACTACTACTACTACTGTGTGAAACGGGTGTGCGATTTGAGGGGTCAGGCGGACAGACAGACAAACTAACACACATCCACAGGAATATGAATTTCCGTTGCACCAGCTATTA
This sequence comes from Saccharina japonica, assembly GCA_008828725.1. Classification (NCBI taxonomy): domain Eukaryota; class Phaeophyceae; order Laminariales; family Laminariaceae; genus Saccharina; species Saccharina japonica. Next base: position 698,636 of record MEHQ01002957.1, on the reverse strand, counting down.
TTATTACATTATTACATTATCACCACATATAATATTCCTCCTCCAACTGTTAACTTTATGAAAAACTGAAAAGAGTTCCTATGTGATGTTTGGATGTAACACTCACTGACAAGAGCGCATAGTCTATACATACTACTTTTGCTCTGACAACAGAGTAGTACCAATTGCGAAAAAGGCGTTGGTGCTCGTAGTGATAGCGTTAGTGTTGGTGCTCTTCGACCTACTTTTTCAGCAGAAAATATCGAGCGCTTAACGAGGTGCTTTCATTCATTAGACTATTATTATGTACTGCGGTAACACAGCGGTGAAGGGATTACGAACTGAACGATTTCATTCATCCACCGATTCGCCAATATTATATACTTTCCTTGTATCAAGCTATTGTATATATATACTGTATACGAGTATGTATATGACAACGGTATCATACCTCCGAAAAGGAGCAGCGCACCGCCCTCGACTTGCCGAGTTTGGCACACACCACATACATGCATGACAAAATGTACCTCTTCGTATTAAAATAGAAATATCTTCTCTTACAATGACCCCCCCCCCCCCCTGTCGACTATAGCCCCCATGAATATTTTACGCAATCGTAAGAAAAGTCGACCAGCGTAGCCCAGCCGTAGATACTACAATACAACCAGCCATATAAATCACAATTAAAAATCATCATACTGTAACCAAAACTTTCCGTCGTGGGATGGTGTAGCGTTGCATCTGCATCTGCTGCTGCTACTGTACGAGCAGGCAGTACGTAGACTACTCTGTGCACTACGCGTACAGTACTTAACTACATACGTGTACTGCTGGATATATGGAGAAAAAATGCCAGAGTCATGCCTGGTGAAAGTGCTTCGATCAAGCACAGACAGAAAGACACTCAGTTAGACAGACCAGACACGGACAAACAAAACTATGAAACTCGGATGTTGCAGAGACCCGACATGATACCAAATACCATACGATACACATCATAGGAGACCGTTCCCCTACACTAAAACAAGTATACAAAGGCCAAAACAGAGCCCTTGCCGCACCGAAAAAGCGAAAAAGACCCATCTCCTACTTAGCACATTTTCTTAAACAGCCGTACCTATTTACTTGAAACAGCCGTACGTATACAGTATATACTCGGCTCAACTGACACATCCATCGTCCATCCACCGTTCCTCGAACAACGGCGGCCGCAGTAAGAGCAGCAGAAACAGCAGCAGCAAATAGTGGTAGGTCGGAAAAACCAACACCCTGGTACAAACTTTACGATCGACGTGGGAGCAGCCCGGAAATGCGTTATGGCGCCGTTTCGATGCGATCGTACGCCGTTTCTCCGTTCCAAAACAATGAATGCAATGCACACCTCGGATAGATCATCTACAGATAGATCATCTACAGATAGATCATCTACAGATAGATCATCTAGTTCCTCACCTGCCGTTGTGACACATTGCGCAGGATCTGTAGAGTACAGATCTATCTGTTTAGTACAGATCTATCTGTTTAGTACAGGTCCAGCCGAGGAAACATGTCCTAGATCATGCAGATTACACGGCTTCCACCTGACAACATGAGCTAGATCATACAGACCATGAACCAGTCTTCCCTGAAAAAATCCAGATCATGGAGTGGAAATGATCTGTCAGTGATCTATCAGTGATCTACCAGTGATCTGTCAGTGATCTGTCAGTGATCTGTCCGAGGTGTGCTGCATATAGTCGAGAGGCGTGCTACGGTAGGGGTAGGATAAGCACCTAAACCTCACCCATGGAGCTCTATACAGTAATAGTGCCGGTCCCTCCATAATGCCGGTATGAGCACGCCAACAATACCGGCACTATAGCGGCAACCAGCACTACTCCGCACGATATACCACACTGATTAATCCCACCTGTGCCAAGCGATCTCACAGGAGCAGCCCGCACAATAAAGCTATAGAGGAACCACTACTGTACCTCTCTTCCAACAACCAACTCCGAGAAAAGCCTCAGAGCGATGGAGCGGCCCCCACGAACTCTGATCACATCCGTGGCAGAGAGCAGCTGCGCGAGGCATCGGAATCGAGGCATAGTGGTGCCATGTCAAGCCCGCCGAAAGCACGCCACCCGAAACACCATGAACTCCGTGCTCATGACCTATAACCCGCTGTAGGACTTTCTTTTCAACGAATAGATTTCTTCCCAAAATACATATCGGATCCAAATACATGGGTAGCTACCATTATTAGTAGCTCTTAGTTGGGGAGCCCCCCCCCCCAGCGAGAAAGCCTTGCGCTCAACAGTGCAAACCCTACAATAGCACGGCTCTGGAAGGCGGCAGGGGGGTTCTTGCTCGGCACTACAGCTACAGTAGTAGGTACTCCGTGTGACTGACTGACCATAAGAGACAGGTACTGAGGGTACTGGAAGGCCACGGGGGGGCTCTCACTCGGTACTACAGCTACAAACAGTAGGTACTCCGTGCGACTGACTATGAGGGATGGGTACTGAGGGTAAGTAGTAAGCCTTCTGTGGCTCCCCACTTGAGGAGTCCCATACTATCACCAAGTCATTACTAAGTCAATCGTTAGTGATTGGTAAGCCATTACTAAGCCATTACTAAGTCATTACTAAGTCAAGACTAGTAAACCATTTTACTAAGTAATTAGTAAGTCAATACCCTACTGCAAGCCATTAGTAAGTCACCCAACAACAAACGTTTGAGAAATGTGTCATAGGCTCAATCAACCAGATGAAATATGCCATCACCTACTGCTCTACTACTGTACGTGGTAAGAAGCATATGGTGCAACACAAAAGGGATAGGGCATGCCTCATTGGCTAATTTTCCTCTGCGCCCTTAAGGAGCCCCGTCAGTCTCAGTGACACAACTATTGCCTCAGAAAGCAAAAAAGCTGCTACCCTCAAGGTATAGACTTAGAAACCACGCCTCGAGAATGACTTTCAACCACCGAAGGATACACCATTAATACCCCCAAACAAAAGGTACAGTACCTTCAAGCGCCAAAAACACATTATCATTATGATACTATCAACGATCAACCACCGAAAAGACACTAGTACTATCCTTAAACAAAGGCACATAGTACCTTCAACCACCGAAACACACAACATTAATATGATACTATCAATGACGGCATGCCTTGACCAATCAGCGCTGCCGATACACGGTGCTGTCTGTGGCAGGTTTCCCCTATTATATACCGGCAAATGGCACGAAGCACCCTGATACACCGTTTTCTGGCTAATGGTCAATCGGACAACGAAATATTCTCGAAATAGAGACCCTAGGTCGACTGACACCTGGGGAATGCTGTACTTCTAGAAGTACACCTATCAATACTATTTATATTATACGTATCACCATTTGTTTTTAGTGATGTTGCTCTGGTAATGAATGTACCTATTGTACGTGTTAGTGGTGTGGTGTAGTGCCTGGGGCACTCGATGCGCCTCCCCAAAACGACTGCCGTATTTCTAAGCAACCTGATCAAACCGCGGAAGAACACAAACGCACGGCCGAAGCTCCGATAACCGCGAACAAACATCCAAATCACAGACGGAGAAAAAAAAAACGACTGCTTCTAGGTACTTCTGCTGCTGCTGTAGTTATTGCGGGAGCGAGAAAGAGAAAAACAAAAACACCTGCTTCTATTTTACTGCTTGCTGCTGCTGCTGCTGGTGCAGTCATGACAAGAGAGAGCTTAAACAACCGGCTGCCTCTTTTAACAAAATAACACGAACAGGTACACCGCGGCTATAGTAATGCTGTAGTAGTAGTAGTAGAAGCGTCTACTCGGACTGCTCTATGTACACTGCGGAGGGGGGAGCTTCTAAAGCTGAGACACGACGATCAAGCAAAAATCCAGGGACGTCGTGAATCGGGCACGTCGAGTCAGACCAGGCCGGGTAAGGACGACCGGAGAGCGATACTTGGGTCCTTGAGGTGGTCCTTGAGGTGACACGCACAGCCTTTCGCTTTACTGAGGGGCCCGATTTAGGGGCCGGCATGCTATTTTACGAGTCCGCTTTACGGGCCCGTATCCTATTTTAGGGGTCATCCTTAGAGGTCCGTCCGCTGTATAGGGGCCGGACTTGCTAGAATATTAAGCAACTCGCCCCCCCCCCCCCCCCCCCCCCCCCCCCCCCCCCCCCCCCG